>CM051000.1:5838326-5840826 GCA_027704905.1 Muraenolepis orangiensis | reverse complement strand
GTGTGTGTGTGTGTGTGTCTATGTATGTGTGTGTGTGTGTGTGTGTATCTGTGTGTGTGTGCGTGTGCGTGTGCGTGTGCGTGTGTGTGTGTGTGCGTGCGTGCGTGCGTGCGTGTGTGTGTGTGTGTGCCTGCATGTGTTTAAATCGCATCCCACTAAATGATAATCCAGCCCCTCTAGCTCATGTTCAGTGTGCATATTAGCAGCTGAAGCCACTAGCATCTGTCTTCCACATGGTTCCACGCTGTATATCTTAACACAGTTCCATCCCAACTAACCCAGTTCCTAATGAACACCAGCTAGCTACCCCTAGCCTCAGCCAGAGCCTTAAACCCCAAAACACAGATGGACGACAACTGCTGCCAAGAACAATATATGAATGGCATGTCAAAACCATTCAGGTAACAGATTTTATAGACAAGCTGTCCTTTATTACGATTTGAAATGAATATATCGGATGGTGTTAACTTGAACATAACTCACACGGTGTTCATAGCAGCTACTGCCATGCTTTAAAGGTTCAGCGGCTCTGACACTAATATGAGGAGAGAGGGTCTGGCCTTAGAGTGTTCTGGAGGGAACCTTTGGGTTCCTGCGTTGTGCTCACAGAACGGGTTCTTCTATGGGTTTACACTGTTCTTAACCTTCTCAACTGACAATGGAAACACAAGGCTCTAAGGCCTATTTAACTCTTTAGTCTTATTATATCTTATTAGGAAATGTAAAAATAAATAAAGAGTTAATGTCAATGTTATTGCAATGGTAACTGGAAGGAAAATCCACTAGAAAGAAATTGGAGTTAAGACCAACTAATTCGATTGTGGCTAACGACTGTTTATTCTTTATTTTCATTGAAGAAAACCACATGTTCTAAGCGTCCTTGCTACAATAAATTCCATGGGTGTCACAATAAACACGATAAACTGCTTATTTATACTTCACTTAGAGCGGTAACAATATGATTCTGTTCGAGACAAACTGTCTGTGAGTCGAGACAAACGGATGAAAAGAGAGAGAGAAGAAAAGAGAGAGAGCAACACATCATTCCGTACAACACATGAAAACCTACATGCAGTGTGTGCGATTTGGAATGAACTCCTTGCAGCCTGTGAGTGGACTCCTAGCTGAGAGAGAGCCGCCTTGTGAGGGTTCTGGCAGGACAGCGGAGGCCCTCCAACACACGCCACACAGACCCTGGTGCCGGCCCAGGGGCCAAGGGCACCGCCTGCCTCCATAAAAGCCGCCGGTGGTTGTAAAGCATTCGGAAATAGCGCGAAGGGTGCCGATTCTGTGGCCATTAAAATGTATAGGGTTTCTGCTTACATCACCCAGCCAGTCCCCGGGAGGTTGGACTGTCCTGAGAGCAGAATGACACGTCACTCACTCTCAGTGAGTGACGTCTAAAGCGCTCAGTGTTTACCAGGTGTTTGTACCAGGCGTTTGTACTAGCGTTTGTACCAGGGGAGGTCAAGGGTCAACTGTCCAACCTCTCGTAGGACTACAACTATTCCCGCGGAAGGAACAGGGTATAATAAAGGGTATACGTTCATGTATATATATACATATTGAAAGAATACTTGCTTTGTTACGGGCCAACGTTTACTGAAGCCAACAATTGCACGCGCATTGGGTCGGATAAAATTAGCAGCTACAAAAAATAAAAAAAATACCACTTGGACGTCTGCCTGAGAAAAGCAGAAATGGTGGGCCGGTGAGGCATCCAGAGGGCTCAGAGCGAGCTGGTATGCTACCCTGCCGCTGAGATTAAAGGGGAAGTAATGGCCCAGTGCTAATGAGTGCAGGGAGCAGGTGTTGAAAGCTCGGTTTCTGCCAAAACCGTTTACTGCTCAGGCTTTCAGGAAGGAATCTCGGGCCTTGTTCACAGAACTAGTCTGAGGAGGTGCCAGTGTCCTCCCAATAACCCCACCGGCACGCAAAGAAAACACCACCCCTTCTCCCCCACCCCCCCCCACCACCACCACCACCCACGCCTCCTCTCACAAACACACACACACACACACACACACACACACACACACACCGATGTTCAACGTTCTATTACACATATAAAAATTGAAAATATATAAATATAAAAAAAACCCTATTAAATGATTCCCAGAGAGGTCTCTCATTGAGGGACACCCTGGGGCGTTTCACAAGTGCCTCATAAATCACCAGCAGCCCAGGTGAGCTCAGCCCAGGTGAGCTCAGCCCAGGTGAGCTCAGCCCAGGTGAGCTCAGCCCAGGTGAGCTCAGCCCAGGTGAGCTCAGCCCAGGTGAGCTGTCCGGGCTGCAGGCAATGACAGGCTGATTCAGGATCAGCGTCAGCGCCTCGACCCATGTGTTCCCACTGTGCTTCTAGCATTATGAGGGGGGCTGGGGCAAGAGGGACAGCTCTCTCTCACACACACACGCACACACACACACACGCACACACACACACACTTGTGAATGGGGAATGAGGGAAACCTATCCAAGGACCTGGGGTGTCCGAGGGGGG
>CM051000.1:5783326-5833326 GCA_027704905.1 Muraenolepis orangiensis | reverse complement strand
ATATAGTATGGCATCAGATTGAACCCTTTCACATGTATTGACAGATCTTGATATATCAAGATATACATGTATATACAATATTGTGATATTGTTCATATCCAGAAGTCCCAGAAGACATTTAGCCCTCCAAGGTGTGTGAGAGGGTTACCAGCTACTGGGCTCTGTTACTCTCAGAGGACACTCTGGACCTGCCCTGTACTGAGTGACCTGCTCTGGTGTTCCGCTGGGCGGTTGCCAAGAGAATCCTTTTTTGAAAGGATGAAAGTTCACCTCTGCTCCTTGTTTTAACGGCTCAACGAGACGGCTTCCTCCCCGCAGCTGGAGAGGATTCACAGAGAGGTTCTGTGAGATCTGGGGTCCTTCATAATGTGTGTGCTTCTGTATTTGGGGAGTGGGCTCAGACCAATAATTCAAAACCGAATAGGAAAAACAGAAAAACAGAAAAACAGAAAAACGGGGAAAAACGGGGAAAAAGGGGGGGAAACGAGAAAACACAAAAAAATATCTACTTTAATGGTTTTGTTTGTATGATTTAGGGATAATCCAGTGAAATGCTGGGAACAGGAAGAGAAGGCAAAGGCAAGTTATTTTAAACTTTCACCGGAAAACTGTGGAAAACAACCAGTTTCATGATGTTCCCGAGGGGGTCTGAAGCTCAGTTTGAGGTCTTGGTTCTAATGTATTGAATTCCATTTATATCTGAACAGTTTAACAAAGCGGTTCACGTCTCAGACGCACACGTCTCTAATATTTTGCAGCTGTTCTGGAAAATAAAGTATATATAAGTATATATAAATAAATGTTCAAGCATTGTCATAAATTGAAGCTCATCAATACTCCTAAATATACAATCATCGCCACCATGCCACAGTACTGTAACCCTAAGTAGGGTTTATTTAACAGAAAGGAATGTAATATTTTCAAGATTCAAGATTCAAGATGTTTTTATTTGCCATATGCAACAAGCACAATGGAATGCTTACTCCGCATTCCCTCTCGCAGAATACCCTAGTCTTAACACTTCCTTCTTCTTGGCGGTCTTTTTCGCTGTAGATTGCTTCACTTCATTTCCGGTTACGGAGAAAACAAACACTGGATTGAATTGAAATCCTCGTTTTCCCCGTTTTGTTTTTAAAACTGAAAAAACATTAAAACAAAGCTATTTTTTGTTATTTCCGTTTTTCAACCCAGTTTTGTTTGTTTTTCCTATTCGTTTTTTAAACGGAATAACCAAAGAACAAACCGTACACCGATAGAGACCCCTGGTGAACTTTTGAATCCGAGACACGGTGAATGTAGCTTGTGTTTTATGTGGCAGTGTCTGGCTCTCTGTAATCTATATTTATTATTGTTTAGGTTAGCCTTGTATTTCCTGGGAGGATTTTCCTTTTTTCCTTTGTATTTTGTCTGGAGTATGTTTATGTATCTCATATCAGCATAATCATTTTTTGCATTGGAAAGCAGCTGCAGTTTCTACAGTCGTCTACTGAGAGACGGTTTTCTCTTCACGCGAGGCAAAAGCGCTCTCTGCATTTTGAATCATGACGCCTTCAAGTCCCCCTTTGCTGCTGCTATCTGGCCCATTTCTTTCCCTCAGGCGACTATAACCCAGAGGGACCAAGGGCAGGGTCCTCAGTCCCAATCGGAGAGGAGGGTGGGAGTTAAAGACAGAGACAAATGAAGACACACACACGCGCTCGCTCTCCTTCTCTCCCTCCCTCCCTCCTTCCCTCTCTCTAGCCTTGGTGTCACGCCCTCAGTCATTGTGAATAATGGGATCGCATCCGACACAATGGCTTCAGACAGATAAGATGAGGCAAGGTGAGGTTAGGTTAGAGTACACTTTCTTTACACACCTTCCACGTGTGGCTGGTGAAGCGACACCGAAAGACAGATAAGAAACTGAACCGTGACGGCCCTCCCAGGCAGGAAGAACCCACAGGGCTGGCACTTGAGTCACAAATACACACACAGACAGACACACTAATCATAGCCGTGTGTGCCCACACACACACACACACACACACACACACACACACACACACACACACACACACACACACACACACACACACACACACACACACACACACACACACACACACACACACACACACACACACACACACACACATACACACACACAGACACACACACGGTTTGAACTCAATTCACGGACAGTGATCATCTGGAACAAACCACAAAACCACTGGCATAACCAAATTTCCGTTAAGATTCAAGATTCAAGAGGTTTTTACAGTACAATGAAATGCGTACTCCCCATTCCTTCCCACAGTATGTAAGGCCAGTACAAATAAATACAACTAGAAGGAATACCAATCTCTACCAACGGGAATGTGCTCATACATCCAACAGGGCGCTGTGGAATGCGTCGTGTTGGCACAGACAGGGTGGAGTTTAGGACCCTGTCCTTTCCCCTTCCCACCCCTTATCTCGGAGGCCATTGGCCTGTGAACTCCAGGCGTCCCGCTGGGAGCCGTGACCACACAGCGAGCGCCTCCCGCCGGCCACATTCCAAGCAAACGACGCGTTGGCGCAAAATGTGCTCGACGATCTCTTCCCTTGACAGCCACCCAGATAGCGCCCCAGTCAATGTCAACAGCCGCGTGTCTGCCGGGGACTCAGGTGACCACCGGACGCCAAAAATACAATCCTGCAGCCGTATAGAGTCTCCCCCCCATAAATCTGTCTCCCTGGACCCTCCCTTCAGACGACGCTACGTTACGCTACAGCGGGGGCTGTCCTGCGGTGTCCCGGCACTACGGCTCGCTATGTGTGACCACGCTGTCCTGTTGACACGCCTGTGGAGCTCTCTATCCATCTGGTCTGGCTACTGGTCTGTCCATTTTTCAATTCTACAAGTTAGACACACAAATGGGACTTGTACTGGTGTTTGGATTCGCTTCACCGAAGCATTGTAGCAAGCAAGATGTTGGCTATTCCATTTGTCTGTTCATTTACGCACATACAGTATATACGTATATGTGTGTAAAATGGGTCTACACACTACAGTAAACCAAACTGCAAGATCAATTATGGATGTTTAATTCAACAAAAAACCTTGACCTTGACTATTTGGCAGCACACGTTTGGATTTAGAATTGCATTGTATTGATAAATCAATGCTGATATGACCTCCCAACATAACATACAATTTAAGTACTAAAAATGCTCACAAAATTCTTTAAGACAACATTATGTCACGGTGGTACGTCACTACATGATGGGTGCGATGAGCTTCACCTGCACCAACGGGGACCACGGCTGGCAGACAGGGACTGGGTTTGCAGCCACCTGCGGAGGTGATGGTTACTCAGCTGAGGGTCAAATCTGGCAGCAGAGGTCACCTGGGAGCCAAGGACTACTCTGAGAGCCATGCTGGACCACTGGGAGCCATTGGACACAAGGTAGCACCAGCTGAACCGAGCCCAGGCATGTGTCAGAAACATTAGCATGAAGTAATGACCTCCGCTTTACGCCAGTGAAGGAGTGACCCGCTCATAAATCACTGGAGGAACCGTACACAACGCTGAATACACATCGTGAAGCTGTAAACACGGCAAACTGTTTTATCAGTGTTCAGCGGCCACAGCGAGCTAGCTATACCGGCTATACTAGGCTTCCGGGGGGTTTTCCAATTTGAGAGGCTCTTCTTGGACAGGAAAGTGATGAGAGTCAATGTGAAAGACAGGGCACAGGTCAGGAGCCGCAGCGGGCTGGAAACGCATCAGATGGAGGCTCCGCAGAGAGAGCAGACCCAGGGGTTGGTCCCTCATGGACCCTCTACCTACCCCCCCCCAAATCTGGTGCAGTCAAGCTTAGCACAGGGAAACAGGTGCGCCAGAGACACCATGGGGGCCAATGGGGGGTCAGAGTGCACCTGCGGGGCCCGCTGGGTGGATGCTACGGTTCAGATCCAGAGTAAACTAACAGTGCTTACCGGTTAAGCACTGGCTTAGCAAGAATCACTTCAACAGACACTTGAACAAAATGTTGCAACTGCAACACAGTAAAGACACGGAGTTTGCCGGGATATTGAATATTTACCACGTTCAAAGATAGTAAAATATAACATTTATACTTGCTACAACTCACAAATTACTGTTGGAAGAACTTATTGTGAATTATATATTATGTTATTATATATATGTGTGTATATACAGTATATATTATATAATTATGGCTTGTTAGAAAGGAAATACACTTATAACTTCTGGTGACTAGTAGTCTACCTGTGGAATGACCTTAATGAAATGTCATGCATTATATATGATGTTATTAAACATGTGTATATGTCGCTGGACAGACGATGCCATAATACATCTGCAGGGTGGGCAGAGAATCATGGTCTGGAGTGTATTCAAGCCCACTGACCTTGATGTGTATGCAGATCATGTCACAGCATACATTAACAGGCTAGTGGAGGAATGCATCCGCACCAGGTCTGTTCGCTCATTCCCGAACCGCAAACCATGGATGAATACTGACATACGGAACAAACTAAGGGAACGGAGTACCGCTTTCACAACAAGCGACTGATCACTACAAGAAGGCCAAGTATAAACTCAGAAAAGCATAAAGGGAAATTGGATTACAAAAAGAAAATTGGAAATACAGTTTGGGGGCTCTGACACCAGCAAATGTGGCAAGGTCTGAGGGTCCTCTCCAACAAGCGGTACTCGGAACTCCGTTCTTTTAGTTTGTTCTGTATGTCAGTATTCATCTGGGTGTGACCCTGGACGACCAACTGTCGTATCGGTGACACGCTCCTGCAGATTCCTCCTCTACAACATCAGGAGGATTCGGCCTTTTCTCACTGAAAAGGCTGCGCAGGTGCTCATCCAGGCTCTTGTCATCTCCCAGCTGGACTACTGCAACTCCCTCCTTGCTGGTGCCCCAGCATTTGCCATCAGGCCCCTGGAGCTCATTCAGAAAGCTGCAGCTCGCCTAGTGTTCAACCGCCCCAAGTTCTCCCACACATCTACCCTCCTTCGGACTCTACACTGGCTACCTGTAGCTGCTCGCATCCAGTTCAAGACCTTGGTGCTAGCCTACAAGGCAGTAAAAGGAACTGCTCCATCCTACCTCCAGGCAATGGTCAAGGCCTACATCCCAACCGGTCCACTTCGCTCGGCTTCTTCGGGCCGTCTGCTTGCCCCCTCACTTAGGGGCCCGTGTGGCCGATCTACGCGGTCACGGCTCTTCTCCGTCTTGGCCCCAATTGGGTGGAACAAACTCCCCACGGAGGTCACGACTGCAGAGTCACTGCCCATCTTCCGCCGCAGGCTGAAAACCTCTTCAGGACACACTTCCCGGATCCTTCCTCGTAGCTCTAAGTCAATTATCTAAGTAGATTACATATTAGATATAGGTAGATATTGTTCTAGATATTGTTATATATTGTTTGCCAACTTATTGTTCTTTTCCCTTACACTTTTACCTGAATTATTGTACTTCTACCTGAGCACTGGTTCAGTTATTGGAGACTTGTTAGAAAGGAAATGCACTTTTGACTTGAGGTTCTCTTACCTTCCTTTGTTGAAACACACTATTGTAAGTCGCTTTGGATAAAAGCGTCTACTAAATGACTGTAATGTATGTATATAATGTATGTAACGACCCTGTCCTACCAGACGAGTTGAACACGTTTTACCCTCGCTTTGAAAGGGGAACTCTGCGCCGCCCAACAAATTGAACATTCGCCCAGGACTATGGTACCCAGGACTACGTTCTACAACTGTCCGAGTCTGAGGTCCACAGAACCTTCAGGAGGATGAAGACAGGGAAGGCAGCCGGCATAGACGGAGTTCCATCCCGCGTCTTCAAGACCCGTGCTGACCAGCTGGCTCCTGACATCTACAATGCATCACTGCAACAGTCTGTCATCCCAGCGTGCTTCAAAGAGACAATCATTGTGCCGTTACCCAAAACAGGTGGGCTAATCCAGCTGGCCGGGTAACACGCCAGAAACAGACAAAGCTGTCAGGAGAGGAGCAACCGTGTGAAGGAGAGAGGTGAGTGGGCCTTGGTGTACCCGTGTGTGCGTGTGTGTGTGTGTGTGTGTGTGTGTGTGTGTGTGTGTGTGTGTGTGTGTGTGTGTGTGTGTGTGTGTGTGTGTGTGTGTGTGTGTAGGGGAGTCAGGAAAGGAGGTGAGCCTACCACCACCACCACCAGAAGCCAGGTGGGGTTATAGTCTGTGTGTACACGAGCAGCCTGGGAAGGCCATTAGTCCTCAGGCGAGCAAATATTATCTTTAGATGTGCGATGGAGACGCTCATGACATCAATACAGGATGTGACAGCGCTGCGCTGCTGCCTTGCTCATTAGGCCCGGCACATGACCACGACAAGGATGATGTCTCACTAGACGGATTTTGTATGTATTGCATGTTTTTATTATATATATATACACATTTATTTATATATATACACACACGCACACACAAGTGTGTTTTTTGTGTGTTTTTATTATATATATATATATATATATATATATATATATATATATATATATATAAATATATAATTATATATATATATATATATAAATATATATATATATATATAAATATATACACACACACACATAGCGTGTGTGTGTGTGTGTGTGTATGTGTGTGTGTGTGTGTGTGTGTGTGTGTGTGTGTGTGTGTGTGTGTGTGTGTGTGTGTGTGTGTGTGTGTGTTGGGGATACTGTCTGTGTATGTGACTGTTTATTACAATGCATAGCCTGATGTTATATGTATATATGTACAGTATGTATGTACGTATGTACAGTAAACGTATGTTAAGACACCTTCTGGGGCCTTACGAATAGTCTTGAATCATTAATACACATTGTACAGTAAGATTTAGTACAGAAATACTCGGGCAGCTTGGGCCTGGGGGTTTGATTTCCTTGTACCAATAAAGTGTGTTGAGTCAGAAAGTGCTGCGTGTTAATTATCTCCTGAGTACTGGTGACCGCCTGGCAGCTCACGTCTGGAATGAGAGCACAAGTCTGCATGGATGGATTTCAGCCTCTCCCGGGCACACCGCCGCCAGTTAGACAAGTGTGTGGTCAGTGGTGGCCCTTTAAAAACATACGTGCACGCACACATACAGTACACACACACACACACACACACAGCACACACACACACACACACGCACGCACGCACGCACGCACGCACGCACGCACGCACGCACACACACACACACACACACATACACACACACACACACACACACACACACACACTCACACAACACACACACACACACACACACACACACACACACCTCATATGCACTCCGCTGGCACAAAGGCAGAAAACACGCAGAGCAGAGCAGCTCTCAGCTCATAAAGGAGGCTTTCTTGTGGAGGTTCCGTGAGACCTGAGGAGCCGTCTTAAGGAGACGTGTTTTCTGAGGCTCCCGAGGAGAACAGCTGGCACAGACCCAAGCTGACGGCCCGCCGCGACCACGCAGCCTTCACACACCGTAAAGCACAACGCGTGATTTATAGGAAGTTCCTCGACCACTCCACTACTTCAGTTAAACTACCACAGGCCTTACCTAAGGAAATGTTTATTTAGTAACCGAAGGGGGCATGTGGATGACACTAAATGTGTTACTATAATAATGATTAACACTCAGGAGCAGGTCTTCACCTGGACTCAGGACGGAGGTTTCCGAATGCAGACAACACGGCAAGTTGCCTTCCTGTCTGGCGTTTGCATGGTGTTATTCTGGGAACTTGTGTTACATATTCTGGATTTGATACATCATCTGGATGTCCAGACAGGGCATCTTAAAGATGAATACAAACATGAACACGGGACGAATCCTGGTACCAAACTTTGCAACTTTACTTTTTTTCCTGCTTGTTCAAACCATCCATCCATCTTCTCCCGCTTATCCGAAATCGGGTCGCGGAGGCAGCAGCTCCAGCATTGCTTGTTCAAACCGTCTAACGGAAATATTAAGCAAAGGCAAGACCTTAAGTTCTCATTGGATCTATCTTAAGGATCTTTTCCCTGATTGGCTGACCATCTTCTTTCACAAAACGGGATTCTAAGGAAAAGCAAACTGAAGGCAGACGAATCAGCCCTGCGCCAACAGGAAATCAGATTACTTTTAAAAATCAACGTCAATAAACTCCAACATTTTGTCTAATAAGCACAAAAAAAACTAAAAAACTAAAACTCTTGGAGACCATAGGACCGTGTCCTGTCCGGAGCCCACATGTCACTCCTCTGCGGTGGGTTCCGGTCGTCCAATCAAGCAAGCAGTGGTCCTCGACAGCCGGAGCTGCTGGGAGCTCGCCCTGCGCCACTGAGGCGGGACGGACGTGCGCTGGGGAACAGGGCCTTGGCACACACACGCACACACACACACACACACACACACACACACACACACACACATACATACACACACACACACAGGGAGACACGCCGGGAGCCCGGAGACACCCTGTCCCAGAGAGCTCGGGCTCCTTGCATTCTAAGTGTCTGCTTGGCTGTAAGTGGTAAATGGACATTTATATAGCGCTTTTCTAACCAGTGGTTACTCAAAGCGCTTTACATATCAAGTCTCACATTCACCCATTCATACACACATTCAACCACCAACGGCGGAGTCAGCCATCAAGGAGACAGGCAGCACGTCAGGAGCAGTTAGGGTTAGGGGGTCTTGCTCATGGACACCTCGACAGCTTTTGCTAGGAGGAGGCGGGGATCGAACCGGTTGTGAGACGACCGCGCTACCTCCTGAGCTAAACTGACGCGTAAAGTGAGCAGACCTCCTCTGACCGACGGAAGGGAAGACGAGGGGAGGGGAGGAGGGGAGGCTTTGGTGGGCTTTTCTCCTCTTTCCACCACAGGCAGAATCCATCCAAGTGGAAATCCACAAAAGTTCGTTTTTTAACTAACGCTGGTTGACGTCAGGCGTTTTCTTCTAAACTTGGGATGTTGCCTACTAAGTGAGGCACAGAAAGAAACATTTAGGCTTTGATTATCGTATACTTTACTCTTTGCCTTTTTTGCAAGAGTAGCTTCAGATTGTAGATTGAAAATATTGTTGCATTGACTTTTATCGATTTTATATATTTGTATATACTTTGTTTATTCATAGTTTATTGTTAAGTTTTTCTATTTTTATTGTCTATTTTGCACAAGTCTGTATGGTACTGATACTCTCATTTCACTGCATATCTTGTATGTGTATGTGACAAAGTTCTTGAATCTTAAATCTTTACTACTATCTGATCAAAACATGATATTATATTGACTATATCACTGTGCATAACTCACTTGTGTTGTCTTTAGGACTCTGACCCCATCATGTATGTGTGTATGTATCTCATGCGTGTGTATGTGTCTCTCTCATGCGTGTGTATGTGTCTCTCTCATGCGTGTGTATGTGTCTCTCATGTGTGTGTATGTGTCTCTCTTATGTGTGTGTATGTGTCTCTCTCATGCGTGTGTATGTGTCTCTCATGCGTGTGTATGTGTCTCTCATGCGTGTGTATGTGTCTCTTTCATGCGTGTGTATGTGTCTCTCTCATGCGTGTGTATGTGTCTCTCATGCGTGTGTATGTGTCTCTTTCATGCGTGTGTATGTGTCTCTCTCATGCGTGTGTATGTGTCTCTCATGCGTGTGTATGTGTCTCTCTCATGCGTGTGTATGTGTCTCTCTCACTATCTGATCAAAACATGATATTATATTGACTATATCACTGTGCATAACTCACTTGTGTTGTCTTTAGGACTCTGACCCCATCATGTATGTGTGTATGTATCTCATGCGTGTGTATGTGTCTCTCTCATGCGTGTGTATGTGTCTCTCTCATGCGTGTGTATGTGTCTCTCATGCGTGTGTATGTGTCTCTAATGCGTGTGTATGTCTCTCTCATGCGTGTGTATGTGTCTCTCTCATGCGTGTGTATGTGTGTCTCATGCGTGTGTGTCTCTTTCATGCATGTGTATGTGTCTCTCATGCGTGTGTATGTGTCTCTCTCATGCGTGTATGTGTCTCTCTCATGCGTGTGTATGTGTCTCTCATGTGTGTGAATGTGTCTCTCTCATGTGTGTGTATGTGTCTCTCTAGTGTGTGTATGTGTCTCTCATGTGTGTGTATGTGTCTCTCTTGTGTGTGTATATATGTGTCTTTCTTGTGTGTGTATGTGTCTCTCTTGTGTGTGTATGTGTCTCTCTTGTGTGTGTATGTGTCTCTCTTGTGTGTGTATGTGTCTCTCTTGTGTGTGTATGTGTCTCTCATGCATGTGTATGTGTCTCTCTTGTGTGTGTATGTGTCTCTCATGCATGTGTATGTGTCTCTCTCATGTGTGTGTATGTATCTCTCTCATGCAAGTGTATGTGTCTCTCTTGTGTGTGTATGTGTCTCTCATGCATGTGTATGTGTCTCTCTCATGTGTGTGTATGTATCTCTCTCATGCAAGTGTATGTGTCTCTCTTGTGTGTAAATGTGTCTCTCTTGTGTGTGTATGTGTCTCTCATGCGTGTGTATGTGTCTCTCATGCGTGTGTATGTGTCTATCTCATGTGTGTGTATGTGTCTCTCCCATGTGTGTGAATGTATGTAAGGAGAAGCGTTTCTGTGGAAAGTATGTTTCCCTGTATTTAATTTAAATAAGACATACTATCATATAGTAAAACCAGTTATGCACGTAAATCACGTCAATTGTGTCATGGCGAGCCAAAGAAACACCACCTTGTCACGGTCAGCCATGCTTCCTGTTAACGTTTGGCGTCACGCACCTGAATGCTTTGAGGTCCGAACTCGAAGTTTCAAATCTAAACTATTAGACTCCCGAGTTGTATGTTAATGAATGACACAAGACAGATCCTTGCATGATGACAACGTTGCCCTCAAAACTCTGATTGGGTATTAAGCAGTGAGCTCTGCTGATTGGCACAGAGCCTCTGGCTAGACCCGCCCTCAGGGAGGATGGTCCTCCCTTACTGCCGTACACACTCATGTTAAACCAGGACTCACCGGCCGCTCGGGTTCGGGAGTTTTAGAATGGACTTCAATGGGGAGCTTGAGGAGGACGATCCTCCGTACAGTCATTTTCAATTGCGGTAGGGTGACGCTGTTGGAATTTTGACACGGGGACATGATTGTTGTGCCTTCGTAGTGTTAAAAATAGCAATATTATCAGTATTTTCACAGATGAATCGGTTAAATGTGTTATGTGTATATTTTCTCTTGCAAGTTTATTTTTCTCTGCGGGTTGTAAAACCTGATAAGATCGAAACACAAAGCATGCAGCATGCCGACTGCTGTTTGTTTAGCACGGTACACACACACACACACACACACACACACACACACACACACACACACACACACACACACACACACACAAACACTTACAGCAGGAATTGAGCGTCCTGTGCTTACGCAGCATCGCCAAATTCCGATTATTTGAACAGTGAAGCAGTAAGTTGTGTGTGATGCGAGGAGTGGATAAATACATGTTATGTTTAGAGTAAATACTTTCACCAGAGGGATTTACTACACAAACTTTCCATGTCCTCAGCGGTACATGGTAGCGTTTAGGGACGACAACCGCAGAAACCACGGTGAAAACGGCCAGCCAGCTCTCCAGCAGCAACCTCAGCAGACAAAAACGCTTGTATTCACACAGTTCATTTGCAGCTTTTCAAGTCAATCCCAATGAACAGCCCAACAAAGACAGACCGGTCCACATCGCGCGATGCAATAACATCAACCCTTTTTCCAAAAGAGTTTGGTTTCAGAGACCAAATAATAATAATAACCAGACCAGTTGTCTGGTTATTAGACTGGTTGAAAACAACCCCCCCCCCCCCCACCCACCCCCACACAGCAATAACCCAAGACTAACTTTTGAGGTGTCATTTAAATGATGAAGCTGTTTCAATCGGCACAGCTTCTCTGGAGTCTGACGGCTCACGACTGATAGGTGGCATCCCTGAGAAATGGCCCCAATCTGCTTTTAATTACCGGGGGGCCCACCTCTACGTGGTTCTGATAATTAATGGATTCATCAACGTTTGGGGCGTGTGAGCGCCGGTACGTGTGTGTGTGAGAGGTAATCTCGGCGGGGTCACATGAATTAACCATGCTCATCCACGTTTAATTCCCACAATTAATCAACAGTTGGGCGTGTGCGAGCGATAATTAAATACTTGCATTACGCATTAGCAATGTCTGCTACCATTTAAAATGTTCCACAGTGTCGATTAAAAAGGGTTTGATGAGGTATAAAGATCCACCTGTACTAGCCCACCACCACGCTACTATCTCAATCTAACAGATAACCATTATCTTAATGATATGCATGTGATCAATCACTAAAAGGGAAAAACACATTAGGGTTATGATGAAGATCTGATGGCTTAATGCCAAAAGTATGATGATGGTGATGATGATGAGGATGATGGTGATGATGATGAGGATGATGAGGATGAGGATGAGGATGAGGATGAGGATTTGACGGACTACAGCACAGCGGAACGAGCCAACAAAGGCGAGGAGACCAGAAACATCCACAAAGGAAATCTTTAAACTTTTTTTTAACACAATGGAAACTACAAAAATCCTATCAAACAGAAGATTGGAAAATTGAAGCAAGTCGCACAGGCGTATAGGTGGAGCCTCCTTTGTCATGTATACAGAACCTGCAGATCCCTGCTGGTGCACTGCTGCCATCTAGTGGTCCTCTATACAACTGCAGAATGACAACAGCAGGAACGCCACACCACTCCACAACACTCACCCAATGAAACAACAAAAAGCAGTTCATTTGTATCTAAAGCAGCCATGAAAATGTTATTTCATTAAATAAAGCCACTGTAATACATTGTGAAAGACTCACTAGCACTCCAAATCTTAAACATATATAAGCTAAAAAATATGAAAACAAATTATGGGAATGGAGCCTTGAGTGGGTGAGAAATGTACAAACTTTCCTCCACCATCAAATTCCATAATAAGACCTTTGGCACCTAGCACAGTTCTCCTGACCGTAACTCATTGACCAACAGAAAAAAACACTTCTCAGGACACATCCTGTGCTCCCCATGTTTGTAAAGCAGAGTGATACAAGGTTTGAAACAGAACACCAAACAACAACGAGCCAGAATCACACAGAAACAGCGATGGCGTCACCTTACCGCACAATGTCCCGCCACACACAGCGCTGTCTGGTTGTCCCCACACGGCGTGCCGTCCGTCACACGGTCAGACAAGCGCACGTAGAACCTGAACCCCAGGGCCCGGCAGTTCAGCTCACAGCGATGGTCCTCAGCAACTGGGGGGGAGGAAGGAGAGAGCACCATGAACTACTAACTATGGACCATGAACTACTAGCTAAGGACTATGAACTACTAGCTATGGACCATGAACTACTAGCTATGGACCATGAACTACTAGCTATGGACCATGAACTACTAACTATGGACCATGAACTACTATCTATGGACAATGAACTACTAGCTATGGACCATGAACTACTAGCTATGGACCATGAACTACTATCTATGGACCATGAACTACTAGCTATGGACCATGAACTACTATCTATGGACCATGAACTACTAGCTATGGACCATGAACTACTAGCTATGGACAATGAACTACTAGCTATGGACCATGAACTACTAACTATGGACTATTAACTACTAACTATGGACCATGAACTACTAGCTATGGACCATGAACTACTAGCTATGGACCATGAACTACTAACTATGGACCATGAACTACTAACTATGGACTATGAACTACTAACTATGGACCATGAACTACTAGCTATGGACTATGAACTACTAACTATGGACCATGAACTACTAGCTATGGACCATGAACTACTAGCTATGGACCATGAACTACTAACTATGGACCATGAACTACTAACTATGGACTATGAACTACTAACTATGGACAATGAACTACTAGCTATGGACCATGAACTACTATCTATGGACCATGAACTACTAGCTATGGACCATGAACTACTATCTATGGACCATGAACTACTAGCTATGGACCATGAACTACTAGCTATGGACCATGAACTACTAGCTATGGACTATGAACTACTAACTATGGACCATGAACTACTAGCTATGGACCATGAACTACTAGCTATGGACCATGAACTACTAACTACTAACTATGGACTATGAACTACTAACTATGGACCATGAACTACTAACTATGGACCATGAACTACTAACTATGGACTATGAACTACTAACTATGGACCATGAACTACTAGCTATGGACAATGAACTACTAGCTATGGACTATGAATTACTAACTATGGACCATGAACTACTAGCTATGGACCATGAACTACTAACTATGGACCATGAACTACTAACTATGGACTATGAACTACTATCTATGGACCATGAACTACTAGCTATGGACTATGAACTACTAGCTATGGACCATGAACTACTAGCTATGGACCATGAACTACTAACTATGGACCATGAACTACTAACTATGGACTATGAACTACTAACTATGGACCATGAACTACTAGCTATGGACCATGAACTACTAACTATGGACCATGAACTACTAACTATGGACCATGAACTACTAACTATGGACTATGAACTACTAACTATGGACCATGAACTACTAACTATGGACCATGAACTACTAACTATGGACTATGATCTACTAACTATGGACCATGAACTACTAACTATGGACTATGAACTACTAACTATGGACCATGAACTACTAACTATGGACTATGAACTACTAACTATGGACCATGAACTACTAGCTATGGACTATGAACTACTAACTATGGACTATGAACTACTAACTTTGGATTATGAACAAGAAACTATGGACTATGAACTACTAACTATGGACTATGAACTACTAACTATGGACCATGAACTACTAGCTATGGACTACGAACTACTAACTATGGACTATGAACTACTAACTATGGACCATGAACTACTAACTATGGACAATGAACTACTAACTTTGGATTATGAACAAGTAACTATGGACTATGAACTACTAACTATGGACTATGAACTACTAACTATGGACCATGAACTACTAGCTATGGACTATGAACTACTAACTATGGACTATGAACTACTAACTTTCGATTATGAACAAGAAACTATGGACTATGAACTACTAACTATGGACAATGAACTTCTAACTATGGACCATCAACTTCTATCTATGGACTAGGAACTACTAACTATGGACCATGAACTACTAACTATGGACCATGAACTACTAGCTATGGACCATGAACTACTAACTATGGACTATGAACTACTAGCTATGGACTATGAACTACTAACTATGGACTATGAACTACTAACTATGGACCATGATCTACTAGCTATGGACTATGAACTACTAACTATGGACTATGAACTACTAACTATGGACTATGAACTACTAACTATGGACCATGAACGACTAGCTATGGACTATGAACTACTAACTATGGACTATGAACTACTAACTATGGACTATGAACTACTAACTATGGACTATGAACTACTAACTTTGGATTACGAACAAGAAACTATGGACCATGAACTACTATGGACAGACTATGAACAACTAACTATGGACCATAACCTACTAGCTATGGACTATTAACTACTAACTATGGACCATGAACTACAAGCTATGTACTAGGAACTACTGACTATGGACTAGGAACAACTAACTTTGGACCATAACTACTAACTATGGACCATGAACTACTAACTATGAACTAGGAACTACCGACTATGGACTAGGAACTACCTACTTTGGACCATGAACTACTAACTATGGACCATGAACTACTAACTATGGACTATGAACTACGAACTATGGACTATGAACTACTAACTATGGACTATGAACTACTAACTATGGACTATGAACTACTAACTATGGATTATGAACAAGAAACTATGGACCATGAACTACTAACTATGGACTATGAACTACTAACTATGGACCATGAACTACTAACTATGGATTATGAACTACTAACTATGGACTATGAACTACTAACTATGGACTATGAACTACTAACTATGGACTATGAACTACTAACTATGGACTATGAACTACTAACTATGGATTATGAACAAGAAACTATGGACCATGAACAACTAACTATGGACTATGAACTACTAACTATGGACTATGAACTACGAACTATGGACTATGAACTACTAACTATGGACTATAAACTACTAACTATGGACTATGAACTACTAACTATGGATTATGAACAAGAAACTATGGACCATGAACTACGAACTATGGACTATGAACTACTAACTATGGACCATGAACTACTAACTATGGACCATGAACTACTAACTATGGATTATGAACTACTAACTATGGACTATGAACTACTAACTATGGACTATGAACTACTAACTATGGACTATGAACTACTAACTATGGATTATGAACAAGAAACTATGGACCATGAACAACTAACTATGGACTATGAACTACTAACTATGGACTATGAACTACTAACTATGGACTATGAACTACTAACTATGGATTATGAACAAGAAACTATGGACCATGAACAACTAACTATGGATTATGAACTACTAACAATGGACTATGAACTACTAACTATGGACTATGAACTACTAACTATGGACTATGAACTACTAACTATGGACTATTAACTACTAGCTATGGACTATGAACTACTAACTATGGACTATGAACTACTAACTATGGACTATGAACTACTAACTATGGATTATGAACAAGAAAATATGGACCATGAACAACTAACTATGGACCATGAACTACTAACTATGGACTATGAACTACTAACTATGGACTATGAACAACTAACTAGGGGCTATGAACTACTAACTATGGATTATGAACAAGAAACTATGGACCATGAACAACTAACTATGGACAATGAACTACTAACTATGGACTATGAACTACTAACTATGGACTATGAACAACTAACTATGGACCATGAACAACTAACTATGGACTATGAACTACTAACTATGGACTATAAACAACTAACTAGGGGCTATGAACTACTAACTATGAACTATGAACTACTAACTATGGACTATGAACTACTAACTATGGACTATGAACAACTAACTAGGGGCTATGAACTACTAACAATGGACTATGAACTACTAACTATGGACCATGAACTACTAACTATGGACCATGAACTACTAACTATGGACCATTAACTACTAACTATGGACTATGAACTACTAACTACTATCTATGGACTAGGAACTACTAACTATGGACCATGAACTACTATGGACAGTCTATGAACAACTAACTATGGACCATGAACTACTAACTATGGACCATGAACTACTAACTATGTACTAGGAACTACTAACTATGGACTAGGAACTACTAGCTATGGACTATGAACTACTAACTATGGACTATGAACTACTAACTATGGACCATGAACTACTAGCTATGGACTATGAACAACTAGCTATGGACTATGAACTACTAACTATGGACCATGAACTACTAACTATGGACAATGGACTACTAACTATGGACCATGAACTACTAGCTATGGACTATGAACTACTAGCTATGGACTATGAACTACTAACTATGGACCATGAACTACTAACTATGGACAATGGACTACTAACTATGGACCATGAACTACTAGCTATGGACTATGAACTACTAACTATGGACTATGAACTACTAGCTATGGACTATGAACTACTAGCTATGGACTATGAACTACGAACTATGGACTATGAACTACTAACTATGGACTATGAAATACTAACTATGGACTATGAACTACTAACTATGGATTATGAACAAGAAACTATGGACCATGAACTACTAACTATGGACTATGAACTACTAACTATGGACCATGAACTACTAACTATGGATTATGAACTACTAACTATGGACTATGAACTACTAACTATGGACTATGAACTACTAACTATGGATTATGAACAAGAAACTATGGACCATGAACAACTAACTATGGACTATGAACTACTAACTATGGACTATGAACTACTAACTATGGACCATGCACTACTAGCTATGGACTATGAACTACTAGCTATGGACTATGAACTACGAACTATGGACTATGAACTACTAACTATGGACTATAAACTACTAACTATGGACTATGAACTACTAACTATGGATTATGAACAAGAAACTATGGACCATGAACTACTAACTATGGACTATGAACTACTAACTATGGACCATGAACTACTAACTATGGACCATGAACTACTAACTATGGACTATGAACTACTAACTATGGACTATGAACTACTAACTATGGACTATGAACTACTAACTATGGATTATGAACAAGAAACTATGGACAATGAACTACTAACTATGGATTATGAACAAGAAACTATGGACCATGAACTACTAACTATGGACTATGAACTACTAACTATGGACCATGAACTACTAACTATGGACCATGAACTACTAACTATGGACTATGAACTACTAACTATGGATTATGAACAAGAAACTATGGACCATGAACAACTAACTATGGACTATGAACTACTAACTATGGACTATGAACTACTAACTATGGATTATGAACAAGAAACTATGGACCATGAACAACTAACTATGGATTATGAACTACTAACTATGGACTATGAACTACTAACTATGGACTATGAACTACTAACTATGGATTATGAACAAGAAAATATGGACCATGAACAACTAACTATGGACCATGAACTACTAACTATGGACTATGAACTACTAACTATGGACTATGAACAACTAACTAGGGGCTATGAACTACTAACTATGGATTATGAACAAGAAACTATGGACCATGAACAACTAACTATGGACAATGAACTACTAACTATGGACTATGAACTACTAACTATGGACTATGAACAACTAACTATGGACCATGAACAACTAACTATGGACTATGAACTACTAACTATGGACTATAAACAACTAACTAGGGGCTATGAACTACTAACTATGGACCATGAACTACTAACTATGGACTATGAACAACTAACTAGGGGCTATGAACTACTAACTATGGACTATGAACTACTAACTATGGACCATGAACTACTAACTATGGACCATGAACTACTAACTATGGACTATGAACTACTAACTACTATCTATGGACTAGGAACTACTAACTATGGACCATGAACTACTATGGACAGTCTATGAACAACTAACTATGGACCATGAACTACTAACTATGGACCATGAACTACTAACTATGGACTAGGAACTACTAACTTTGGACCATAACTACTAACCATGGACCATGAACTACTAACTATGGACCATAAACGACTAGCTATAGACCATGAACTACTAACTATGGACTATGAACTACTAACCGTGGACAATAAACTACTAACCATGGACTAGGAACTACTAACTATTTTTTTTAATTTTAACTACTTTTTTTATCCCGAGGGAAATTACTTCTCTGCATCTTGACCCATCCTAGTGTTAGGAGCAGTGGGCAGCCATTAGTACAGCGCCTGGGGAGCAGCGTAGGGGGTGCCTTGCTCAAGGGCACTTAGGCAGTAACCTGGTGTTTCCGGGTCTTGAACCGGCGACCTTGCGGCTCCCAAGCCAAGTCCTTATCCACTGAGCTACTGCCCCCCCTAATATGGACCATGAACTACTAGCTATGGACTAGGAACAACTAACTATGGACCATGAACTACTAACTATGGACCATAAACTACTAGCTATAGACCATGAACTACTAACTATGGACTATGAACTACTAACTATGGACTATGAACTACTAATGGACCATGCACTACTAGCTATGGACTATGAACTACTAGCTATGGACTATGAACTACGAACTATGGACTATGAACTACTAACTATGGACTATGAACTACTAACTATGGACTATGAACTACTAACTATGGATTATGAAAAGAAACTATGGACCATGAACTACTAACTATGGACTATGAACTACTAACTATGGACCATGAACTACTAACTATGGACCATGAACTACTAACTATGGACTATGAACTACTAACTATGGACTATGAACTACTAACTATGGACTATGAACTACTAACTATGGACTATGAACTACTAACTATGGATTATGAACAAGAAACTATGGACTATGAACTACTAACTATGGATTATGAACAAGAAACTATGGACCATGCACTACTAACTATGGACTATGAACTACTAACTATGGACCATGAACTACTAACTATGGACCATGAACTACTAACTATGGATTATGAACTACTAACTATGGACTATGAACTACTAACTATGGACTATGAACTACTAACTATGGACTATGAACTACTAACTATGGATTATGAACAAGAAACTATGGACCATGAACAACTAACTATGGACTATGAACTACTAACTATGGACTATGAACTACTAACTATGGACTATGAACTACTAACTATGGACCATGAACAACTAACTATGGATTATGAACTACTAACTATGGACTATGAACTACTAACTATGGACTATGAACTACTAACTATGGACTATGAACTACTAACTATGGACTATGAACTACTAGCTATGGACTATGAACTACTAACTATGGACTATGAACTACTAACTATGGACTATGAACTACTAACTATGGATTATGAACAAGAAAATATGGACCATGAACAACTAACTATGGACCATGAACTACTAACTATGGACTATGAACTACTAACTATGGACTATGAACAACTAACTAGGGGCTATGAACTACTAACTATGGATTATGAACAAGAAACTATGAACCATGAACAACGAACTATGGACTATGAACTACTAACTATGGACTATGAACAACTAACTATGGACCATGAACAACTAACTATGGACTATGAACTACTAACTATGGACTATAAACAACTAACTAGGGGCTATGAACTACTAACTATGGACTATGAACTACTAACTATGGACCATGAACTACTAACTATGGACTATGAACTACTAACTATGGACTATGAACAACTAACTAGGGGCTATGAACTACTAACTATGGACTATGAACTACTAACTATGGACCATGAACTACTAACTGGACCATGAACTACTAACTATGGACCATTAACTACTAACTATGGACTATGAACTACTAACTACTATCTATGGACTAGGAACTACTAACTATGGACCATGAACTACTATGGACAGTCTATGAACAACTAACTATGGACCATGAACTACTAACTATAGACCATGAACTACTAACTATGTACTAGGAACTACTAACTATGGACTAGGAACTACTAACTTTGGACCATAACTACTAACCATGGACCATGAACTACTAACTATGAACTAGGAACTACTAACTATGGACCATAAACTACTAGCTATAGACCATGAACTACTAACTATGGACTATGAACTACTAACCGTGGACAATAAACTACTAACCATGGACTAGGAACTACTAACTATGGACCATGAACTACTAGCTATGGACTAGGAACAACTAACTATGGACCATGAACTACTAACTATGGACCATAAACTACTAGCTATAGACCATGAACTACTAACTATGGACTATGAACTACTAACTATGGACTATGAACAACTAACTAGGGGCTATGAACTACTAACTTCATTTAGAATTATTTGAACTATTTTTGTTTAGAATAGTTTTATTTAGTTAGTTGTTGTTTTTGTTTTTTTAGCTTAGGTATTAGTATTTTGTGTGTGGATTTATTCCCCCTGTGTCAACTGTTGCACCTTAATTTCCCTCGGGATTAATAAAGTAATCTGAATCTGAATCTGAATCTATGAACTACTAACTATGGACTATGAACTACTAACTATGGACTATGAACTACTAACTATGGATTATGAACAAGAAACTATGGACCATGAACAACTAACTATGGACCATGAACTACTAACTATGGACTATGAACTACTAACTAGGGGCTATGAACTACTAACTATGGACTATGAACAACTAACTATGGACCATGAACAACTAACTATGGACTATGAACTACTAACTATGGACTATGAACAACTAACTAGGGGCTATGAACTACTAACTATGGACTATGAACTACTAACTATGGACCATGAACTACTAACTATGGACTATGAACTACTAACTATGGACTATGAACAACTAACTAGGGGCTATGAACTACTAACTATGGACTATGAACTACTAACTATGGACCATGAACTACTAACTATGGACCATGAACTACTAACTATGGACCATTAACTACTAACTATGGACTATGAACTATTAACTACTATCTATGGACTAGGAACTACTAACTATGGACCATGAACTACTATGGACAGTCTATGAACAACTAACTATGGACCATGAACTACTAACTATGGACCATGAACTACTAACTATGTACTAGGAACTACTAACTATGGACTAGGAACTACTAACTTTGGACCATAACTACTAACCATGGACCATGAACTACTAACTATGAACTAGGAACTACTAACTATGGACCATAAACTACTAGCTATAGACCATGAACTACTAACTATGGACTATGAACTACTAACCGTGGACAATAAACTACTAACCATGGACTAGGAACTACTAATTATGGACCATGAACTACTAGCTATGGACTAGGAACAACTAACTATGGACCATGAACTACTAACTATGGACCATAAACTACTAGCTATAGACCATGAACTACTAACTATGGACTATGAACTACTAACCGTGGACAATAAACTACTAACCATGGACTAGGAACTACTAACTATGGACCATGAACTACTAACTATGGACCAGGAACTACTAACTATGGACTAGGAACTACTAACTATGGACTAGGAACTACTAACTATGGACTAGGAACTACTAACTATGGACCAGGAACTACTAACTATGGACTAGGAACTACTGACTTTGGACCATAACTACTAACTATGGACTATGAACTACTAACTATGGACTAGGAACTACTAACTATGGACTATGTCTACTAACTATGGACCATGAACTACTAACTATGGACCATGAACTGCTAACTATGGACTACTAACTATGGACTAGGAACTACTAACTATGGACTATGATCTACTAACTATGGACCATGAACTACTAACTATGGACCATGAACTACTAACTATGGACCATGAACTACTAACTATGGACTACGAACTACTAACTATGGACCATGAACTACTAACTATGGACCTTGAACTACTAACTATGGACCATGAACTACTAACTATGGACCATGAACTACTAACTATGGACTATGAACTACTAACTATGGACCATGAACTACTAACTATGGACCATGAACTACTAACTATGGACTATGAACTACTAACTATGGACCATGAACTACTAACTATGGACCATGAACTACTAACTATGGACTATGAACTACTAACTATGGACCATGAACTACTAACTATGGACCATGAACTACTAACTATGGACTATGAACTACTAACTATGGACCATGAACTACTAACTATGGACCATGAACTACTAACTATGGACTATGAACTACTAGCTATGGACCATGAACTACTAGCTATGGACCATGAACTACTAACATGTATTTTACATCTTTGTAACACTTGATAGTATGGAGAAGTGCATCTATATAAACACAGCGAACAATAACAAAAATAAAATACATTAAAAACCCAAGTTTTTAAATAAGTGAGTGGTTTTATCCACAGTACCGATCCCTGTATGTTTGAATGTAGCAGCTCCGTTTTGAGTTGTTGTAATGTAAGGTGTGGAATGTGCTCCTGTTCTAGTAATAATTATATCCCAGCAACAGTAGCCCCAGGTCACAAAGAAGTCGTTTCATAAAACATCAAGTCAAATGAAACTGACTTTGACTTCCCTGCAGTACTGCTACCCTCTACCCAAGGAGAACCTGACCTACCCTCTACAAAACGATGGTCATTCATTTCAGCCTTATTGAAATGTATTTAACAAACGTTTCCCCTCTCAACTCCATATTAAGTTAGCTTTTTATCTTCCAGTGTTTCCCCTCACACAGCCGCTGTTGCCATACCAACCAAAGGACCTGGAACACCTATTCTATTCATTGGGTTCTGACGCCCTGCCCATTAGATATGATCCCCGTAGAGATGGCTTCCACAGACAAGGCTCTGTTCATCACTTGAGTGAAATCACTCAGGAGCCAGAGCTACAGGTAATCTCCCACATCTGCACTACACGTCAAGAAGCGAGACAAGAGCTAAAAATACACCAGGTTTTTTTGGGAGGGGGGGGGGGTTTCAACAGGAAATTAATTTGTAAAAACAGTTGCTCTGGGGGTTCAGAGGTGTTTTGGCCGTTGCTAGGATACGGGGGATGCAGAAGGAGAGAGGAAGGTCGGTACGTTGGTGAGAGCCATCATGGCAGGGTAGCCCAGTGGGAGATGGGTGACCTTCATGTCCTGGTTCTTTCAGACAGACTGGTGGCAGATGGGCTGCTTGGCCCTGGCGGTATAACCCATTGACTCAAATGAGCAGTAGATTTATCTTTTATTCTTTTTGCTCTGTTTTTAATATCCCACGGTATATGATTCCATATACTTGAATATTTGAATTGAAGCCAGCATCCTTAACTAGAGATAAACTGCAAATTTCCTGCCCTAATGCAGTGGTTCCCAAACTGGGGGTCGTGCCCCTAAGGAGGGCCTGGAGTTATGACAGGGGGGCGCTGCAAAGCTAAATATGAATGATGTGATATCCTCAAGGTGACTTGTTCCTATATAGATTTGCCGTAGCAGTTCTGAATTAATTACAGACAATGTTTTAAATAAATTCTATAGGAGTGTGAAAGCAAAGGATGTGTCTGAGAGTGTCTTCATGTGGCAGCAGGTATGTTTTATCTACTAAAGGGGGGCCTGCTGAAAAGGTTTGGCAAACCACTGCCCTAATGAATCATCATCATCATCATCCTGGTCATCGTCATCATCATCATCATCATTATTATTAGAATATTCTATAAGGAATGCTCTAAAAAATAAGCCGATGGCATGAATGGACATTTTAATGTCCACATATCAATGTATAAGTAGTGTGCGGAGAGAATGTTAACAATGTGAATCAGCTGTCTGGTGTCTGGTTAAGTCTGGTTGTGTCTGGTTGTGTCTGGTCGTGTCTGGCTGTGTTCAGGTCTTGTGTTTCGTTGTGTCCGGTTGTGTCCGGACACAACTCATCCGGTTGTGTCTGGCTGTGTCTGGCTGTGTCCGGTTGTGTCCGGTTGTGTCTGGCTGTGTCTGGTTGTGTCTGGCTGTGTCTGTTGTGTCTGGTTGTGTCTGGCTGTGTCTGGTTGTGTCTGGCTGTGTCTGGTTGTGTCTGGCTGTGTCTGGCTGTGTCTGGTTGTGTCTGGTTGTGTCTGGCTGTGTCCGATTGTGTCCGGTTGTGTCCTACCTTCAGTGAAGGGCTCCCACTCGTACAGTCTCCCCATGAAAGGCTGCTTGTTGTGAGAGGAACACTCAGCTGCTCTCATGGTTTTACTGGAGGAAGGGCAGGCCTGGGAATAGTGCACACACACACACGCACATACACGTACACCCACACACGCGCACACACACACACACACACAAACAATTATAGTGTGTGGCCACCTGCTTGTTTGTTTGAATGAGACCTCATCTTGTTAAAGGAGCGCAGTACGACTCCAGCTTTTCACAAACACTGGCAAGTAGTGCCTGACCTCACACGTCACATCATCCAGTCTCCTCACGTGTCCCAACACGCCCCATGTCCACTGGCTGTGGTGAGTTTCACCGTTAATACGCTCATCACCCTTGTCTGTACAGTAAGCCTTCTAAAGCTGTTAGTGTTGCATCTGCTCCATCAATCTATGGTATATTCCATGAAGACGGCCCCAATATAGGTTTGTCAATACGATCAACGCACTGATAAAAATCAGTCTAAGACTCTTCAATGCTTTTTGCACCCTCCGCCATATTTACACATTATTGTTCTTATTGTTCTTTTTTTATTGTGTATATTATTGTTATAGTAGTGTTGTTTATAGTTGATAGTATAAAGTAGTTAGTATATAGTGTTGATATAGTGTTGTATAGTGTAGCATAATAAATCCAGAATGATTGAGTGAATGGGGAGTAAGCATTCCATTACTTGTACAGTACTACTAACACATAGTAAATAAACAATATTGAATCTTGAATCTTTAATCACTGAATAACGGATGAAAAACTGAACCAAAGTAACCAAGCAGGACATGTGAAGCCTTTCCTCTCTCCTGTCGTCCTCCAGCCTGCCGAGAGCAGTACTCACGTTGTTATCACAGAGGCGGTAGCGCACATGTTCCCCGGGGCAGGCGGACGTGGGCAGGGGGTCGTAGGGTCTCTCCTGGTGCTGCTGGGCTCCAGAGGGCCGGGACTCCTGCTGGGACTGCTGGTGAGCCGAGCCAGGCTGGTAGAGGGGAGCCCAGACCGGGGTCGACTTGGGTACGGGCGCCCGGGGCTGCTGGTGGGTCTGGCTGTAGAGATGCTGCTGCTGCTGCTGCTGCTGCTGCCGGAGGTGGTTGTGGTTGTTGTTGTTGTTACTGCCAGAGGCGTCCCAGCTGTTTGACCTGCTGTGACCTCCATGGGGTCGAGCCTGGGCAGGCTGGAAGGCCTCTGTCGCGGGGGAGCGCCTCGGTCTGAGGGAGGGAGAGGGTCTGGAGGCCGTCTCTGTGGCCGGCTGAGCCACAGCGCGGACCCGGCCGTAGCCGTACTGCCCCGGGTTAAAGTGGCCCAGCGTTCTGGGAAACACAAAGAGTATCAACTGATTCAAACGCCACACAGTTAGCATCCCTCAAAACACAATGCATAACAAAAGTTATGAACATATGTTTTATTAAAAAGGTAAAAGAGTTATCCATCGGGACACACACAATAAGCCAAACCCCCCCGGGGTGTACTGTGTTGCTTTGATGTCTTCATAGATCAGGAACATGGTCCATCTGAGACACATAACCAGGCCCTGGACTCCATCCATAAAAGGCTGTTCCACTGAAGGGCTGTAGTCACTTTAAGACCATGACACTCTTGTGTGAGGGACCATGTGTGCTTGGAGTACATCCATAAAGGGGAAGAAATAGCCCTGCGCAAAATGATAGAATGTCTACAGAATTGTCTTTGTTTGAGAATGACTAAAAGGAGATGACGCAAAACTCAAATCATTGCTTATTGATTGTTCTTGGAGGACAAAAGGAGGTTCTCTCAATAACGTCTTTCACTCATTCCTTAATGTTGCGGACGAGCAAAGATTTCTGTGGATAGGACCTGCGTTTCCTGTTAAAACGATAAAGCGTCTGCAAGCCAATTAAGTAAGAAAACTCTGAATAGGTTGCGTCTCTTGAGAAAAGAGGCGGTAATAAATCATTTTTCAATAAGAGCCGGTAAGTCAGTCTCCTACCTCCACTGCGCCCGGTGTCTGCAGGCAAGGTTACATTCATCTCCAAATATTTGAGGAACATATAAATTGAGAACCACGACCTGAACATAATCCTCAGAGAGCCGAAAGTACCAGCGAAGACCTTTAAAACTCCCTTTTGTGTTTTCCAACATTGTTGCTTTAATCTGAATATTGTTCACAACATTTACTGACAGTAAATGCAGAATATGGTTCATCAACAATGCATCAATAACAATGTATTCTTTTCTGGGTCCTGTATTGAGTTGGTAGCTCCGTACCTGCGTCCTGCCGGCCGCTCATTCCTCCCCCTCCCCAGACTCCCCAGCTCCACCCGGCTCCTGCCGCCGCTGCTGCTGCCGTTGGTCTGGGGCCGGGCCCCGGGCTCCTGGCCCCCCGCCACCGGCTGCAGGGCAGACACCACGAAGCGTGTGTCCTGCACCGGCCCCCCGCCGGCTCTTCTGGAGTCCAGCGTGGGTCGAAGGGAGGGCGTGTACACGGCCAGGCAGGGTCGGCTCTGCTCCTGCACCCCTCGGCCACAGGTCCTGGAGCAGGACGCCCTGGCGCCCCAGGCCCCCCAGGAGCCCTGGGCTTCCCTGTGGGACCCCGTCGCAGCTGCTTCCTGTCCCTGGGGATCCCTGCTCAGAGGGCCCTGGGCAGAGAGGCAGGGAGCAGGGGTTAACAGCACCACCACCACTCAAGAATCAACAGGAGAAAAGCAGTGGAGAGGCAATGGAGAACCATGAGGGGCGATGGAAAAGCTCCAGCAGAAAGGCCTCAGACTGTCAACATCCAGGGCTTCGTGAAGCCTCGACTGCTGACCTCATCTCAGTAACATCACTCCCCTGCCCTCTCCGTCACTGTTTATGAAACAGGCCTCTGTTCCCGCTTATAAAGCACCGATTTGGCAGATTAGCGAGCGCCTCTTACTCCTCTATCCCTCTTGTTAGATACCTGCATTTCCCACTGTTGACTCTGTCTCTGTGAAAAGACTTTTCCAGGGACGTATTAGTGGCAATCACTGCCGCTCTGTATCTAAGCAGCCTGCCAGGCCCTGTGCTGCCAACCCGTCTTTAGGACGACGTGGTGCAGCCATGGAAATCTCACTCTTCAAGCAGCACTTTGTCTCCATTCAGGCCCCTGGCCTCCACATGGCCGTAGTAAACGCTCAGCTGCCTTTGACTCTTGGGAGGATGGGAGGAGAATACAGAAGCAGGCTGTCAGTCACCAATGTGCAGCCTTTCACACAGGCCCCCCCAGACCCCTCCCCCCCTCCCCATTCCCCCCCCCCCCTCCCCACCCCCCACGACTTCAGCCTTTGTAATGCTACACCGCTGTCACTGCCAGAGGTCGGCCGAGGGTCACACAGCTGGACCTCCTGTGACACCGCATGGGGCCCCCCCAACCTCAGCCGGCTCTCCCAGACGGACGAGGAGCCTTGGAGCGATTTCAGCCCGTCTCAGTCAGCCTCATCCCTCGGCTTGGCTGGCTGCTTTGAAATCCTCATGGTTTTTTGAAAACCCTTTTGTCGGGAAGACTCCGAGCAGAGCTTGGTTTTCATTAGTCTGAGAGGAGACTTCTAACTTGAGAGGCGATTTGGGCGACAGTAAACTGAACTCCAACTACAGAGTCCCCCTCAATATCTGTCTGATACCAGCTTTTACACACATACTGGCCCCATCAACAACACTTCAACACAACAACAACAACCTCTCAGATCAACTCTTGTGCTTCACAAGCCATGCATTAAAGATGAGAGGCTGTCCTGTTTGTGTTGTGGAAGCGGGGGGGGCAAGCTGTGGGCGGAGAGACACGCTAGGAGACACGCTAGGAGACACGAGCGGGAGACACGACCGTGCACGCCATCCTCCACATTCCTCCGCTCGGTGCCAACCGCCGCGGAACCAACTGGGCAGCGGCGGTTATGAGCAGCAGCACAAAGAGCACAGATACAAACATTGGCGGCAAAACGTTGGAGGGAGGAGGTCTTCTGTGGGTGGTTGTGTGTGCTTGCGGATGTCAGAACGGTGGCGGAAGCCTCCACCTGTGAGTAGCTGACCTTCCTGTGGCCTGCAGGGAGCTGGCAGGACGCACGCTGGGAGCAGAACAGCAGCAGCACTGGACACACTCTGGAAGACACAGGTGTGGGTTTAGTTTGTTGTCTGTTTTATTTTGCCGGTTTTATTTGATGAACAAGTACAATGGAATACTTACTCCCCATTCAGACAGACAGACAGACGACAGACAGACAGACAGACAGACAGACAGACAGACAGACAGAAAGAAAGAAAGCCAGTGACAGGTGCTTAAAGTGAGCTAAAAGTGACCGACGCAGTTGACTTCACCTCAGAATCCAGACCCAGGCTTCCCTCATAGTTCCTGGGCTGCTGCAGTGGAGTGAAGAAGAGAGGTGTATAGTGAATGTCCACATAGTGTCTGTGAGACAGCACACATGTCCTCACTCAGTGTCCCTCAGAGACACTGACTCAGGGGAAATAAGTGAGTGCTAACCCACTTGACCTTGTGTGTTAACCTATGACCCCACCCCCCCCTGACCAAGAGCCTGACCCCAACTCTCTCTTCAGACACATAGGGTCAGAAGTCATTTGGAATGCATACTTTAATTAAATTCCCCATTATTGTTATTCAAAATGGTAATAAACAGAGCAAAGCACCCCAAACAGTTTTAAGAGAGAAGAAGGCAACATAATGTCAAAGAAAAGTATTACATAGTATTACATATTAAACCCATGCCAAAAACACTATACACGTTTAAGTTGATTTTCACATTCAACTCATCTCTAAAACTCGCAAACATTTCACATACAGCCAGTGAAATAATGTACACTAATCAGAGATCTTACCTTCTGCCTTGTGACGCCGTCCGATAAGGTAAAAGGTAAAGTCCGTCGCGCTGAGACCAGTTATCCTCCACTGAGAGGATAACCTCATATCCCCGCACACATGGGAGTCCAGGTGAGTGTGCACAATGCACTACATCCACAGAAGCATAACGTCTCGAAGGATCCAGTGCACCAAACTCGCTGTGTTGACCTGATCATAATATTGTCCTTTCGCTTGCACTTACTACAACTTTGCACAACGCACGGTGACAGCGCCGTCTACGTTCAGTGATCTGAATATGTTGGAATGAGAGGAGCTGTAGACAGAGAGACATGGGAACAGCGCCCCCTGGCGCTCGACCAGATGTATGTGGCGATTGCCAGTTTAGAAAGTATAGAAAGTATAGAACAATAAAGTATGGATAGATAGATAGATAGACAGACAGACAGACAGACAGACAGACAGACAGACAGACAGACAGACAGACAGACAGACAGATAAATATATAGATAGATAGATAGATAGACAGACAGACAGACAGACAGACAGACAGACAGACAGACAGACAGACAGACAGATAGATAGATAGATAGATAGATAGATAGATAGATAGATAGATAGATAGATAGATAGATAATATGTTTTATATTTAATTGTTATACATATATATATATAGATATTTGATTTCACAATCAAATATCAAAGATCCAATGCACTATCTGTCGTCAGAGTGATCCTATTCTGTTTTGTTCTCCACAGGTGTCAGACAATCTCAGGAAGATGAAATCATCTCCCTGTAGAGTGTCCTGCTCCGTGACTGGGAGGTGCTGTAGCGTGCGGCCCACAGCCTCACGTGTGTGTGTGCGGCCAGGGGAAGGTGAGGTAGGCCACAGGCTTTCTCTCACAGCTGCAGGGTGTCATGCAGGCTTAGAACACACACACACGCACACAACCACAGGGCCAGAGGGGACACAAAGGAGGTCCTTTGTCAAAGTCTTGACACTAGTGGTCACTAATCCTCGTGTAAGTAGACACTAGTCTGTAGAAGTGCTTCATTCTATATCTGTATGTATGTATGCCCCTCTCTCTCTCTCTCTGTCTCTCTCTTTCTATCTATCTATCATCTCTATCTATCTATATATAGAGATAGAGATAGATAGATATATACAGTGTGTCTATCTGTATATATATATATAACTATCCTTCCATCTAACCATCCATCAGTCTTCATCATGTCAACGCTTCCCAGGAATTTCTCTTTATCCGTGGTGTTTCCAAAATGCGGTCATGGGTGAACAAGGCCCCCTCTAACCAATTAAAGCGTTAATGAACTTCTGTTCCGGATCACCCATTCAAAGTGGCTTCAGACCAGACTTGGAGGAGAGGGCTGTCCGGCAGGCGATGAGGTCAGATGATGCACACACGGCTCATCTGATGTGGTCTCCAATCAACAGCAGAAGGTGGTTGAGGTGGTAGGAGGTCAAACATTATGGGACCATTTTAATCGTTGTTTTTTTCAGAATTACAGAATTTTGCCTGATTGAAAAAAACAACAACCTGTAACCTGAGTAACAACAACATACTCAACACACATGTCATTCAGAATATGAAGTAATAACCTATTATCATTATGTACAGCACAACGTGTGTACAAGCATGTGAGTATGCACGTGATTCACTTCATTCATTTAGATATTTTCATGGTTCCCAGTTAGTTATAGAGAGAAGAATATAATCCTTGCCAAGATAGATAGTCCCTTCATGTGAATGTCTCTCCACTATGAATACACGTGAGGTGGAACATCCATCCATCGCCTACCGCTTACCCGGGTCGGGTCGCAGAGGTAGCATCTTCAGCAGTGTGGTGGAACAACAAGTCATATTGCAGCCATAACTGTCCAGTTATGGCTCATGTATACCTGCTATGGAACAATGTCCACATCCCCAGGAGACCTACAGTACGCCCGGCCTCACTGCGGCTGGAGCTCCTGCTCTGTTAACACGGAAAAACACAAACTTTCCACTGGCCATCCATGCAGTCATGCCCTATTTACGCTTTAATGTTATATATCATCAGAGGCATGGTAAATAGTGCTTCAAATTCCAAGCATCACCCCGCAACGTGTGGTTGAAGTTCTCTGGAGCAAGGCATTCGACACGCTTGTGCACACGGCAGATTAACGTCACAGTGTGGACCAGTGAGATATTGGTAAGATTAATAGGACGGCTGGCAGTAGTTTGCTGTTGAAACAAGATGAAATGTGATGCCATGTGTTTGTTGCGGACATTTTATTCCCTGGATCTGCTGAAGAAGCAGTTGTTGTCTCAGTCGTTACTGTTTTTATCAACGGCAACAGTTCAACGGTGCAGGTTCCACTTCCAGGGTTCTTCTGTCTTATTAAGTCCTGAAGGGTCTTCTTTTTACCCTTGCCAGTTCTAAAGGGATTGCATGCATTAACACATAGTTGACTGACAGCGTGTCCCGCACACAGGGATCTCTTGTGAGGGGAAGGAAAAGGGAATCAAAACCCTTTTAAAAATGATGACCCACCCCGATGGGGCGTGTAACACTGCTAGATGTGGTTCTCCTGTGGTGAGATTAGATTCACTTTGATTCAACCGCAAACCTTGAAGGCCCTCAGAGGCTTGAGAACAACATGAAATGTATAGCAGCAGGATTATGTCCCATGGCAACATTAAAATACAACAAAACAATACATGTCAATGTGTTAACTCTCCCTCTGGGCAAGATGTACTTTTAAGGCAATGCCATGAGTGTGTGTCTGTTTCTGGTCAAGATACAAAATAATACATGTGTCTCCGAACGGACTGTGACATTTTTACTGTCTTTACAAATTCAATGCTGAACGATTTTCAATGTCAATCCAAATCTATCATCCCTGGTGGTCTACACGCGCTCCTGCTCTGAACTGAGAACACTTTGTTTGGGATTGAGTTGCTCGTGGTGTTGAGTGAACATTCTTATGCACATGAGCTGCTTAATATGTGGATAACCTGCAACTGGAGACTACCACACTACCTCCTCACCACCGGGGCCTGCTGTTGGAGTTGGCTACCATCTACCGCAGCTCTACCGCAGACCGGCTCACCTCTGTAAACAGAGAATGGAATCTTAGCATTTAGGACACTCTTCAGGGGACATAGTGTTTAGTGGTGAGGATATGTGTGTGTCCCTCCCTCCCTATTTGACAAGTTCCCTGTCAAACACTCCCATTTATTTGGTACAGTTTAAGTCAATTAAGCTAACTCATGAGCTACATATTTTTCCTTTGTCCTTTAGTTTTGTTATTGCTTTCTCTGTCAAGCAAGTTTGCCAAACGTTGGATAAACAGACTGCAGTGCACATTGTTATTTTAAAATGGTCTACCCTTAGGGTCATATCAAGGGGTTGGTCTCTGGACTTTATTTTCATTTGTTTATTGGTGCAAAATGCTGACACTATATTTGCATGTGTATTCAATTACCTGGCAAAGGAAGGCTTTTCGCTTTATAACCTTTATAATATTCCTGATTTCAAACACATTTTAAAATGCTTCAATCTTAATTTCAACAGAGACCATATTATCCGAGGCATTTCACTGTGTGTGCAGCATAGCTTCAGAACGGGGGTGATAAGGACCAGGTGGTGCCTTCAGGGACATTCCAGGCCTGGGCTCAACACCAACCCAGAAGACACTTCACTGGTCCTCCCAGCGCAGAGCAGAGACCGGCATGCACTCGTCCTGGAGTATAGCACCCCCATCCCCCTCCGTCCACACCACCCCCACCCCCCCTACTCCACAACCTACCACCCACCCCCACCACCACCTACCACACAACCACCATCACCCCCACCTACCATCACCCCCACCTACCACACCACCACCACCCCCTACTCCACAACCTACCACCCACCCCCACCACCACCTACCACACAACCACCATCACCCCCACCTACCATCACCCCCACCTACCACACCACCAGCACCACCACCCACCCCCACCACACTCCCCAGGAGGTGTTAATAAGGTCTCTGCTTCAATGTGACATCCTGTCAGAAGACGTTTGCTCGGAAGAGCGGAAAAGATCGACTGCAAACAAAACAGAGAGTGCATTCAAAGCTCCCATTCAAAGGTTCAGGGTTGTACTCGGTTCAATGCTAAAGGCCTGATAGCAGCTGTGTGTAGGGGTGTCCAGAGGGGCGAGTTAGATTGATTTCGTACCTGATTGTTTTTCTCCAATATAAAGGATAGCTATAGGTAAACCAATTTCAATCTGTCCACCAATGAAAGCATATATGTAGCCACTGGTTCTTATCTATCTTATACATTATCTTTTTGGGAAAACAAAGTAACCACATAGTGAGAGGGAATACTTTAATCCTAAGGGAATACTTTAATCCTAAGGGAATACTTTAATCCTAAATACATACAGAAATAAAACAGAAAACCAAACCCAAAGGACATAGGAGGTTGTCAGTTAAGAGAGCCTTTCTTATCAGGCTGGTGTTTGGGGAGGGGTTAAGACACAAGAGAAGTGCTGTTGGTCTCGGAAGGAAAAGACGAGACAAGTTAAAACAATTGGTTGTAAGATGAGGTCCCTCTCTGGAGGATTCGAAGGCATCTAAAGCACCAGAAACATGACAGGAAACAAACCATCTAGGACATTTTTGGTGTTAGAATGTACATTGAATCATCAAGACGTGCTCCCTCAGGCTCCAGAACATTCTCCTCCAACCGACTCCAGGCTGTGGTCCGGATACGCAAGCAGAGATTATCCTCCGGGTTAGATTGGCTAATGAGTTGCCAAATGAGGATGATGATGGTCTGGATGACACTGGCAAGCACAACTTATTTTTGAATGCCGGTTTGCTTTGGGACTGTGTGTGTGTGTGTGTGTGTGTGTGTGTGTGTGTGTGTGTGTGTATGCATGCGTTGTGTGGTGTTAGTGTATGTTGTAGCGTGTGTTTATGGGTTCATATACGCGGGGGCTGGTCCCATTCACTTGCTCTGGGAGACCCTCAAGAGGCAGGCCTGCCTGTAGGCCGCTGGGTCCCTCATGTCCAACACACAGTCCCGCACCATCTCCACGAACATGGAGGGCCACAGCTTGTGCAGCGCCTCGCCCTTCAGGTTGGTGTCCGACGCCCGCTGGACCAACTCCTGCAGGTACTGCTGGGTGGTGGCCGCCCTCTCCGACGACTCCACAGCGCCCTCCTGAGGGGAGGAGGACAATGACCGCGTTACCGGTTTACACAGACCCCCCAAGGTGAAAACCGAGGTCATGACATTTCAAGGACCAGGGTACTGTCCAATCATCGGCAATGAAATGTGAATATCGCACTCAAATGTTAGAAAATGTGCAGTCCATTTAGTTTTATTTTTGTTTAGTTTACCGCAAATCTATTATGGGAGACTCTGAATCGAGTAAGACTGGATATTAAAGAGGAGCTGATGGGACGCGCTCCAGTCATGTGTGAACATGCGCCGTTCAGCTGATTCAAAACAACGATATATCAGGCAGGAAAGAAAGGGGCTGTTTGACAAGAGGGTATCTGGAGAGTCTATCGGGCGGATATTGCGTAACTTAAACAGAGATTTAAACAGCCATGGTCAGCCACCCAGGCCACCCGAGTCAGAGTAGACGGTGCCTCAGATAAGACCTCTTGGGGGGTCTGTGAAACCCAGCGTGTACAGTTCCAGCAGGTCAAAAAGGTGCAGACATGCAGACCGTAAGGTTTTCAGAGTGAGTGGTGTCAAGTTGAGCCGTGTGCGGGGGACGGGGACGGGGACGGACCTCTGGGCTGTCTGCGGTGCCATCCCGACAGGGGTAGTTGAACAGGGCCCGGCTCAGACCCTCCCCCAGCAGCTTGCCGTTCTCCCGCAGCTCCTCTGGGCTCAGGCCCGCCCTCCGCCCACGGCCCTCCAGAAGGAACCGCAGCTGCCGCTTCCTGGAGGAGGGAAGAGGAGGAGAGGAAAGAAGAGAAAGAAGAGAACAGAAGAGAACCGAAGAGAACAGAAGAGAACAGAAGAGAACAGAAGGGAGAAGGGGACATGATGGACAGAGAACGGTAGAAGTGGGAAGAGTTGGGGAAAGGAAGTGAAGGAGAGAGAGAGAGAGAGAGAGAGAGAGAGAGAGAGAGAGGAGAGAGAGAGAGAGAGAGAGAGAGAGAGAGAGAGAGGGAGGAAAATGGAAGGAGAGTCAAGATTAGAAAGTAAATTCAACGTTCTGTAGAATGGTGGCAAGGTCTGTTTTCTCCAGACCTCCGTAACAACCACACCGGATTTATCATGACAGACAGACTTCCACAAACAAACTATCATTGTGTATCATTTATATTCCAGCAAGACGAAGAAATCCCATCCAGACCCATTGGAATGATCCTAGTGGAAGACACAGTGCTCCTGAACGGCACATCGTGAGTGCAGATGGACACACTCCTGGAGACGACAGCAGCCTGGCTCCTGCCAAATCAACTCTTTATAGACTCCTTGTGTTTTGTTGTTTTGCTTGCAGCTAATGTGTGTGTGTGTGTGTGTGTGTGTGTGTGTGTGTGTGTGTGTGTGTGTGTGTGTGTGTGTGTGTGTGTGTTCCTCAGCAGGTCACGTCTTGAAGCCATGAGGGAGGGAGGGAGGGAGGGAGGGAGGGAGGGAGGGAGGGAGGGAGGGAGGAGGGGAGGAGGGGGAGGGGGGAGGCGGGAGGAGGGAGGGAGGGAGAGGAGGGGGGAGGGAGGAGGGAGGGGGGGAGGAGGGAGGGGGGAGGCGGGGACAGACAGACAGGGGAGGATGTAACCCACAGATCCTGAGATCCGTCTGTCAAACGGTTAAAGGCAGCAGCAGCACGGCTCCGACACGTCTCCTCATGCAAGAACCATCTATACGGTACCAGGGCTGCAGGCCATAGGTAGAGGAACTGCGTTTGAACGAAACAGTTAGTCAAACGTAACATTTGACGTCATCAGAATGGGAAGAACAAAGCGTTTTGTTGGTCATTCTGAGCGGCTCTCAGCTCCTCTCCATCGCTCTTTGGGTGATTGGGTTGTGCTAACCTCTCATAGTTCACATTGTTTCAGCCACTTGACCCCCGCCGCCAAAACTAAAAGAGAATTACACACAAAAGGTCCTTTTATGTTCAATTCAAGTCCTCGTGAAAAGCAATTTTTTCAAGTGGGCCGTGCCTTTGTGTCGGGGATACGGCGCTCTATCGGACACAGGGCTGGCTGGGGGGGGGGGGGTCAGGGAGAGAGGGGGGGGGGTGTCAGGGAGAGGGGGGGGGGGGGAGAGATGGGGGGGGGTCAGGGAGAGAGGGGGGGGGGGTCAGGGAGAGAGGGGGGGGGGGTGTCAGGGAGAGGGGGGGCGGGGGCGAGATGGGGGGGGTGTCAGGGAGAGGGGGGGTGGAGTTGCGGTTTTGTTTGCCTGGAATGAGGACCGCATATTACGGTCGCCCCACGGCTGCTGTTTATTATCGCTAATTATCCATAATTATTATGATTCATTATGAGAATTTATAATTGTTATTATGGTACTTTTTGTACTTTGTGCTTTGCTCTCACTCTTCCCTCTGAATAGACAAAACTTTTCAAATGTATTTTGTGGAGAAACATGCTGCTTAATGATATAACACCAGGTGTGTGTGTGTGTGTGTGTGTGCTTGTTTTCACAGTACCGTGAGTGCATGAGTGTGTGTGTGTGTGTGTGTGTGTGTGTGTGTGTGTGTGTGTGTGTGTGTGTGTGTGTGTGTGTGTGTGTGTGTGTGTGTGTGTGTGTGTGTGTGTGTGTGTGTGTGTGTGTGTGTGCACGCACTATGTCATCAGTGTTCTTCTCCTTGCCTGTCCAGGCTGTGACAAGCTGGCTCCCGAGTGACACAGTCTAAGTGCTTTGGATTTAGAGAGGAATGCCTTTCCACACCCTATCACACTCCATATCCTGACACACATCGGGAGGCCCAGCCTCCAAAACATGGAGGCCACGTGTCGTGTCGCTGCCTCACACACACACACATCAACAAACGCAAACACACTTATGGTGTTCAACACATGATCAGCTGAGTTATGTTGATTTGGCTACATGTAGGAGCTCAGTGTGGTCGTCTGATTATCTACATGTAGGAGCTCAGTGTGGTCGTCTGATTATCTACATGTAGGAGCTCAGTGTGGTTGTCTGATTATCTACATGTAGGAGCTCAGTGTGGTAGTCTGATTATCTACATGTAGGAGCTTAGTGTGGTAGTCTGGTTATCTACATGTAGGAGCTCAGTGTGGTAGTCTGGTTATCTACATGTTAGGAGCTCAGTGTGGTAGTCTGGTTATCTACATGTAGGAGCTCAGTGTGTGTAGTCGGTTATCACATGTAGGAGCTCAGTGTGGTAGTCTGGTTATCTACATGTTAGGAGCTCAGTGTGGTAGTCTGGTTATCTACATGTTAGGAGCTCAGTGTGGTAGTCTGGTTATCTACCTGTTAGGAGCTCAGTGTGGTAGTCTGGTTATCTTTATGTTAGGAGCTCAGTGTGGTAGTCTGGTTATCTTCATGTTAGGAGCTCAGTGTGGTAGTCATAGTCAGGTTATCTCTGTTGGTAAAGTCTCAGCATATGTTAAATACACATACATATAACACTGTATGGGTAACGCTCAGGTTCACACCCTCAGACAAAGATGTGCATGCCTCGACATGGCAAGGCTGTGTTTGCAGAGAGAGAGAGAGAGAGAGAGAGAGAGAGAGAGAGAGAGAGAGAGAGAGAGAGAGAGAGAGAGAGAGAGAGAGAGAGAGAGAGAGAGAGAGAGAGAGAGAGAGAGAGAGAGAGAGAGAGAGAGAGAGAGAGAGAGAGAGAGAGAGAGTTTGCTCAGGGTGGTAGAGGTTGGATGGTAGAATGGTAGGGCGGCAGGACAGTCGTGTGGTTGGATGGTAGGACGGTAGGACAGTAGGGCGTTATGGTGGTAGGGAAGTAGGATGGTAGGACGGGAGAGAGTTAGGACAGTAGGGTGATAGGATGGTAAGGCGGTAAGATGGTAGGGTGGTAGGATGGTAGGACAGTGGGATGGTAGGATGGGTAGGATAGTAGGACAGTAGGACAGTGGGATGGCATGATGGTAGGGTGGTAGGATATTATGGTGGTAGGGTGGTAGGATAGTAGTATGGTAGTGTGTTATGGTGGTAGGGTGTTATGGTGGTAGGATGTTATGGTGGTAGGATGGGGGGATGGTACGATGGTAGGGTAGGATAGGATGGGGGGATGGTACGATGGTAGGGTAGGATGGGGGGATGGTACGATGGTAGGGTAGGATGGGGGGATGGTACGATGGTAGGGTAGGATGGGGGGATGGTACGATGGTAGGGTAGGATGGGGGGGATGGTACGATGGTGGTAGGATGGGGGGGATGGTACGATGGTAGGGTAGGATGGGGGGGATGGTACGATGGTAGGGTAGGATGGGGGGGATGGTACGATGGTAGGGTAGGATGGGGGGATGGTACGATGGTAGGGTAGGATGGGGGGATGGTACGATGGTAGGGTAGGATGGGGGGATGGTACGATGGTAGGGTAGGATGGGGGGATGGTACGATGGTAGGGTAGGATGGGGGGATGGTACGATGGTAGGGTAGGATGGGGGGATGGTACGATGGTAGGGTAGGATGGGGGGATGGTACGATGGTAGGGTAGGATGGGGGGATGGTACGATGGTAGGGTAGGGGGCTGGACTCGCCTGGACTCCTCCAGGAGCAGCAGTAGGCGGCAGCGGGGGGTCTCTGTGGCCGCGATGTGACCCAGCGTGCCAAACACACGCTCAGCCGCTATAACATCATTCATGGTCACCTGGAGACACAGAGACAGACATAAGGACACAGACAGCATCAGGACACACAGACAGACATCAGGACACACAGACAGACATAAGGAGACACAGACAGACATCAGGACACACAGACAGACATAAGGACACACAGACAGACATCAGGACACACAGACAGACATAAGGACACACAGACAGACATCAGGACACACAGACAGACATCACGACACACAGAATGACATAAGGACACACAGACAGACATAAGGACACACAGACAGACATAAGGACAGAGAGACATAAGGACACATAGACATACATAAGGACACACAGACATCAGGACACATAGACGGACATCAGGACACAGACACACAGACAGACATAAGGACAGAGAGACATAAAGACACACATACATACATAAGGACAGACAGACATCAGGACACACATATAACATATATATAGACGGACATCAGGACACACAGACAGACATAAGGATACATAGACGGACATAAGGACACACAAACGGACATCAGGACACACAGACAGACATAAGGACACACAGACAAAATAACAATATTTGATGTGATGGTTTAACAATACTATTGGACCACCACTAGTTGCAGTAAAGTAAAAGGTGGCAGAGTTACAAACTAATTCTAAAGACAAATATTTTACTTTTTATACATAACACGATCACAGTTTTTGAGTTATATACTTGATTTTTTGTATAAAAATTCTATGGACCTTTTTATGGCTTTATGGGCAAGAGAGTGGCGAGGGAATGACATGTAGCACAGAACCCCAGGTCAGAGTGGAGCCTGGCTCGCTACAAGGCGTATACTCCGTATGTGGTTAGCATGTGAGCACGTTAGCGCGTTAAGCCACAGCGTGTTGGTTGAACGGGGTGTACCTCCACGCCGTTGACGCGGTGCAGGTTGAAGTGGTGGAGGCGGTAGATGAGGAAGGAGCGCCAGAGGGACAGGCCGGCCACCGGGTTCCCCTCCGGGTGGATGGTGAGCTGCTCCATGCGTCTGAGCTGGGCCAGCGCCGCCAGCTGGACCAGCCGGCTCAGGTTGGTCTCCATGAAGATCAGGTGCTGAGGGGACAACGGGCAGTTGAGAGGTTCATTCACAACACTCCCTGTGAGGATGATGTCACAACGTACAGAATTTTGACCTGGATCTCCGGCGGCGACGGCGGGGCCTCCGTCCTCACCGTGAGGTTGGGGAACTTGACCCGTATGCGTGGCAGTGTTGGCACGATGGCATCGAACTGGATGTAGCGGAAGGTGATGGTGGTGACGGCGCCCGCCGTCTGCACCCCCCAGCCCCTCTCCAGGGCCTCCAGGGCCCCGGGGCCGAACAGACGCAGGGTGTCCCCGTCCAGCTCCGCCAGGTGGACGTCCGACAGGGATAGGATCTGCACGCTGCTGCTGCTGGAGCCAGCCTCTAAGAGCCTGAATGAACCACACACACACACACACACACACACACACACACATAGTCAATGCTATCTTGTTTCCATCACCTGGCTTACCAATTGAGCACATGTAGCTCCCTCTACATCAAGTCTAGAAAGAAGTGACCATTCATTCATGTGGCTAAAGAAACCCTGTAGAGACTTGTCACAGGTGGGTTGTTGGTCTTTTCTCCCCCCCATCTCCCCATGGCTGCTTGGGAGGCTGCCCGCCACTGCCTGGCATGGCTGCGACCGTGTGCCCTGGCCTGATAAGAGAGCCGTGAGAGTGGGCAGTGAGGGCCAGTCTCAGAGGCCCCTGAGGGTCTGCTGGTGCCCAAGGGAGGGCGGCCCGGCATACCAAGGAGATCAGATGCCCCCCTGTGCCCCCCCCCCCCCCCCCAGCACCTCCTCAAGGGGGCACCGGCCATTTCAACGCCATTGGTGTCCAACATTCTGAAGGGCTAATCATCATCGGCCCAATGCTATCTGACGGGCTATCTGCTCCGAATGTCAACCACAAGATGAGGGCAAGAGAGGAGGCTAATCCTTTAAATGAGGAATTGTAATCCAAGAGTCCTGCTGAGGACACATTGGCAAGAGGAGGCGAGCAGGGGGTGCAATGGACAGAGAGAGAGAGAGAGAGAGAGAGAGAGAGAGAGAGAGAGAGAGAGAGAGAGAGAGAGAGAGAGAGAGAGAGAGAGAGAGAGAGAGAGGCACACACGCACACAGACCAGGTGCCTCAGCTGGTCTGTGTGCGTGTGTGCCTCTCTCTCTCTCTCTCTCTCTCTCTCTCTCTCTCTCTCTCTCTCTCTCTCAGGTGCCTCAGCTCAAGCCTGTACAGAGAAGAGATGCAGAGACAGAGGGTGAGGGTGAGCTGTAACTGAGCTGTAACTGTTTGGAAAGGGTCACCTCTCTCTCTAAACATAATCTCTCTCTCTCTCAGGGAACACTCTCCCCCACTGTCTCCTGAATCCAGGGGGTGAGGACAGCCTGTGGTGAGCACCATCTGAAGAGCCGCTCTAATGGACCAAGTGTAGGACAAAATGGGGATGAAAGTGACTCAAGTTTCCGAATAAAAAGATTTGATTTCCAACTAAAACTATGAAATATTTAGGTATCATGAGGTCATTCTGGAGAATGTGAAGACAAATCGTTCCGTGATGAAGATGCGTGCTACGTGATCATTAACTACAAAGCCCAGAGGAAGGAGCATTCCTGAAGCCTGGTTGGGATCCTCTCCTCTTACACCAAATAGGCTACAGTTGCCCATGAGAACCTACTGACATCATGCTCTGCGGGTCTTGGCCTGAAACCAGCCCACAATAGATGTGAACAACAGGCAGATAGGTGACCAGTCAGCAAGCAGCCTGAGGAGACCTGAGGTCAGCACCAGGTCAGATCGCCAAGGACAAATGGGCTTCAATTAGCCGTGTGTGTGCTAGGATATCAGTGCGTGTTTATGGACTGGACCCTAAATACCATGAGAGCCAAGGCATTGGCCCGTGAAATAGTCCATTGAGTAAAACTGTTTTGGTTAGTTAGGAGACACCAGAATCCTCCTTTAAGGATGGGGAATGGGCCCTGAAGCCCAGATCTAGCTTGGTCAAAGCTAAGCTAAGCTGTCCGACAGCAAAACAGGGAGAAAACACAGACACACTAGTCCAGTGTGAGCCTCGGGGGAGCCTCTGGACCAGTGCCACCTACACACTTTACACCACGTCCCGTGTCGCCTTCCTCCCTCCTCATCATCACGCTTGAGAGGTTGCCAGGCGACCCCAGAGCTCCTCTCTTGACATGAGCAACAAAACAAGAAGAGATGAGACGAAGAAGAACAAAACAAACCCGATACAGGATGCAGCGAGACACAGAAGATCGGATTAGATTAGAGTCTGGATAAAAATGGATCCTGCGGCTGTGATTCCATCAATTCAGTTAGAGGCGATTTACAGTTGATCCAAAGAGGGAAAGAAAAAAAAAGAGCTTTACAAAAATCTCTGTAACAACTAATCCTCTCCTGGAGCTCCTCTCTCTGATACGCTGGGGGGAACCAGAGCGAAGGATCTGTCTGTGCTTTGATACCGATAGCCTTTCATCCCCCTTTCTCTACCAAAACCAGTCGGCTCTCTGGATCTCAAGTGCTGTACATTAATAAAGTTTGTGTCTGGATGGCGGAATCCACACTTGTGTTCCTGGCATGACGCCATCAGGCTACCGGTCTGTTCTGTTCTAGGAAAAACGTTCTTACAAAGTCCCGTCCATGTACAAAGAAACAAGATTAACGATGTCCCCCATGACTTACACACTAATTAAGTCTGCTGTGTGTGTGTGTGTGTGTGTGTGTGTGTGTGTGTGTGTGTGTGTGTGTGTGTGTGTGTGTGTGTGTGTGTGTGTGTGTGTGTGTGTGTGTGTACACACACACACACACAGCAGACTTAATTAGTGTGCGTTGTGGTTTTCATTTGATCTTCTGATATTAGGGAGTTTCCGTGGTTACCGGCTGCACTGTCAGCAAACTATAAACTGGAACAGACTTTGCATGGTCGACAGCCATGGACCAAATCTGTAGCTAGGTGCTGTACTGCATTGACAGTACACAGTAGCTGGGTTTCGATCTTACAGTCAAAGCAAATGTTAAGCAAACTTTTCAAAGTTAGTTTCCATCCACTAGTTGGAGCGAACAAACTATGTCAGCGATGACGGATATCGGGCGGTGACATAAGCCATGTTTTCGGGTCATAGGAACGCTTGAGAAGAGCCAAGTGAGTCAAGTGAGTCAAGTGAGTTCAAAGTTCGCTACCTCAAAATGGATTCGGCAAAGTTGACAACTTTTATGCGAAGGATGTTTCCATTAACATTTTCTAATGCGATACATAAAAATGCTAATCAAAATATGGTGATGGAAACCCAACTAGTGAGACAAAACCCACATAGTAACAATAATCACAATTACCCCATGGTACATGGGTTATGGTCAAGGTATAGTCTCATGTCGAGAGGTTGGCCATGGTATACCTCTGTGTGTATCAATGGGTCCTGAGCCATGAGGTGTGTGAATGGCCACCTTCCAGAAACACTGCAATCCTCTGGCTCTCAGGGAGGCGTTCATTCAAACGCTGATTGGCATAAATAGTGGTTTTCCCCGGCAGGTTAAACCAAAGCATCAATCTGCCTGAAGGGTAGAGATGGAGCCCAGATCATCTCACTTTTCAAGATTCAAGATTCAAGAGACTTTATTTATCCCGAGGGAAATGAAGGTTCTACACGTCTTCTACACGTCTAGCTTTTAGCTGACATTCAGCCCATGCCATTAAATATAAGTGTCAAAACAGAGTCAGCTTTCACTGATTCCAATAAGAAGCAGCGGAAGCCTCCACTATTGTAATCAAAAATGTTCTAATCATACACAAAGGGCGGTACAATTATTATCTGCTCATAATACACAATATTTGTTAGTAAGTGACTACAACATAAATGTAATGAATAGGTGAAGGATTACCTAAACGATTAACGATTTGTTATTGCTGTTCCTCGATATCATGTCAGAGTGTGGATGATGAGATGATGATGAGATAATTCTATAGAGATACATACTGTCCATACAGACCAATGTATCGGCCAGAAAGTCCCTGTCCGTTTCAATTAGAGTTTAGACGGAATACAAAATAGATAAATATCCACATGAGTCACCTGAGTCATTTTAGTCTATATCACCGCTCCTGATCATTACTTATATATATAAAAATCAATCATTCAATCAATTTAATAACTTGTGTATGACATGAAACAGATGCTGACGCCCTACAGAAGTTCTCTCTGGGCAGGAGCCAGCCCTCAGACCTCAGGTTGTAGCTCAGCTTCATCAGGACAAAGAAAACACAGCACTGCAAAAGAGGGCTCCCTGGGCTTCCTCCTCCCGTGAGCCGATCCAGATGTGCTGACAGCCCCAGCGTGCCAGCAGGGAAGACGGATGCTCTCAGGGGTTAAAGATGGATCGCCAGGGCCCCACGACAGCACCGTCTGTCTCCTCTGGGGGGGAATTACACGAGGGCTTCTCACATCCCCATCCCCCTCACAACCCGTCCCTCCGTTCCCAGAACCACTCCTCACCTCTCGATCCCAGCTGCCGGAGACATATAAATCAAATACAATCATATATTCGCCTCGGTCATCTGCTTCTTTGTATTCCCAGCAGCAAGGGAAGAAACTCCCATATTTCAAAACGTGGTCAGTGAGTCTTGACAAGCCGCTGTTTTAACCCTCTTTGTAAACGGGAGAACATCCACTCGACTGGAAAAAACCCTGCCCTGCGCCAAATGTTTAATGTGGCTTACAAGAACGCTTGCCATTGTGTCAGTAGAATCACAAGGCACGACGGTGATGTGACTGATTCACGGTGATGTGACTGATTCCCATCTCCTACACACAGCACTAGGAGGCTGAGGATGATGGATAGATTGAAGCCACGGATGAGCTGAACAACAGGTTTATTACTCTATGCTGCAGTGAATGATGAATACAACTTTCCTCCACGAGGGAAAGAACAGCTCTCGCTCTACAGAAGAGGAGGAGACGGATGATTCTGGTCTCGCCGCATCAATTTTTAAATGAAGGCGACAGGAAGATGAAAACGTGCTGTGACCCGAACAGAATATTTCACCATAAGACAGACTGGATATGCAGAGATTTGATCGGTTCATTTTATAATGGATTGGCTAAAGCGGATAAATATATATATATATATCATTTTTTAATTTTGTGCCAACGTTGGATACACTGTGTGTGTGTGTGTGTGTGTGTGTGTGTGTGTGTGTGTGTGTGTGTGTGTGTGTGTGTGTGTGTGTGTGTGTGTGTGTGTGTGTGTGTGTGTGTGTGTGTGTGTGTGTGTGTGTGTGTGTGTGTGTGTAGGAGCTGGACCACAGCACTGGCAACAGACTCAGCATCAGTCATGATGAGCATCTCACGGCTCAGAGAAACATACCGTCTTCTTCCCGCTGTGAGTGAGTTCTGCTGCAGACCACTCGTTAAGCAACAATTATATATAGATACAGTATATATATATATATATATATAGACAGTATATATATACAGAATATATATATAAATGTATATATACATATATATATATACACATATATATACAGTATATGTACATATATATAAACATATATACACTGTATATATACCGTATTGACCCGAATATAAGACGGGGTTTTTTTCCTAGAAAAAAATCTGAAAAAGAGGGGTCGTCTTATAATCGGGGTTTAGACTTTTCGATGTACCGTAATTGCACATGTAATTGCACAACAACAGATTGTGCCAAACGAGTGTTCCGAGACACCGCGCGACACTTAAAGTAACTCAAAGTCTTAAAGTAACAGTACATAAAAACAGTTACCTGGAGAGATAGAAATGGAGAGACACAGCGACCAACTTGAAAAAAGTGGCTCAAAAGTAGGGCAAGTTAATAAACAGGAGAGACAAAGTTAGAATGCCAATTTTAAGATAATGGTGATAAACGAAGCAGAGACATCAAACACCTGTCATTGCGACGCAGGACAAGCCCAGCGCCTGCCCTCAGACTTCAGAGAGAAGCTACTGTCTTATCAGCGATGTGATCAAGTTAAGGAAGAAGCACTCATACCCCCTTGATCAGATGGGCAATGCTGATCAAACGCCTGTGTATTTTGACATGCCAACATCTGTCACTGGGCATAGGAAAGGCGGCAAATCAGTGATTGTGAAGTCGATTGTGAAATCAGTGACTGGAAACGAGAAGAGCCAGTAACGGTCACGTTAACACGCCTCGCAGATGGGACAACACGTACGTGGTTTTAAAACACAAGACTGTACCTAAAGAGGCAGTTTTTGTTTTTGTTTGCCAAGTTAGGCAAATTTGAACACAATGTGTGATGTGTGTTATCATTATTTTCAAATACAATTATTTTCTTTATAAAAAAAAGATTTGGTCTTCAAAAAATTATTTATTAATTGTTTTCCAAAAATGAGTCTTGAAAAAGAGGGGTCGTCTTATAATCGGGGTCGTCTTATATTCGGGTCAATACGGTATATACAATATATATACAGTATATATATATATACAGTATATATGTGTATATATATATATATATACAGTATATATATATATACAGTATATATATATATATATATATATATATATATATATATATACAGTATATATGTATATATATATATATATATATACAGTATATATACATATACATCTATATATACATATATATATATATAAATTATTTATATACAGTATATGTCAACCCATATATGTAAACCAATGACAATATTGCATGTTGAAGTCTAAGGGGATGAGCTTTTCTGAAGGTTACACACTGTTCTATGCCTATTCCATTTCAGTCCACAAAATAAACCGCCATATGTTTGAACATGCGTCCATGCAGGCGCATATCGGTGACGACCGCATGGCAGACACTCTATGTCCACTAAGTGCTAATGAAGACAGCTTGAAGACGGGCGGCTATGCTAAGCTTCACACCTACAAAACTCACACTTGTCTGACACTTGTGTGACACGTGCGTCGCCCCCGTGAAAATGGTTGTGCATTATTAATATGTGGATGGCACCACGCGTGTGATCCACCAGATCCCCCATACAATATGTCGGAACACCGCGGTCCACTCAGCAGACGCTCATGTTCTCATATTTCCATATTTGTATGGAAACCAAGCTAACGGAGGACAGACTCACAACAGGCTGTAGTTCATTCCATTCATCATCCCGCGAGCGGGAAAGCTAATTATTTCCCTCTGAGCACTATTACCATAAAATAGAGTTCAACAGTTTGGTGTTTGGTGACAACGTTTGCCGATGTGTTTAAAGTCTATTTGGATCATTTTACAGACGGACTCGTATTCTGGAAAAATAGACCAGCCATCCTATACGCACAATCTAAATCTAGAGGATTGAATCCTCTTTATTGGTCACAGTGAGTTCATGAGTACACAAAGTGCCTTGCTCAAAGGACCTCAGCAGTACCCAGGAGGCCAACTGGCACCTTATTGCAAGTACCAGTTCTCACTCCTTACTTGGTCCGTTTCGGGGATTTGAACCAGCGACCTTCCGGTTCCCAAGCCGAGTCCCAACAGACTGAGCTGGCCCTCACACCTCCATGCCTGCTTAAGCCAACACAGTTGAAGCTCTCCACCCTACTGTTAGAGCAGCAGGATAACTCAGTCTGACGGCTTGGGAAACGGAAGGTCGTTGGTTCAAGTCCCCGAAACACCCGAGTACTGCCGAGGTGCCCTTGAGCAAGGCACCAGACCCTTACACTCTGTTTGAGGTTCTCTGCTTGAGGCTGTACCAATATACATATAACTTATTCCCTCACGTTCAACCTCAACTACTACTCAACCAATATATGCGCATATATTTTCTTATTGGACCATGATAGGTTACATATACTTGTGACATCGCAAGTTACACACACGCACACACATGCACACACACACACACACACACACACGCGCACACACGCAAACATTGCCATCTCAGATACTCATAGAGATCATAGAGAAAAGCCTCCCTTCTTTTGTGGTATAATGTTGAAACATGTGTTGAGCATCCTGGAACATGCTTCAGTACGTTATGTATTCATGCATCCAGGAGGGTCTTTGTGGGTCCAGCCGGGGGTGGGAGGATGCTCTCTCATCCGCCAGGCAGATATAAATGATTTGCATTGTGCTCACAGTGCATCGTGGGTTATGGGTACGGCTGGAAGTAATCGCTGGGTGAAAGATAAGGTGTCGTTATGCTTTGTGTGTCATCTTTACATAGGGAACTGTGTGTGTGAGCGTGCGTGTGCGTGTGCGTGTTTGTGTGTGCCTGTGTGTCTGTGTGTGTGTGTGTATGTGTGAGTATGTGCATGTGTGTGTATGTGTGTGTGTGTGTGTGTGTGTGTGTGTGTGTGTGTGTGTGTGTGTGTGTGTGTGTGTGTGTGTGTCTTACTTGGGGTCCCTTGGGCTGTTTGGCCGGCTGTTAACACGGAGTCGGTTCTCGCTAGCGATGGTTGGCTTCTCGGGTCCTGAAACGGGGCTAACCCGCCTGACCATAAACATTGAACAGAATCAAAATAATGGAACATTCTAGAAGGCTTTCAAACGGTCACTAACACACACATAGTTTAATGGAAAAACCTTCCACTTAAATTTCATGAATTTCTACACACACTACATAGACTTTTTCTGCCAACAACAGGATAAGGACAACCACATGAGAAGAGATTGTTTCACATCCAAGTAAACACAAGTATAATTGAATGCCAGTTGCTCAGTTGCTGCTAAATAGTACGGCTAACTGGGTGAATGTGGACGATGGTCTTTACTTGGGCTCGTCTGGGGAGGGCTCCTGAGCGATGCCATTGGTCTGGGC
>CM051000.1:5775826-5778326 GCA_027704905.1 Muraenolepis orangiensis | reverse complement strand
ACGTATTTCCAAAAGCTAAATTATGCTCTGAAATATAAGCGATGATCATAATGTTGAGTGTTTTAGTGTTAATGTAAATAATGCATCGTATGTAACTACCGTACTCCTTGTACACTTGTTACTAGAGGAAGTGGTGTAGCCATAAATAGCCTCATGTTACATACCACGCTAACTCTCTAAGCAGCTTTAACAATCCACACTACAATCATATACAGTAAATAAGAGGACAAGTGCTCTAACTCTCTAACAATCTAATCCTGAGCCGACTGACAGCCACCAGCTGCACCAGAGGCACCAGAGTCAAGTGGAAGAGAAAAGTCCTCATATTTTAAGCCCACTACAAAGTTTCCCTGAAGCAATATTATGACTCACATTCAAGTCAAACGTTTCTGCTGTCACTCAAAAATCCGAAATCTTTAAAATGGACATAAGTTCTGGGTTAATTGTGTACTGGAACAAATACACATCCAGGAATGTATACATATATATATATGTATATATATATATATATACATATATATATAAATACTTAATAAATAGTCCTTTTTATGCCCTGAATTCAATTCAATTTAAGAATTGCAAGGCCCACTAGCTTTTAAAGACATGTGCTTGTTTGAAAGCTGCTTGATGAACCATGTTGAAATATGCTGTTAGAAAGTGTAACAGTGATGAACTGCCACACAAAGTAACCTGATGTGACTCGACTCAGACGTCTGCTCGGCAGACCATGAAGAGCTGCTTGCTTGCTGGGGTGTGGAACACAGCGTAGGGTTGTGAACACGGAGAGCACCGCACTGTGTACTCGGAGATAATAACATGTTGAATCACTTGGCAGCTTTGCAAAAGTATTACCATTAACAATCAGTGACAACACCCATTGTTATGGGTTATTGTCATAACCATATTTTCCGGTTACCAGCATAATAGACAAGCAGCAGCCGCCACCAGCTACAGCGTCCTTGGGGCTGGGTGAGGGGTTTGGGTTCTGACTGGTGTGTTATGGTTCTATGGTCACTACAGAGGAAACAAAGCTTAAGTCTTACTGTGATACGCTTCATGTCCAGCTGTTTGAGATGAAGCACACAGCGCAGGACGGCCTGCTTGTACCATGTCTCCAGGGCTACAGGATTCCCATCCAGGGTGAGCTCAGAGAGGGGGCAGGAGGGTCCGAGGCAGGCCAGCCCCGCCAAGCTGCACGGAGGGAGAAAGAAAGCAACAACGACAACAGCACATGATCTAGTTAGCCTCCATGGGGTTACAGCCAGGTCCCAGAACTGCGATTGGACGGATGCTACAACATTGATATCAAAATGCAATTGAACATTATCACGTTCCAATAGCATCACGTTACAAATCACGTTATAAATGGATTTTATAATGAACCTAGACTAAGGGTTTGGACAATGCATCAGGTTTAGTTAAAGTATTGGATCAAATGTGTACGGTGCTAACACTCAAAAGATGTATTAACAGTAAGCAGTATCAGTGCATCCCCAGTATCACTCGACTTAGATGACGCCAACGCAAGCCAAGTACAAACTACGGGTAGAAGCGAGACAGATGAAGAACACTCATGTGCACGCAAGGTAACACACAACACAAAGCAATGTACTGTGTGCTGTGTGCCTGCACTCATGTACCATGAAGAATGATCCGCTGTGTGAATTAGTAGAGAATTGATCCCAGTCTCCATATTGGACGACATAATGGCAACGCTGCCTTCATGAAACAACATGACACCCTTTGAATCATGCACAGCAGCACGCAAGATAACTATTAGGGAATATCACCATACTATAAGAGATATATAACTTACCATTACCTGTCTTTTAAAAACAGCTCTGGGTTGTGCGTGGGAGGGCCAAAGGAAGACTTTGTCTATATGTTGGTAATTATCACATCTATTTGTGATAATTACCACCAACAATGATTCAACTGGAATAAAGTGTTTTCCAAACACATCAGATTCAGATCGGATTGGTTTTAATAATAATCATTCATTCATGTATTCATTCAGCCTGCAGGGATACCACTGAGCATTGCATTTGGCCTTTCTAATTGGCTTAAATGTGTGGCAGGTGATGTCACTCAACATATGGTGGATGGTGCCCCAGGGCCTGTAGTTTGAGTGTTTGTATAATTATATGAACTATTTTATTCTATTGTAATTCAATTCACACCTGGAAGGTGATTGACAGCTAGCATGAATGCATATAGGAATGTGGGTTAAATAATATATACTGTATCTCAATGAATTCGTTTTAGACTCTGAAACAAAGTGAAAAAAGTTTCTTGTATATCTTTATTTTCATGTTTTTCTCTCTCAAGAATGTTTTGTATTTTCCACAACTGGAATGAAAGCATGACTTGTTGTCAAGCAAACAGCCTCATTTGTCCATGAAACGAGATATGAATGAGTTTATTTCACAATTCAAAATAGAATGATTGCACATTGAGCTGAGGACTAGGTTTGATTTGGGGATGGAGTGGACACAACGTC
>CM051000.1:5695826-5770826 GCA_027704905.1 Muraenolepis orangiensis | reverse complement strand
ATGTCAAATCAATTACTGAAAAGCTTAGTAATACTGAGAGTAAAACATGCATTGATATAAACATCGTCATGTTTTCTGTGCATCTGTACTTTGCTGCCACGATGACAAAAACACTCTGCTGTTTTATGTCCAATCCAAACAGCCTTCTTATATACTGTATATATTATATATGTCCATCAATCAATCCATCCATCCAACGTCCACTGCTTATCCAGGTCGGGTCATGGAGGTAGCAGCTCCAGCAGGGGACCCCAAATTCCCTCTCCCTGACCACATCAACCAGCTCTGAATGGGGGATCCCGAGGCGTTCCCAGGTTTGTTCGGAGATGTAGTCACCCCACCTGTACCTCGGTCTGCCCCGTGGTTTTTTCCCAGCTGGATGTGCCTGGAAAACCTCCCTCGGGAGGCGACCAGGAAGCATCCTTACTAGATGAACCACCTCAACTGGCTCCTTTCTACGCCAAGGAGCAGCGGCTCTACTCCGAGTCTCTCACGAGTGACTGAGCTTCTCACCCTATCCCTACGGGAGATGATCTTCTCACCCTATCCCTAAGGGAGATGGTCTTCTCACCCTATCCCTAAGGGAGATACCAGCCACCCTCCTGAGGAAACTCATGTTAGCTGTTTGTATTTGCGATCTTGTCCTTTCGGTCATGACTTCATAGTTCATGACCATAGGTGAGGGTAGGAACGAAGACTGACCGGTAGATGGAGAGCTTAATGTTGGCTGTAGAGATATACAGTGGATGAAACATAGTGTAACCGGGCATCAGCGAGTGAGTCATTGCTGGTGGGTGTAACTGTGCCAGGAAACCCTCCATATTCTCCCCACCTGCTCGGCAGCAGCAGCAGTAGCCAGGAGATACAACAGGCTGGCCCATTGCCAAGTGATACCGCTCATCTAAACTGCAGGGAAAGTGATCACCCACTCCTCCACAAGACGACCCCGCCGCGCCAAGGATTCACGATGAAACACGCAGGTGTTAGGATTCAGTGTCTCCAGCTACACGAGTATGAAGCCATTACTACACTGAGAAGAGCCTGTTTGCTCTGCCAACCGCTCAATGCGGGAATAACGTGTGGATATGAAACCTGCTCCAACAGAAACCTCACCTGCGTCATTCTGCTGCTCCTCTCTCACCGAAATGGGATTGGAGAATCTAATTTGAAAATATTTCAGGATCTTGTGTCGCAAAGAAACCCATCTAGGTTCTTTGTGTTGGTGCTGATCAGGTATCTGAAATATGTTTATGGGGATTACAATTTAATGAATCCAAGGCTTTGTGAATTGCATTGTGGGAAGGCTACGAAAACTATGGCATCTGCGTTAGCCTAGCTAATGAGTTGTATATATCGAGCGTAGCAGCCACACACTCACATGCTACACCGAATATGTTGCACACAATAGTTTGAAATGGGAGGGGAACGTGTGGGCTCACAGGTCACATTCATCTCCCTGACAACAGCCAATGGCTGAAGCCTAATGTATAGTCAACAAGTGTTATTGAAGGCGTTGAGACACTTCACACAGTGTTGGTTGTCATGTTGCCAGGGCAACATGCTGTAGCAGTAAACATCGGGGTCGTCTGACCAAAATTCCAAAAAGTCAGTTTTCCTGTCTTGAAGAGTTTGGTCAAGGCCTGAGATTTAATGTAACTTAATGGGTCATTGTAAAAACGAAATATACCATAATAGGTTTATACTAGATAGAGAAATACATTAATGTGGGGGGAGTCGAGCTGATCACATATTTTTGATATGACTCATTAATATGGATGGAGAATGGGACAGTACGCACACTAAATCACACACACACACACACACACACACACAACACACACACACACACACACACACACACCACACACACACACACGATGAAGGACACTGGAGGTCAGCGGGGACTGTGCGTTCCCAGTTCAGTGTACAATGGGAGCCCAGCAGCCTGGCTGTGGTGACGCATGTGGTCCATGGGGGTCAGGGGTCACTGAGTGGGATTCTTGGACACGTGGCGAGGAGCAGCCCAGCATCAGAGAGGAAGCCAGCCTGACTCTCCGGGGGTCCTGGAGAAGAGCTCTCTGGTGGAGAGGTGTGAGCTGGCAGGCCGCTAATACCACTCAATTAATGTGTTTTTGATTGTGATTTCCTATTTCCGGGAGGTATTGCTATTGTATTGCTATTGTTAATATTTATGGTGATTTTACAATCCCTGGGCCTCTTGTGTCGTCTATGGATGCTAATAAGGGAAACATCTTACCACGGGAGGTTTGGCCTGAGGGTTAGGGCACACTGACACTCATTCAGAGTAGAGTACTGCTAGTGTTTTTAGCAAGGTTAGAAGTTATAACTAGCTCGGTTATAGGAAACGGGTGTGTGGTTGGTGGCTGGTCTAACTCCAGGCCAGGTTAGGCTGCTTCAACCAGCCACCAACCACACACACACACTCACTCAACACCTTCAGTTTACATATTTATTGTTACCTGTATGATAGCCATGTACATTTTTACTGTACTTACTGTATATAAAGTCATTTTCAACTGTTGATATAGTAACTGCATACCCCTGCTCACTACCTGTTGATACTTGTATCCTTACCTATGTATACATCCTATTTAACCACTGAACATTGTATATTTCTATGCACTTTACTGCAACATTTGCACTCTGGTAAGATGCCAAATTAGTTTCGCTGTACTGTACTTGTGTTGTGTAACGACAATAAATTTGAATCTAATGTAATCTAATCTTGAATGAAAACAACAGATGACATGTTTAAGTCGCCGAGAGCGTGTGGGGTGTGAAAGGCATGAGGGAGCCGATTCCCTCTGGCTGAACGTCTCACAGCTAGAGATATCACAGCCTAGATGCAGTACGGACGACTGATCTAAGCACTGAATCCACACACATGCTGAAGGCCAGAGGCATCCAGAAGAAGAATGCTGAATCAGCTTGTTCTGATCTGAGCAGGGAATACCTGGTTGGCGTGCAGATCCAGAACTTCCAGTTTGGACAGGTTTTCCAGACAACACATCTTATGGATTCTGAAAAGAAAGAAAAGGTGGACCACCAGGAGATCAACCTCTCGCCATGAGATCAAAAAAGGGATTGTTTTTTAATCACATTTCATGTTCAATGTTCATTTCAAATGAATGAGATTTTGACGGGTGTCAGGATAGCTCAGTCTGTTGGGACTTCTTGGCTTGGGAACCGGAAGGTCGCCGGTTCAAGTCCCCGAAACACCTGGGCCTAACTGCCTAACTGCCGAGGTGTCCATAAGCAAGGCACCAGACCCCTACTTACCCTGCTCCCCAGGCGCTGTATGTACAATAGCCGCCTACTGCTCCTCATACTAGGATGGGTTCAATGCAGAGAAACTGATTTCACTGTGTGTGTGTGTGACCAATAAAGAGGATTCAATCCTCCAGATTTAGATTCAGATCAGTGAAAACCGCGCCATACCCAGACACATCTGAACTACATTATGGAGAACAACATAAACATGAAGTCCCTGTTGTCCATAGACCCGTGAAGTGAATGTCATCACATCTCGCACTATAACGTATAAGGTTACCGGAGGAATACGATGGCACACAAGGTCTGTCTTTGACACGGCGGACAGGAAGCTGCCCAGCAGCGGGAATAAGAGGGCATTCAGAGAGAGAGAAGGCAGGCAGAAGTTGGCCCTAACTCACAGTAGCTTCTTGTTCATGAACACCTAAAGGGGCTTTCATTACATTCTGGAGGAGGTAAGGTTAAACATCCCTCTTGAAAATGCCAACTGCAACTCAAATGCCATGTGTTAGTGCCCAGAACTCACTAAAAGCATGGTTTTATGAATGCACATTCATCACAAAATTCACTTAAAAAAATGTCCAAATATCAACCCCGTCCCTCTCAACCCACCTGTTCTGGCCCAGGATGAGCACCCTGAGGGAGCTCAGCGCCTCGATGCCCGCCAGGTCAGAGATGTGGTTGTGGTAGAGATCCAGGGACACCAGCTGCTGTAGATGAGAGACATGCTGGATCCTGGTGATGTGGTTGTGGCGCAGGTTGAGGAGACGCAGACCGTCCACGGAGCCTAACTGTGGGCAGTGGGCCAGACAGCGCCTGGGGCAAGCAGGTACGATACTGGATCAATGTAAATCCTTAAGACAAATACAATACAATCTAATAGTTGAGTATATTCTACAGTAGTATACAGATGGGGGGGTGGTATGAGGCACTTTGCTGCTCCCTTGTGGCACCAAGCAGAAGTAGACAGAGCTGCGTGTAGAATGATTCAAACTACACTGATTGGCCTCATTAAAAAAAGACGGCAGAAAATGTCCGTTGCTGTTGAAAGCGTTCCAATTATTTCAGACTATGAAAAGAAAAGAGACAGACAGACGTTAGTCGTTGTTACCTGTCCAGGTCGACCCGCTCCGAGCCGGACACCAACCCCTCACTGGGAAACAAAGCGCATGTTGGGGCCTCGTCGTCAACATCTTCCCAATTACCTGCAGCTATCAAATAAAGTGTTTTTTGTTATGAACAATATCCGTCCAACTCTTTCAGACTCCAGCAGGTACACGTGTAGCCCTACCTGTTTGTTTGGGTTGGTTTAAGAGACTGTAATTGTTCCTGTAGCCGGCACTCTGTGTGGGTCTTCTTGGTGTGTCCCGGGGGTCTGGACGGACACCTGAAGCCTCGGCCTCAGGTAACAGAGAGGACCCTGTGTCCAAGCGCTCCCCGGCCAGTAGGAGCACCGGGGGCGGAGGCTTACCCCGCGGGCTTCTCCTGCGCCTGCGACGCCTGTCTGGGGAGAGAATTGCAATAGGCACAACCAAGATGAGACATGGGGGAGCAATGGGAACATCTCAATAGTAGGGTATACATGGTTAATGAAAGGACTGTCTAAAATACATAAACAGGTATACAAGTGAAGTAAGAGAAATGTATACGAATATGTGTGCATTGTTGTCTGATAGCATACAATGTTTGTGGTTTCTGCAATAATAATAATAATAATAATAATAATAGTAATAATAATAATAATCCAAAATAATACCTGTTTTTGAGAAGTTGCTTGTCAGCAAGGTGTCAGTGTTTATCTGTACCGTAGGAGGAGCACAGAGTCGAACGTCTGTCTGTGCAATCGTGAACAAAACACAACAGTACAGACTGTACAACACGAGCAATGTAATCACGAGGGTTTATCATCGCATCATGTAACAGCAGTGGTGTGTAATCAGGACTGGGCTAACAGGCCTGAACACGACGTGTTACCCTACCTCTACCTCTACCTCTACCTCGTCATTACTACCCCATGTCCTCCGCCGTGTATCTGGGACCAGGGATCTCACTGCTGCCAGGTGTAGTTTATACCTGCTGACCTGGAGAGAGGGGAGAGGATGGAGAGGATGGAGGTCCGTCTGCGTTCATCCAGGGACCCACTTTGCACACATTATATATGCACCTTATATATATAACACAAAACAAAAAAATGACATATATCATTGGTCTACCATTGGTGTGAGAAACATTCCTCCGGGATGGACGTGGTGTTTTTGAGAACGCATTCTTCTGTCTTCGTTACACTTTATCATGAGGCTCGTCGCCTCACAACAAGCTGCTTAGGTTAGTTTAGCTGTCCGCTTCGGCTCACTTTAGCGACTATACGTGACACGTTCAAATTAAAAGTTATTATTATTATTACTCATCTGAAAGTATTAGATCATCAAGGTGACTGAGGTGTCTTCAAGGTGATATCTTATAATGTAGTCCACTAAACAACCTACTCCGTGTCTTGGAGATGGGGCACCGCGCTGACCTGGGCAGAGTGGTGTTCTGTTGCCGTGGCAACGAGGTGTCGGCGTGTTTACTAGTGTGGCGTCCGGTGGGGTGTAGGCCACTTCGTAGAGACTAACAGTACGAGTACACCCATCGCACGCACACACACACACACACACACACACACACACACACACACACACACACACACACACACACACACACACACACACACACACACACACACACACACACACACACACACACACACACACACGTAATAGTCTATTTTAAGATAGGATCCACTCTGCTGTAGTCCTACAAAACAATATTGTAATCTGAGATGTCCAATAGGGGAAGACTGTAACCCTAACTGCTCCTGACTGCTGGCTGTCTCCTTGATGGCTGACTCCACCGTTGGTGGTTGAATGTGAGTATGAATGGGTGAATGTGAGGCATGAATTGTAAAGCGCTTTGAGTAACTACTGGTTAAAAAAGCGCAATATAAATGTCCATTTACCATGTCCCAGTCCATTATACTACTACAAAAAACACTATTTACACAATTTAAAATCAACCTATCCGTCTTTCTTTTTTTAAGGAACGAGTACTTTCATGTACTCTTTACTTTTTGAGCAACTACTCAGCTTTTTAATTCTCTACATTTGCCATGCGTGTACCTTGGTTCCAACTCGTCTGCTCTGAATGCAGGGTGTATAGGGTGTATAAGAGAGAGAGAGAGAGAGAGAGAGAGAGAGAGAGAGAGAGAGAGAGAGAGAGAGAGAGAGAGAGAGAGAGAGAGAGAGAGAGAGAGAGAGAGAGAGAGAGAGAGAGAGAGAGAGAGAGCTTTCCAGCTGCCTGAAAGCTAAATAAGCACCGCCTGTCTTCTGACCGCGATGCCATGATGACGGAGCAGAACCCAGAACAATGCTTCCAGCCACAATCCCTGGCAAAGGTACTTGTACTTTGAGTAATTAATTAACCAGATACTTTTACTTGATTTCTGAAAGGGTCATTTTAGCTTTTACTTAAGTTCTTTTTTATGGGAGTTGTTTTTTTTAAATTATATTTGAGTATATTGAGTTTATGTTTTTGTTGCCTGAACACAAACCATTGTAACACATCTTGAGGTTGAGTAACGTATCGCTCCAGGACTCACGCCCCGGGAAGCCCGGGTCTGTCATCCCCGTTGTCCCGGGGAGCAAATATTGACTTGAAGGTGGAACAAACAAACACAAATCAGAATATCAGACAAATTCCCCGGGCCCCCTGCAGTGTATCTCCGAGGACCCCCTAGGGGTTCACAGACCCCCCAGGGTTCACAGACCCCCTAGGGTCCACAGACCCCCTAGGGGTTCACAGACCCCCTAGGGTCCACAGACCCCCTAGGGGTTCACAGACCCCCTAGGGTTCACAGACCCCCTAGGGGTTCACAGACCCCCCAGGGTTCACAGACCCCCCAGGGTTCACAGACCCCCTAGGGGTTCACAGACCCCCCAGGGTTCACAGACCCCCTAGGGTCCACAGACCCCCTAGGGGTTCACAGACCCCTCAGGGTTCACGGACCCCCTAGGGGTTCATAGACCCCCCAGGGTTCACAGACCCCTAGGGTTCACAGACCCTCAGGTTCACGGACCCCTGGCTGAAGACTAGTAGCTGGTCTAGGTACACTGGTTGAGCTGCCCTGTGGTAATATGAAGGTTCGGTAGGCAGTGACCTACTGAACTGTTGGAGTGCTGCCACTATCATAACATGTCATTAACATTACACTATCATAGCATGTCATTAACATTACACTATCATAACATGTCATTAACGTTACACTATCATAACATGTCATTAACATTTCACTATCATAGCATGTCATTAACATTACACTATCATAACATGTCATTAACATTACACTATCATAACATGTCATTAACATTTCACTATCATAGCATGTCATTAACATTACACTATCATAACATGTCATTAACATTACACTATCATAACATGTCATTAACATTACACTATCATAGCATGTCATTAACATTACACTATCATAACATGTCATTAACATTACACTATCATAACATGTCATTAACATTTCACTATCATAACATGTCATTAACATTACACTATCATAACATGTCATTAACATTACACTATCATAACATGTCATTAACATTACACTATCATAACATGTCATTAACATTACACTATCATAACATGTCATTAACATTACACTATCATAGCATGTCATTAACATTACACTATCATAACATGTCACTAACATTACACTATCATAACATGTCATTAACATTACACTATCATAACATGTCATTAACATTACACTATCATAGCATGTCATTAACATTACACTATCATAACATGTCATTAACATTTCACTATCATAACATGTCATTAACATTTCACTATCATAACATGTCATTAACATTACACTATCATAACATGTCATTAACATTACACTATCATAACATGGCATTAACATTACACTATCATAGCATGTCATTATCATTTCACTATCATAACATGTCATTAACATTACACTATCATAACATGTCATTAACATTACACTATCATAACATGTCATTAACATTACACTATCATAGCATGTCATTAACATTACACTATCATAGCATGTCATTAACATTACACTATCATAACATGTCACTAACATTACACTATCATAACATGTCATTAACATTTCACTATCATAACATGTCATTAACATTACACTATCATAACATGTCATTAACATTACACTATCATAGCATGTCATTAACATTACACTATCATAACATGTCATTAACATTACTCTATCATACTTTGCTGGACTAGACTCATTACAGTAACTGCACTGTACTGCACTGTATTTATGATGCTGCTGCACTACTGGCACTTTTAAATGCTTTTAAATACTTTTTGCACAATTCAACTATGTATATGTGTTCAAATATGTACATATCATCCTTCAGTCTCTTTTATCCATCCATCTTCTCCCGCTTCTCCTTAATCGGGTCGCGGAGGTATTTTCATTATTATTGAGTATAGTCTTTTTTTTTATATTGTGTTTTAGAAATTCATACTGCGGGAGGGAATGGGGAGTTCCAGTACAATTCCATTGTACTTGTTTGCAAATGGCAAATAAAACATCTTGAATCTAAAAGGACTGTGGGAATACTCACAGTGCAGAATTATCCAAGTGGGCGTCCTACACATGTCAGGGTCTATTCATGAGGCTGATCCATTCTGGGGACTGCTTGTGACAGCCTCATAATAGCATGCGGAATAGCCATCCCAGGCATGTCAATTCAGAACCCAATTAGTAACCATTTCACTTCACTTCACATCTTAGAATAACACTCATGAACAATGAACTCACAATGAGCTTTTACTTTGGATTAGTTTTTTTGTTAGTCGAGGCCTATTTGTCACATATTCTTGGCTATGGTTTGTTTTATGAATCTAAGCTTATATTCATGGCCACGGCACACAAGGAGACTATGACAAGACATAACTAATAGGTCTCTCTCTCTCTCTCTCTCTCTCTCTCTCTCTCTCTCTCTCTCTCTCTCTCTCTCTCTCTCTCTCTCTCTCTCTCTCTCTCTCTCCAGGCCAGGGGTCCTTCCCGCCATGTGGTGAGCCATGACTCAGATGGTCCACCAGCTGAGTGCGTCGCTCGCCACAAGACGTAAAGCTCTCTAATGTGTGAGGTTGTTGGCAACATGGTGCGTGCTTATTATAGTGAAAATTCAAAGAAATCTAAATAAGTATAGCCTACTAAACATATATAATATGTAATATACAGTGGAGGAAATAATTATTTGATCCCTTGCCAATTTTCTAAGTTTCTAAGTTAAACAAAATCCAGAAATTGACATCATATAATAGTTAAATAGTAAATTGATTGCATTTGATTGAGTGAAATAAGTATTTGATCCCCAAAACATGACTTAGTACTTGGTGGAGAAACCCTTGTTGGCCAGCACAGAGGTCAAACGTTTCTTGTAGTTGGTCACCAGGTTTGTGCACATCTCAGGAGGGATTTTGGCCCACTCCTCTTTGCAGATCCTCTCCTAATCCTTAAGGTTTCGAGGCTGATGCTTGGCAACTCAAAGCTTTAGCTCCCTCCACAGATATTCTATGGGATTAAGGTCCGGAGATTGGCTAGTCCACTCCATCACCTTAATGTGCTTCTTCTTTAGCCACTCCTTTGTTACCTTGGCCGTATGTTTTGGGTCATTGTCGTGCTGGAAGACCCATCCACGACCCATTTTCAGTGTCCTGGCTGAGGGAAGGAGGTTTTCGGCCAAGATTTTACGGTACATGGCCCCGTCCATCCTCGATGCGGTGAAGTCGTCCTTTCCCCTTAGCAGAGAAACATCCCCAAAGCATAATGTTTCCACCTCCATGCTTGACAGTGGGGATGGTGTTCTTGGGGTTATAGTCAGCATTTCTCTTCCTCCAAACACGGCGTGTAGAGTTGATGCCGAAGATCTCAATTTTGGTCTCATCTGACCACATCACCTTCTCCCAAGCCTCCTCTGAATCATTCAGATGTTCATTGGCAAACTTCAGACGGGCCTGTACATGTGCCTTCTTGAGCAGGGGGACCTTGTGGGCGCTGCAGGATTTGAATCCATTACGGCGTAGTGTGTTACCAATAGTTTTCTTGGTGACTGTGGTCCCAGCTGCCTTGAAATCATTAACAAGTTCCTCCCGTGTAGTTCTTGGCTGATCCCTCACCGTTCTCATGATCCTCGATACCCCACGAGGGGAGATCTTGCGTGGAGCCCTGCAGACCGAGGGCGATTGATGGTCATTTTGTGTTTCTTCCATTTTTGAATAATCACACCAACAGTTGTCTCCTTCTCACCAAGCTGCTTGCTGACGGTCTTGTAGCCCATTCCAGCCTTGTGCAGGTCTACAATCTTGTAGACAGCTCTTTGGTCTTGCCCATGGTGGCGAGGTTGGAATCTGATTGATTGATTCTGTGGACAGGTCTTTTATACAGGTAATGAGTTGATATTAGGAGTACTTTATTAAAGCGAGAGGACTTATCTAACTGGTCTGTCGGAGCCAGAATTATTGTTGGTTGCAAGGGGATCAAATACTTATTTCACTTTATAACTTTTATATGATGTACATTTCTGGATTTTCTTTCAAATCTGTTAAAATAAACCTACCATTAAAATTATAGACACAAGTGTCTATAATTTCACAAGTGGGCAAACTTACAAATAATTATTTCCTTCACTGTATATAATATGTAATATATAATATGTAATATATATATATATATATATATATATATATATATATATATATCACTATATAATATGAAATGTTAATTATTCTATCATATACATTAAATAAACAAACAAACATGGCTAAAACCTGTTGGCCGTCCTTCACGTCTCCATAGGCCAACATGGACCCGACAGGAGCGGAACACCTGCCTAGTCCCGGCGAGGAGCCAATTAACCAATTAACCAATCAGCGCAGTGATCGAACCTGCACGGCGAATGATCAATTAACAATAAGCACGTCAACTATAACGTACATATACGCCCCTATTGAGACGCCTGAAGTTGTCGCCATTTCTTAATAGCAGGAAGGGAAGAAGAAAAAAAAAAAAGGACAACGGCCAGTGTGCGTGTGTTAGTGTGTGTTAGTGTGTGTGTATGCATGCGTGTGTGTGTGCGTGTGTGCGCTAAGAAAGAGAGAATGCAGGCTTTAGTGAACGCGTTCCTCCGCTGCCTCTCTCTCCTCCTCCTGCCCCCCTCCTGGCTGAGTGTCAGCTCCTGCTCCCGGGCTGGGAGTGGATGCGAGGAGCCGACGCCATGGTCCAATCCCACCAGAGCTCGGCTCAGACGCACACATGCGCCTCTCTCATATGAGGAAGTAGCGCGGCGGCTCGGATGCTCCATCCCCTCCCCGGTCCCCACCTCCACCACCACCACCAATACTACCCCTAGCGCTCCCGGCTGCCTCCTCTCGTCGTCTCCTCCTCCTCAGGGTTCTCCCATTTGGGCTCTCTGGCGAGCTGTGGAGCGGGTCATCGGAGCTCCGTTCCGTTCCTTTCCTCGCCGCCGCTGGTGTCGTCGAACCTCCCGTCGGGCTCCGCTACACGACGCTCCTCCGTGCCCCGATCCCGTCCCCAGTCCCGGTGCCTTGGACTCGAACCCCATTAAGGGCTTGCGAGACAACCGCGCTGTTCTTACCGAGCAGGAGAACCACCAGGAGAACCAGGGGACCGGAGGAGACGACGACGACCCGCTGACGGTTCCTGGCACCACCACCACCACTACTACTATGAGCGTCGCCACGGAGTTCCCCCCGAACCCCGTGGGCCGTGTGTCCGAACATGGGTTCGATGACGTCATCACCGTGGACCAGCACCTGCAGGAGATGGGGCCGGTGACCATCACGGTGGCGATCCAAGCGGCGGAGGACGAGGAGGAGGAACCCGAAGACGTGCCGGCGAACCATGTCGAGTTCCTCGGAGGTAGCTGTAGTGAGGATGACTTCGGAAGACATGACAAATCAAGGTGTGTGTGTGTGTCAGTCACCTGGGGAGGTAATAACTATGACATGCATTCTAATCTAATTCCCCTGCGTCATTATCCTATCCAACCCAGAAGGTTCTCAACGCGCGGTACGGTGGACGTATGGGCGGCCCTGGACCTGGGTCAAAGTTCTGTTTTAAAATGTTTGCTTTCGCAGAGGACATTGCACACACACACACACTGCACAGTCGTACAATGATGCCGCTCGTCGAAGCGCTCATGTCTGTAGATACGCGCTACAGTAAACCGACGTAATACGTGGTCACACACACACACACACACACACACACCCGCGTTGCACACATCTCACGCAGTTCCCGGCCAACCTGTTGGCACTCCGGTTAAACCGCGTTCATTACCGGTTCCAAGTAGCGTGTGTGTGTTGGGGGGGGGACTCCGTACGTCGTGGGTTTGTCGCTCTGCGGCCGGAGAGGGGCGGGGCGGGGGGGGGAAACCACTTTCGATTTTCTTGTTTATTTTGTGTGTAGCCTACGTGTGTCTTGGGATGAGTCATCTGAATATGGTTCATCGGACCTCAATTCTGCATTGTGCTGTGCTGGCCTCTTTGTGCCAAAGCTCGTTGAAAGCCTCCAGCCAGTCTGTATGAATTTAAAATCCGAGCCCTAACCTCAACTACTGTAGGCACGAGGCTGTCGTCACATGAGGTCTGTACGACATGAGGTCTGTACGGGACGGACGGACGGGGGTACGACATGTTGTTGTCCTAAGGCTGGTGACCGTCCTAAGGAAATTCAAAGTTCTAATGTGTAATGTGCGAGTTCTTTGCTCATTGCAGCATGGTGCTATGGTAGATAGCAGGGCGTGTGTTATGATCCAGTCCTGTTTTTGTGTTAATGAAACAGTTGTGTACCCCCACACACACAGTGGTCACAGTGGTCACAGTGGCGCAGGGACGAGTGGCGGTGAGCTGGAGGAGGAGAGCTGGCAGCCCCCCGACCCGGAGCTCATCCAGAAGCTGGTGGCCCAGATCGAGCACTACCTGTCTGACGAGAACCTGGAGCACGACGCCTTCCTGCTCAAGCACGTCCGCCGCAACAAGATGGGCTTCGTCAGTGTCAAGCTGCTCACGTCGTTCAAAAAGGTTAGGTGGGTGGGTGGAGCCAGCTGAGGAGGATGTACATTTAAAGTTCTCTCTCCACTGTGAGCAATTTTTGCTCAATCATCGTCATCATTGTGCGTTGCAAATGCCATGTGGCCAGCAGCGCATTATGAGACTTAATTGCAGGCCTACTTGTGAGTCAGTGGTGGTCGGGTAAGGCGTTTGTTTGTATGCTCCTCTTGAATAGCGCTACTAGGCTAAAAAAGCCCAGTGCAATTAATTGAGGCTTTGTACAAACCACCTTTTGTTTCTTGAAGTACGCTCTGAGCCTTTGGGAACATGAGTGGGTCGTGTTTCCAAAGAGAGAGAGCACTCACACTCTGGCTATACTACTTTCAGGGGCTCTACTGAAATCATTAATCACACTGAAATCATTAATCACACTGAAATCACTAATCACAATGAAACCTTTCTACATCACACCTCGGCACCACTGCTGGAAAGAGCATCTTGGAAACGGCAGTACATCAGACCTTAGAGCATTCAACTGAAACCTGCCCATGCACACAGAATCTCACAATCCCAACTAAGAATTGTACAGTAAACTATTGGGGACAAGGCACTGGCTGAGAGGTTCTAGCAAGACCCAAAATTAAATGCAGCAGCAAAGCTGGTCATTAATTATCCCAAAAATACAGTTTGAATGGGTGTCATTGTTTCTGTAGAGTATGTTTTCCGTTTGAGTGAGTCACTGTATATATTGATCATCTCTCACATAGTGTATATTTGCATGAGTCAATGAATTTTTTTTTTATTAAGATCTAGTAAAACCACCTCTCCTTCATTGGTTGCACATTGTGTCTGTGCCTTATTGCCGTGTTCTCCAGGTGAAGCACCTGACTCGTGACTGGAGGACGACAGCCTACGCCCTGAGACACTCCACGGTCCTGGAGCTCAACGACGAGGGCCGCAAGGTGCGGCGCCAGACGGCCGTGCCGGTGTTCGCCAGCGAGTCGCTGCCCAGCCGCATGCTGCTGCTCAGCGACCTGCAGAGCTGGCCCGAGTTGGCGGCCCTGAAGGAGAGCGGTACGGAGGGGGTGGTGGGCGGGGCCGTCCTGCAGGAGCAGCTGATGAAGCTGCTGCTGAAGGCGTTCGGGGTGTATGGTGCCATCGCCTCGGTGCGGGTCCTGAAGCCCGGCAAAGACTTGCCGGTGGACCTGAAGAGGCTCAGCGGCCGGTACAACCAGCTGGGCAGCGAGGAGTGCGCCATCGTGGAGTTTGAGGAGGTGGAGGCGGCGGTCAAGGCCAACGAAGTGGCGGGCGGTGAGGAGGAAGGCGCGGGCAGCCTGGGGATGAAGGTGATCCTGATCGGAACCAAGCCCCCGAAGAAGAAGGTGCCCAAGGACCGCGCCCGGGAGGAGGGGGGCATGCGCAAGAGTCGCTCCCTCAACAGCAGGGTGCGGGAGCTGCAGTACCACGGCGACGACTCCGCCTGCAGCTCTTCGGAGACGGAGAGCAACCCCACCTCGCCCCGCCTGGCCCGCAAGTCCCGCTCCTGCAACAAGCTCAGCCCCACCACTGCCGCCACCATCAGCTTCCAGAACAACCACCTCAGCCCGGTCGTGTCCCCGTGGAACAGCCCGTGGTCCAGCCCCTGCGCTCAGCGCAAGACCCAGAAGTCTCCGCTGGTCAGCGAGGGTAGGCTGAGCCGCTGGGCCGACTACTCGTCCGACAGCAGCCTCACTCCTTCTGGGAGTCCGTGGGTCCAGCGGCGCAGGCAGGTGGCCTCCCAGGAGAGCAGCCCGGTCGGAAGCCCCATGATGGGCCGGAAGATCCAGAACGCCGACGGCCTGCCGCCGGGCGTGACCAGGCTGCCTCGTGGGCCCGACGGAACCCGGGGCTTTCATTGCGTTAGCCTGGGTGACCGGGCCAAGAGCGCCACTACTCAGACCTAATGCGTTTGAGTATCCCCACAATGCCCCTTGTTGCCTGGATACGAAGGGTGCATTGGACAGTATGAGCCAGTCTTCTGCCACGTTGCTTAGCCCTCCCGCCCTCTCGTGCTTTGAATGACTTTGTAGATGGATGTGTGTATATATATATATATATTTTTGTTTTGTTTTGTTGAGCCTTTTTAGTTTCTGCCTCTGTTATATTTTTATACCACTTTAGTTTACATGGTGACTGCCTGTTGATGAACGGCTTTAAGTTAAGATTGTGTCTAACTCAAAGGGAAAGTGGATTGAGAAACTGTTATTTGTGAACCTTTTACTTCTCCTTCTGTCGTCGCCACCATTCCTGTTTGTGTTTGACATAGTTCAAACCATCCAGGTCTGAACTATTTAATTTTGTCCATCGGCAGCATTTTATGTTATCCTTTTAATTTCTTTGTTTTCTGTCAGTCAGTCAACTTTAAGCTTCCCAAAATGGGAGGGAGGGATGGTGTGTGGGTGTATTTACACGTCTGGCCCTGAAGAATATGATTGGTGGGCCTATTCTATCTGAACTGCTTCAGGAGGGCTGTTGATGAGGTGTGTGTGTGGGATGTTCTGAGCTCAGAGGGAGTGCATTCTGTTATGTTCTCTCCTTTACACCTCCACTGGAGTAGTGTACAGTGCATTTCATATTGTACAATAAATCACTCAAAATGCTGGCTTGACTGAATTTGATTTGTATCTTCTACGTGTAGCGCATGGAACGGCATCCGGGACTTCTGCGGTGAGATTCCTGACTTGGCAGGGTTCCATGTTGTGCTTTAACGTCTGGACTCTATACACAGATGGGAGGTTGCTGGGTTTTGAGAATGCAGGCTGGATCCGGACACTTGAATGTGTTTCAGTGGTTGCGCTCTATTTGCTTTACTTACTGCATTTTATATTTTTACTTTTACTGCTTTTAAGAGGCCAGAAGCTTTAGTAATACGATGGCCCAAGTGTGCTTGCGTAAGACCAGACTCATGAATGCCGTATTGTTCCATTTCCCTAATTGCCAATTAAAGATCATTACGCCTTAGCTCCTCACTCGAAGGCAGGGGTCCTTTGTGTCTTCAGAATAGAAAATGGCTGGAATATATCAAAGCCCCAATTACATCCGTCTCCATTATGTATTGACCATTTTCCCAAGTCTACACATTGAAGGTATTATTAAGCATTGAGGTGGAGAACAAAGCTTATAAAAGCAAGAACATTTTTTTTTTTGTAGCATTCAGTCAAAAGGTTTGAGGGGTCAACAGCGAAGCTTGTCTTTCTATTGGCTGGAAGATCACAAGCCAAGTATGCTTTTAGGTTGTACAGCAGTCCTGAAAATGGCACAGCTCAGATGGAACTGGCCTAACCTCCAACTACCTGGGTGGTGTCAGTTCCTCGGAACCAGGGATGACTAAAGTTCCCCCCCGCTATACAGCCAATAGGAAGTTTACACAAATGCAACCAGCACCCACAAAGGAAATTGCTAAACTAATTTGTTTTTCTCTGAATTGCGTAACGGGCCGTGAACCGTTTGTTCACTATTAAATGGAGCCGTCAACGACTGACCACGCATTGTGTTGTTTAACAAGAACTTCTGTGAGTCAGGAATACGTGCATCGCTCAGTCTCAGACTGCGGACCGTGTTTTGTTCGAACAAGTTTAAAGATTTGTATCCATGCAGATAGTCTTAAGCAGGAACGGAAAGGGGGATGTTGTTTTTGTTGCTTCTTGGCACAAATTCCAAATTCCTGACCCTTGGCACGTTCAAACCGAACAATGCTTTGAGCTACTTCAGTCATGGGTGGTACATCTTATTAAAGCGAACTGGCCATTGTTTTAGAGACCAAAGACTGACGTATAGATCCACAATATAGACCTCAGCCAATCAGTCTAGTTTGCTCTGGCTGCCGCTGTGTGTGTGTGTGTGTGTGTGGACAGGGCGAAAGGCCGTCGGGTTCTCAGGCCTGTTGACTTAAGTCTCAGCGTTGGTTATAATTGTCATTCTAAGAACATTGCTTGCCTATGTGAAATACAACAGGGACCTATTAAAAATAAAAAAGGTTGAAGAATTCGGAGAGGACAGAGCCAAGCTAAATGGTATTACTATTATCATCATTACCACCTGATTTAGTGTAGCACTAAATGGTGCATGCTGATCAAACTTAAGTTCAACTTTCTCTCAATGGTTTGACCACAAAACACATTTTTAATGTACATATTTATCCGTCATCTACAGTGTGCCACCAAAATCAAACGATAATTCTCATATACACAGCAGGCAAATCAAAGCATACTATCGCTTAACACAGTCCGTCATCAAATCAGCACATTTATCATTATAGTTGAGTGGGATATGAAAAAATTAACAGATCAACAATCAATATTTTAAAGAACCATGTGAACAAATGTTACGGTGATATATAACGAGAAAGCATCCACTATTCAGACCTGCGGGTAAAATGGGGACGCTTTTGGTTGTTATAAAATGCGTCGACCGTGATAATATATCACTAATGTATCACTATAATTAATCCAATATACATTTCCTCCATGTTTTAGTTTCAGCATAATGGTGAGGGTGGAATGACTTCTTCAACCTGTCTTTCATTGGGATGTTATCAAGTAAAATCAAGCGTCTGTTTGCCAGGTATCAGCGAATGGCTTTCTCCTGACTATTGCCGTATCAATTTGAACCAACCTATTCCCAAATATCGAATTGTTCACCACCCCATCCCACCCCCTCCATCTCAGTGAAACGTAATCAACCAAATAACCATTTACTGCAGGTATGTGCAGACGGCAGGCCGGCCCAAGCCCCCTCCTGGTTCACATGTGTTCTCCTCTCGTTACAGGCTAGGGACTCCTCGCGCCTATCGTCTCCGGCGTCGCCATTAACGCGCAGGAACCATGGTAACAACATAGCCCTCCTGATGTGTCTCCCCACCATCCTTCATCAACCACCTCCTCCCCCTCCTCCCCCTCCGAGCCGCTTGTAAACATAATGATCAGGTCCACACCTTCCGGCACAGTTCTTCCACAGAATCTTGATGACAGTAGACGAAGTGGTGGATGAACAGGACTGACAGGCGTGTGGGTAGAGCCATCCTGGTAGTGATACAGGAAAACACATTCTGCCTGCTAGCAGATGGGATCTGTTGCATTGGGGGGGCGGGGGGAGAAGGGGAGGTTTGGCTAGCTTGACGCGCCGATTAGACCGGGGTTTGGACCTTATCCGGAGCAGGAGGGGCGTGCATCATTCAGCACCAGCGTGGCTCCAACAGATGTAGAGGGAGCGGTTAGATGTAGAGGGAGCCGTCGGCGGGCCCCACGTACCCCACCCCTATGAGCAGCACGTCTATCAAGGTCCAGATGCCCAGTCCCCCGAAGCTGAACAGCTTCCCCAGCCCCTCCCTCCACTGGCCCAGATAGAAGCGGTCCGCGCCAAACCCGCCCAGCGTGACGCTGTGGAGACAGACGGAAATGAGTGAGAGCGCTGTGGAATACACTTACCATACACAATACCATCCTTCATTTAGTCCTCATTACCATCCTTCATTTAGTCCTCATTACCATCCTTCATTTAGTCCTCATTGCCATCCTTCATTTTGTCCTCATTATCAGGTAGGACGGTGAACCTCTGTCGCTGCTCAAGTCTACTGCTTCCTACGTTTTGTTTTACATATTTTCATGAATCTAATTTGGCTCTAATTAATCATTACCATAACCTCAATAGTAATTTTGCATCAAAATAAAGCATTACCATGTAATACTTGTACTGAATGTAGCATTAGAGAATTACCTGAGAGCCAAAGCTGTTGACCATTTGTATCCTCCCGTCCAGTTGCAGAATAATCGCTTATTGAAAACCCTTCTGCCTGTGGGGTGAAAGGTAACTTTTAGAGGGTAGAGGAATGAATAAACATGGGCTTGGGGATTGGGGAAAAAACGTCCAAAAGATAACCCGCTTAGCCTGTGTACCTAAACAGTGCACGTGGTCATACACTTCACAGGAAGCGTTGTAGCGCCGACGGGGACAGGCCACCGTCATGCACTCTGTGGAGTTGGTGCAGGTGTACTGGGACGGCTCCAGCTGCCAGCAGTACTCACAGGGCACCGAGAGAGAGAAGTTGGCTGGCTGCTTCCCGGACTCGGCCTGAAAAACAACAACAACAACAACATCGACAACAACATCATCAGGTTGATAACGAGTTACAGACTTGTTTTCAGACGCTTTGATTTTTATGTAAAAAAAAAAAACTCTAGTCTCTCTATTGCAATTTAAACAATGCACAAACGTGAGAAGTCTTATACAGAGTCATTTTGTCACGGTTGAAATTCCACAACGATTTTATCCAAGTAGAATCTGTCAGTTCCGCGTCTACCTGTGAGGCTTTGAACATCAACACTGCTGCTCATAAATGGCCTTGGGTCCAGGCCAACACGGACGAGCACATGGTGGCGTCCTGGGGACTGAGAGGGACGCTAAGAGAAACACCCTCCGCACCTTGCTGTACACACATTGACTGTGTGGTCAGGTTCAGCTCCAACTCAGTCATCAAGTTTGCAGATGACACAGTGGTGAAGGGCTACCTGGAGGAAGTGGCTAACCGGTCACTCTGATGCCAGGACCAAAACAGAAGCGTTGATTGTTGATTTTAGCAGAGGACGCACCACTGTGGATGAATGGGACTACTACGGGGAGAGGGTGAGCCGTTAGAAACACCTGGTAGTCAACACAACGTGGTCAACCCATACGGACACTCCCTGAGGATCCTTCAGTCCTTTGACTCTGGAGCTGCAGAGAGCACCCTGACAGGAATGGTAATGGTCTGCTTTTATATAGCGCTTTTATCCAAAGCGCTTTACAAGTCATGCCTCACATTCACCCATTCATACACACATTCATCCACCGACAGCGGAGTCAGCCATCAAGGAGACAGCCAGCACGTCAGGAGCAGTTAGGGTGTCTTGCTCAAGGACACCAACAGTTTTTGCTATGAGGAGCCGGGGATCGAACCAGCATCATGAAGGATCCTCACCGGATACACCCCAGGCGTGCGAAAAACGTTTTGGCAAAGGGCGTGAGCGCCCGTTAGTGTGAAATAAAAATAGGCAACCGCCACCAGCATGAGATGAAAAATACGCAAGATGAAACGCCCGCCCACGAAGAACCGCCATCGAAATCCAGCTTCGCCAGATGGAATGGCTTTGCTGGAAGCTAATTAAATCAGTAATGATAGCACCAATATATCAAGCGTAACGGTGTGTTCCATAGAAGTAGGCCTATACCAAATAGACACTGATCTAATGTCATCATCATCAAAATTGTACAATATATAGGCCCATGGTCATTTGCTATTATTATACCTCTATTACCTCTACTCCTTACAATGTTGGCATTCCTAGTGTTACCCCTCAAACAGAAAACACTTCAGCCGTTCTGTCTGGGGAATAACATTTACTTGATAGGCCCAATAGGCAACATGGAGTGACTTATAGGGCTGATCATAACGGCTAGGCCAAAGACTGACAAATGACTTATAATAATAATAATAATAATAATAAATACATATACATCTTCCATCTTAAGATTTCAACTAATGTCCGTCAGTGTAGACCACAAACTAAAGAAATCTAAGAAATATTTCTGCAGACAGACCACCGGGGCCTCCACCAAGTTACACACACTGCCCCGCTTATGGGCAGTGTGTGTGTGTGTGTGCCTCTTACACACACACACACACACACACACACACACACACTTTTTAAGAGCCCTTATCTACCCCTACTGCAAAAAGTGTTGCTTCTTTTTATTTGTACATACGGTTACTTGTGTTGTTTATTCACAATGACCTGTGAGCATTGCTATTTTCATTTCAGTGTACATCCTGTATGTGTAGCCGTGAGGTGGAGAAGGAGCTCACCAAGCAGTGGACGCCCATCTTGGGCTTACAGACGAAGGCGGTGGGCTTGCCGTAGGTACAGTTGAGGTGATAGTGGCAGTACATACAGCTGGACGGGAGGCGACTACACAGACTTCCACTCGGGCATTTGGCAATGTAGCTCTCCTCCCCTCTGGGCAAGGCTGCAACATGAAGGAACACTGTTAGAATCACAGCTTTACCATCTGGTAACATGTCAAAGTGACTCCCGTTCAGGGTACGTGGCAATAATACGCTTTGTGAAGGACAACGATGGGCTGTAATCTACAGCCATGTACGTAAAGATAACTAATGAATCATGTATTCCCTGAGTAGTGAATACATGATGATGTGTAAGCCTCTGGGAGGACAGGGTACCGGACACGGCAGCAGGGGCCACCGGGCTGGAGATGAGGGCCCCGGGGTGAGAGCCGGGGGGGTAGGGTGCTTCATGGGGGGAGCTCAGGTACCCTGGAGAGAGAACATGGTCCACCTTCACCACCACTCCGCTCACACATTATACATAATGACGAACACATGCTGTCAACATTAAAGCTGCACGTATAGCCCACACTACAGATTGGTTGAATTAGACTCATTGACAGACACCACAGTTATGGACATGTCCTCCTAACCAGGGAGAGCTAGCTCGTTACAAACCACCACACCGTCAACTCGGCTAGCGTTAGCAACCGTGGCTACATCGTTTGTCAAATCTCGTCTCATTATATTTATACTTGATATGCTTGAAATAAAACCTACCGCTAACGCACTGCAGTAAAACATCCAATAACAAAAGCATAGTGACTCCGTGTGACTTGACGCATCGCCCTCGGTCCGGTCTCCAGGACTGACAGTTGGTGCCCATTGTTGTTGTTAGCCGAGCATCGCAGTTAGCTTAGTTTAACGCTGGAGGCGGGGCTTCCTCGCCCTCCTGTGTAACCACGCCCACCACCAACCAGCCAGCCAATCATAATAGTTGACCTTAATATATTAATTAGCATATCGACTAGGAAATGTGGTTTATGGGAAGTAAATGTTTTATCAGTGATTTATTTTTATTTAAATAGACGTGCCATTGAGATTGTTACATTTATTTCACTGAGCAGGGAAATATTCTAGTAATATTCTACAAATTGGCCTCTCAGAAGTATATGTTCCCATGTGTAGTAGTTTGCAAGTTACAAAGGTAAATGTAGTCCTACAAGAACATTTGTGGATAGTTGGTGGTGCAAAAAAAAAAAATTCAAGAAAATAATTTGTTCCAGTATCTGAAATATCTTTATTCAATTTAGTCACTCATGATCCACAGAACATCGGCCAGAGTCAGTCTTACAATGGTCACATTTTTGCTTTAACAATGCATTCTATTGTCAACATTCTACAGATTAGGTTTTGTTTCAAAGGGTTTGATGTGGATGAACCACATAATCTGACCACAAATCACTTCCATCCCTTCACCCTTTTCCTCACTTCCCCCCCCCCCCCCCCCATCACTTCCGTTTGATATTCCCTTCCCAACTCCTCTCCCGACTCTGAGGTATACATGTATCTCTGTGTCGCCGTGTGTCTGTGAGAGAGAGAGGCTCTCAGAACTCTTCCTCTGCGTTGCGACAGCGGGACTGCTTCAGCAGGGTCAGCCTGCCCAGCACCTCCTTCAGCGACAGCTCGCCGTGGACCTTGTTGTCTCTGGTCCGCACGTTGACGCTGTTCGTCATTTTCTCCTTCTCTCCGACCACTGCCGAGGCACCGAGAAAACAACAACAAACGAGGGTGTGAGAGGCCATGCCGCACCAGAGACAGCTATTCCAACACATATACCCCCCCACCCCCCCCCCACCACACACACACACACAAACACCCACCACCACCCCCTTTCTGCCACTCAGTTGTTCAGCACATGAAGAGGACTCGCCAGGCGTGGGAAGAGGTCAACTTAATCCAATGAGAAAATGTACTCCAGCACGTATGAATGCATTTCACTTTAGCCACACTGGCAGATTTGGCACCTAGTTTCTGTGTTTCATGGTCACATTTATCACTGCACTGCGATAAATACAGAATCACCATCTCCCTGGCAAATGGAAGAGGTGATGGCAGGCTGCTGGACTACGTTCAGTCATAAACACATCCTTACCCAGGATGAAGTTGTACTGGGCTAGCTGGGCATTGCGGATCTTCTTGTTGAGAAGACAGCTGGAGTCCAAGTCAGCTTCTGCCATGAAGCCTGCTTCAACAAACTGCTTACAGATCTGAAAGGAGCAACCACCACTTATGAACACATGGTCCGACAGACAAACGACATTCAAATCGGTTCAAAGCGGGATAACCATTTCAAAAACATGTCATAGGGAATTGTACACATCGTAAAGTCTGCTGTGCTGACGAGCCAATCATTCAAAATAAATCTGGAGGATTGAATCCTCTTTATTGATCACGTACATGTAAACACACACAGTGGAATTAGTTTCTCTGCATTTAACCCATCCTAGTATGAGGAGCAGTGGGCAGCTTTTCTACATACAGCTGCCCGGGGAGCAGGGTAGGGGGTCTGGTGCCTTGCTCAAGGGCACCTCGGCAGTGCTCAGGTGTTTCGGAGACTTGAACTGGTGATCTTCTGGTTCCCAAGCCAAGTCCCAACCGTCTGAGCTGCTGCCGCCACAATCCTCATGAGGTGAATAAGATTGAGCCAATTTACGGCATCACACCAGACTTACTGAAACTAAATATGGAGACACATCTGAGGGAGCATCTCCTCAGATGATTAACTCTGTCCCATGATGAATGATAATACTGTTTAACCATTGATAACATTGAACTATTGGCCTTCTGAACAGGTGAAGCAGGAGGCCTGGAATACGTTCTACGACGAGTGCATCTTAGAATACTGGTGTACACCGGTACATAAGCAACACTTAAAGGGCCTTGTGTTTGGTGTGTGGAGGCCGGTAATGAGCAGGTGCCAGGAGGCTGACCTTCTTGGCGTAGTCCTCACAGGAGGGGTTGACGGGCACAAACATCACCTGGCGTGGAGACAGCCACAGAGGCCTGGATGAGGGGCAGGTGAAAGCAGTATGACCAGCTCATCAATACGTACCACTGCACAGCTAGTTGTACACTCACAAAAGCATATTTACAGCTATAAATAAAAGGTGTTTTATGAACCCTTATATTATGTTGTTCATCAGCAAGTTGTGGAATAGTGTGTGTGTGTGTGTGTGTGTGTGTGTGTGTGTGTGTGTGTGTGTGTGTGTGTGTGTGTGTGTGTGTGTGTGTGTGTGCGCCATGAGTCATATGCACAATTTTCCCATGAGCGTGCCAACATGCCAGCAAGTCCCTGGGCCAATGTGATTGATTGAATGATGTTTTCTCATTTGCATATACATCTGTGCACAACTCAGCCATGTTTAGCTTAGAGTAACAAACATTTCACACCATTCACTTTCCATATTTAATTATGATAGTTCATATATATATAATAAATAAAAAATTATTTAAAGATAGCACGCACTGATGTGTGCCCACTATTTGGTCTTGCTTTGGTGTTTATCTCTGAAAAACTGTAGGATGAGTGGGTTACCGAAAAGGAGGCAGAACAATATAGAAACAATTGTGTGGCTTGCTTTGCAACCACGGGAATAAAACCTGCCAAAACAAGGGCTAAATGAACCAGGACTTGGCAAAAAGAACACTCGACGAGATCTCCGTGAGGGGTGGAGAGAAAGAGACCAGAAAGACCTCTTCCTTTCACGTCACTGAGCGGTTCAAAACAGCACAGGCTGTTATTTTGAATTACAGCTGCAGTGAAACAGTTGCATAGTGCAGATTGCTATCATCAGTATCACTACCACTTCCAAGTCTTCAATCAGCGTAGACTTGTAACAGTGTAACAGTCAGTTCCCGAATGAGAGGGGAAGTTCTAACGCGAGAGCTAAAACTGAGCTTCAACGCTAGAATGTCTATTTAGGCGTCAGGGAGCGAGGTTTACCGCTGCACAGCACCCCCTGCTGGTGTCCGGTACATTGGGTCACACAACCGTTCAAATGAGAGCACTGTACTCACCATTTCCCTGCATAGTTTTCAGTGAGAATGGCGATCATTCTCTCCACGGAGCCCAAGATGGCGCGATGGATGATAACTGGTCGTGCCTTGTCGTCCCCATCTTTCCTGTAGACCAGAAAGCTCACTGAATTAATCTTCCTTCCATTTGATCAAAAAGCATGCGAAACATAGCAATTTCTCAATCAGTTCACTTCCCTTACAGACTTGCACATTGAAAGGGGAAACTGAAAATCCTCTGATTTAGAAGATTTTCTTCATAGAGTGTGTTCCGCAAATGGAGCCAGGTTAATTATTGAAGACTATTATAATATATAATAATTCATATATTTTTTAAATGATATACCCATACATATATTGTTTAATGATATACCATGTATGATATACCCATACAGATATTTTTTGATGATATACCCATACAAATATTTGAATGATATATCCATACATATATTTTTTAATGATATTCCCATACATATTGTTTTATGATATACCCATGCCCATATCTGTGAGCAGTTACTAGATATTTGTCACTGGATTTATCCATCACCATTTAACTACATAGTCATTTCGCTGACACCTTTGTCCAAAGTGACTTTAAGTTCGAGTCATTATGTCATCAGATAAATTGCAGTGTTATTGTAGAGCACCATTACTCCACATGGATAATTATACAACATCTCTAAATGTGTCCTCAAAACTCACTCTTGCGCCGAGGTGTGCAGACCGTCTGAGAGGGAGAGAATGATTGTAGTTCAGTAGGTGTTAAAGTCTAATCCGCTGCTCAGTAAGGCAGACAGGCCAGGCACTGAGTCAATGCATGTGTGAGGTTACTCACCCTACGAAGGTGAGGTTCAAGCGGATAGGCAGCTGGAAGTCCAGCTGAATGGTGGCACACTGGTGGTAGCGTCCAATGGCATCCTTGATCTTGATGTCAATCTGAAACAGCAATATACACAGTCAAGCCGGAAAGTCTGCACACCCGATTCACCTTCTCCACGTTCCATTGCGTTACAGACCTATTCTACAATAGATTGAGTTCATTTGGTCTCAAAATGTGACACAAAGTAGCCCATAATGACAAGGTGAGAACAGGGTTTTAGACATTTGTGCTAATTTATTAAAAGTCTAAATGTAAAATATAAGTTGTACACAAGTGTGCACACCCTTTGACAGGACACCTATCAGAGGTGCATTTTGTTTCCACTGATACTGCTCGACATGTTTCTACAACTTAATTGGAGTTCACCTGTGGTCAATTCAAATGATTGGTCATGCAAACACCTCCCTATATAAGGTCCACCTGCCTATATGTGGTCCACCTGCCTATATGTGGTCCACCTGCCTATATGAGGTCCACCTGCCTATATAAGGTCCACCTCCCTATATAAGGTCCACCTCCCTATATGAGGTCCACCTGCCTATATGTGGTCCACCTCCCTATATGAGGTCCTAGCGTTGAGAGGGCATATCAGAGCAAACTCCAAACCATGGGGGCAAAGGAATATTTGCAGAGCTCAGAAACATTGCATGTGTCAAGGCATGGATCTGGAGTAAGGCACGGAAACATTTCTGCAGCTCTACAGGTCCCAAAGATCACAGTGGCCTCCATCATTCGTGAATGGAAGAAGTTGGGAACCACCAAGAGTCTTCCTAGACCTAAACTGAGCCATCGGGGAAGACGGGCCTTAGCCAGGGAGGTGAGGAACCCGAGGGTCACTCTGACAAGAGCTCCAGCATAACCATGTGGGAGATGGGAGAACCTTTCAGAAGATCAATCATCCAGGCAGCACTCCACCAATCACGCCTTTATGGTAGAGTGGCCAGACTGAAGCCTCCAAGCCCGCTTGGAGTTTGCCAAAAGGCACCATGAGGACTTTTTGGCCTGAATACCAAGCGTGACGTCTGGAGGACAGCAGGCACGGCTCATCACCTGGCTGATAGCATCCCTACAGTGGAGCATGGCGATGGCAGCATCAGGATGTGGGGATGTTTTTCAGCAACGGGAACAGGGAGACTAGTCCTGATAAAGGGAAAGATGAATGCAGTACACCGAGATCCTTGAAGAAAACCTGCTCCAGAGCGCTCTGGACCTCAGACTGGGGCCAAGGTTTACCGGCCAACATGACAATGACCTGTTGACAACCTGACAGACTTTGCAAGGATATGGAAGAGGAATGGGCAGAAATGTCCAGAAACAAGTCTGCCAAGCTTGTAGCTTCATTCCCAAGACGCCTTGAAGCCTTAATCGCTCCAAAAGTATTAGACTAAAGGTGTGTACAGATATGTAACCCATAAATAATTGTTATTTCTGTATTTCAAATGCATATTTCCAAAAAAAACTTGTCAGTATTGGCTATTGTGTGTAGATGTTTGAGGCAAAACTGAACAACTCAATCTATTGTAGAATACGTTTATAAGGTAATGAAACGTGGAGATGGTTAATACATACATCTTTATCATCATGGCAGAATAAAGGTGCAATACAACACAATACAGTTAGCATCGAATGATGAATGATATATATATATATATATATATATATATATATGGCATATGAATTATTATAGTAAAGTATAAAGATAGAGAGAAAGCAGACATACCTTGGGTCCATAGAAAGCTCCGTCCCCTGGGTTGAGCTTCCAGGGATCCCCAAACGCATTCAGGCTGTTCTCCAGTTGCTGCCAAACAGGGAAAAGGTAATGGGGACATGAGCATGAGAGGAGAGGCGGGTTAGCGTGAAGACCAACGCTGTACTTTCTGTTGGTTGGAACCCGTTATCTGGTGACTTGATAATGGCTGCAAATTGCACCAGAACAACGCAAGTCCTAACCAAGGGACACTACATGAGGGGGTGCTGCTTTACTTCAGTGATGCTTGCTTCACCGCATCACTGTGGTGACATTAACGATGGTTAATGAACACACTCAAGTGGAATATTGAGAAAAATATAATATATCATCAAAATGTAGTCAAATTGACGGGCAATTCGCCCTGAAAAGAAAATCGCTTTTTTGTTATTTGTACGGCAAGGAAACTTTGATCCAAGTCTAATTGGGACTAATACCCCAAAAAAAACCCATCAGGTTGGTAGACTCGTATAAAACACTAACATTCTCCCTACTTATTCAGGCAGTACGGAGAACCGTAGCAACGTTCTAGTGCTAGGTTCTCCCCACTACTCCAGGCACTTTCATTTCACTGCATATCCTGTTTGTGTTTGAGACTAATTCAGTTCTTGAGAAACGCAGACCTTTCCAGTCCCTGTTGTGGAGTCAGTCAGCCAACGCTTTCTAGAGAATATTAGGATTTCCTAATTAACACCACACACATAAACACAAACACATGTTCCTACGTGTTGCTCAATGTTGCTGCAAGAACGATATTCACTGACAAAACACAATTATTGTGTCCATGGAGCAGTGTTTACATGTTGAGTAATAATAATCCAAGCCAGGCTAGGTGTGCCATCTGACGATGATGTCGTGAAGGTCTGAAGGTTTGACCAATCAGGAGGCTCGCTTGGCGCATCCCGTGGTCCAATTAGAATGTGATTCCCCAAGCGCTGGATGGGCGGGTCTCTCCTCACCTTCTCCGCCTGGTTCCACACGGCGATGTCCCCCAGGTACTTCTCCGGACGGGTGGACAGGTGGAGCTGGAAGGAGAAGCCGAACACATCGTAGACGCAGCGGAGGAAGTCCAGGCAGCCCTTCATCTCAGACTCGATCTGTAGACGCACCAATCAGAAGCATCGGCACATTGTGGAAAAACAGTTATCTGAACAGGTAGCTGAAAATATATTCAGCTACATAAATACAACGTATTGTTGAGATATATGCAGTAATTAGGAAGGATTTGCATCAGTCTGCCGTTCTATAAACAGAGATACGGGAAATGGAAAAATACATATTTGTCCCTACAAGTAATATAATAACACAGATGTTCTACCAACTCATGGCAGGAGGAGGAGGAGTCACCGTCTGTCCCTCTGCGCCCTGGAGGGGGGGGGGGGGGGGGGGGGGAGGAGAGAGGTGGTGACCGGACATCCGGCTAAATCACCTGCTCCATGGTGCAGAAGATGTGGGCGTCGTCCTGCTGGAAGCGGCGCACCCTGGTCAGGCCGGTGAGGGTGCCCGACAGCTCGTTGCGGTGGAGCACCCCGAAGTCGGCCAGCCTCAGAGGAAGCTCCCTCCAGGAGCGAGGCCGGTGGCTGAACATCAGGCTGCAGGGGGGACCGTTGAGACGTTATGGAGGGAAACAATGGAATGCTTTAAATGGAGTGTTGGTCTTTAGTGTGTCAACACTTGGCTAATCAAAATTGGTCCATTAAAAAGGCTGGTACTAAGAACAGTTCACACACACACAATACATCCAGGAAATTCATCTTTAATGGATGAAGGAAAGCCATCAATTGTATTATCATACTACATACAAAAATACATGGAGAATCATATATATATATATAGATATAGATTCAAGACGTTTTACTTTGCCATTTGCAACAAGTACAATGGAATGCTAACTCTCCATCCCCTCCCGCAGTATGAATTTTCAATTTACAATTATACTAAACTATAGGATACTAAACAATAGCATGCTATAAACAACACTATGTACTACTCATTGTTTATTTAGTTTACTTGTAGTATAGCGTTGTATAGTATAGTATAATAATAGTACATATTCTAGTATACAGGAAATTCATACTGCGGGAGCGAATGGGGAAAAGTGACGCATTTGGCAAATAAAAATCTTGAATCTGTGATATGCTATAAATACATACATACATACTGTATACACACACATACATACGTTATTTAATATAACAATAACTTATATATTTTTATATATATATAATTATTGTTATATTAAATAGATTTAGTTGAGAACCGCAAGTTCACAGTCTGATAGTTGCTCAACCAGAGAGCGAGAGAAGAGGAGGAGAGACAGGAGGTACCAGTCTGATAGTCAGCAGAGTGAGAAGAGGAGGAGAGACAGGAAGTACCAGTCTGATAGTCAGTAGAGTGAGAAGAGGAGGAGAGACAGGAGGTGCCAGTCTGATAGTCAGTAGAGTGAGAAGAGGAGGAGAGACAGGAAGTACCAGTCTGATAGTCAGTAGAGTGAGAAGAGGAGGAGAGACAGGAGGTGCCAGTCTGATAGTCAGTAGAGTGAGAAGAGGAGGAGAGACAGGAAGTACCAGTCGGATAGTAGAGTGAGAAGAGGAGGAGAGACAGGAGGTACCAGTCTGATAGTAGAGTGAGAAGAGGAGGAGAGACAGGAGGTGCCAGTCTGATAGTAGAGTGAGAAGAGGAGGAGAGACAGGAAGTACCAGTCTGATAGTAGAGTGAGAAGAGGAGGAGAGACAGGAAGTACCAGTCTGATAGTCAGTAGAGTGAGAAGAGGAGGAGAGACAGGAGGTGCCAGTCTGATAGTCAGTAGAGTGAGAAGAGGAGGAGAGACAGGAAGTACCAGTCTGATAGTAGAGTGAGAAGAGGAGGAGAGACAGGAGGTGCCAGTCTGATAGTCAGTAGAGTGAGAAGAGGAGGAGAGACAGGAAGTACCAGTCTGATAGTCAGTAGAGTGAGAAGAGGAGGAGAGACAGGAGGTGCCAGTCTGATAGTCAGTAGAGTGAGAAGAGGAGGAGAGACAGGAAGTACCAGTCTGATAGTAGAGTGAGAAGAGGAGGAGAGACAGGAGGTGCCAGTCTGATAGTAGAGTGAGAAGAGGAGGAGAGACAGGAAGTACCAGTCTGATAGTAGAGTGAGAAGAGGAGGAGAGACAGGAAGTACCAGTCTGATAGTCAGTAGAGTGAGAAGAGGAGGAGAGACAGGAGGTGCCAGTCTGATAGTCAGTAGAGTGAGAAGAGGAGGAGAGACAGGAAGTACCAGTCTGATAGTAGAGTGAGAAGAGGAGGAGAGACAGGAAGTACCAGTCGGATAGTAGAGTGAGAAGAGGAGGAGAGACAGGAGGTACCAGTCTGATAGTAGAGTGAGAAGAGGAGGAGAGACAGGAGGTGCCAGTCTGATAGTAGAGTGAGAAGAGGAGGAGAGACAGGAAGTACCAGTCTGATAGTAGAGTGAGAAGAGGAGGAGAGACAGGAAGTACCAGTCTGATAGTCAGTAGAGTGAGAAGAGGAGGAGAGACAGGAGGTGCCAGTCTGATAGTCAGTAGAGTGAGAAGAGGAGGAGAGACAGGAAGTACCAGTCTGATAGTAGAGTGAGAAGAGGAGGAGAGACAGGAAGTACCAGTCTGATAGTAGAGTGAGAAGAGGAGGAGAGACAGGAAGTACCAGTCTGATAGTAGAGTGAGAAGAGGAGGAGAGACAGGAAGTACCAGTCTGATAGTAGAGTGAGAAGAGGAGGAGAGACAGGAAGTACCAGTCGGATAGTAGAGTGAGAAGAGGAGGAGAGACAGGAGGTACCAGTCTGATAGTAAAGTGAGAAGAGGAGGAGAGACAGGAGGTGCCAGTCTGATAGTAGAGTGAGAAGAGGAGGAGAGACAGGAAGTACCAGTCTGATAGTAGAGTGAGAAGAGGAGGAGAGACAGGAAGTACCAGTCTGATAGTCAGTTGAGTGAGAAGAGGAGGAGAGACAGGAGGTGCCAGTCTGATAGTTGAGTGAGAAGAGGAGGAGAGACAGGAGGTGCCAGTCTGATAGTAGAGTGAGAAGAGGAGGAGAGACAGGAAGTACCAGTCTGATAGTAGAGTGAGAAGAGGAGGAGAGACAGGAAGTACCAGTCTGATAGTAGAGTGAGAAGAGGAGGAGAGACAGGAGGTACCAGTCTGATAGTAGAGTGAGAAGAGGAGGAGAGACAGGAGGTACCAGTCTGATAGTAGAGTGAGAAGAGGAGGAGAGACAGGAAGTGCCAGTCTGATAGTAGAGTGAGAAGAGGAGGAGAGACAGGAAGTACCAGTCTGATAGTAGAGTGAGAAGAGGAGGAGAGACAGGAAGTACCAGTCTGATAGTAGAGTGAGAAGAGGAGGAGAGACAGGAAGTACCAGTCTGATAGTAGAGTGAGAAGAGGAGGAGAGACAGGAAGTACCAGTCTGATAGTAGAGTGAGAAGAGGAGGAGAGACAGGAAGTACCAGTCTGATAGTAGAGTGAGAAGAGGAGGAGAGACAGGAAGTACCAGTCTGATAGTAGAGTGAGAAGAGGAGGAGAGACAGGAAGTACCAGTGCCCAGGACAGTTCATGGGTTTGAGGGCGAAGACGTCGTCCTCCACAGGGAAGGAGAACATGTTGTGGCTGTAGTGCTGCCAGTGGCCAGACGCCTCCCACAGCTTGCTGTTGTAGATGTTGGGCGAGGAGACCTCCTGGAAGCCTCTCCTCCAGTACTCCTCCTGAGAACAAGAGAGAGACCGCACACAAACACACAGGGGTGTTCATTGTTCATGCTTTATAGCTCATCACACATAGTTCTATATCGAGATATACACACTTTTTTGGTTGAATTGACTAACGCACTCCCTGGCAACGGTGATGGAGACCCAGTCCCTGTGTTTCTATAGATGGAATAGTGGAAGTTTTAATGGCCTTGGCATAGACGTTCATTATCTATGGTGGAGGAGTGTGATGGTTTGTCTCCTGTCTCCTGGTTTGTTCCCCTGGCCTCATTGAGGCCAGGGGAACAAACCAGGAGACAGGATGTGAGCAACAATGAGTTCATAGATATAAACCCGGGTGTGGTCGATTAATCTCTTGGCTCATTCCCCAAAAACTCCTCCCTGCCTCAACAAAGCGGCAGAAAGATGACATAAGCCGCACCTAGAATTAAACATATTGGCGTGGTGTATAAGTGTGTATTAGTGTATGTATGGTATGTGAGAGCGAGACATGGCCGTGTCTCTGATGATCCATTCCGCCTTGTGACTCCGCTCCAGGGCTTTGTGCTCTCTTGGTGGATTTCATTTCCCTGTTTCCATGGAGTGGCCCACAGCCGCTCAGACACAACCATATAGTATAATAATACTCAACTTTGAGTAGCTGAATTTTTCTTGTCCAAAATAAAACAGTTGCTTGAAAAAAGAAAACATGAGTGTGTCTCTATAAAGTAGGCTGACGCCGTCGGAAGCGACGGCTAAGGGGTACATCACGGAACAACCCTCAACCCTCAGACTTCCAGTACAACTCTGTGTCCGGCCATCTGCAGAAGTTCTCGGACGACTCTGCAGTTGTTGGTTGTGTCAGCGAGGGAAACGATGAGGAGTACAGGGGTGTCGTGGACTCCTTCGTTGAGTGGTGTGAGCTGAACCACATGCAGCTCAACACAGACAAGACGAAGGAGATGGTGGTGGACTTCCGCAGGAGGAAATCCACACCCACACCCATTTCCATCAAGGGTGTGTCCGCTGAAGTTGTCCAGGAATATAAATACCTGGGAGTTCATCTGGACAATAAACTGGTCTGGGCCAAGAACTCTGAGGCTGTTTACAAGAAGGGCCAGAGCCGTCTCTACTTCCTGCGGAGGCTCCGGTCCTTCAACGTTTGCAACAAGATGCTGAATGTGTTCTACCAGTCGGTGGTAGCCAGTGCCATCTTCTCCGGTGTCGTGTGCTGGGGAAGCAGGTTGAGATCAGCAGACGCCAACAAGATCAGCAGGATTGTCAGGAAGGCTGCCGCTGTCCTGGGGGTCCAGCTGGACTCCTTGTTGGTGGTGTCTGAGAGAAGGATGCTGCGCAAGCTGCGTAGTATCCTTGACAACAACTCTCACCCTCTCCATCAGGTGCTGACCTCATATAGAAGCACCTTTAGCAACAGACTCATTCCACCCAGGTGCACCACAGAACGCCATAGGAAGTCCTTTCTTCCTGTGGCCATTAGACTCTTTAACTTATCTACCTCGGGTCGTGAGAGGGACAGTGGAGACTCAGTGACCTGAGGCCAACGTACTTATTATTATTTTTTGGTCAACGCACTGTAAATCACTTTTCAAATTCACTTTTCACTTTACACATGTCACTTTTCAGTTGAGTTATTTATTAATATATTATTCTGCCAATTTGCACTATACGTATTGTTGTGTATTGTATATACCTACGTATTACTGTAATAATACTGTAAATTTATCTTCATTTATCAATACATTTAGATTTCATTTAAATATATTTTTGTTTATACAATTTTTATTTAGTTAGTTTTTTTTTTTTTTTAGCTTAGGTATTAGTATTTTTTGTGTGTGCATTTATTCCCCCTGTGTCAACTGTTGCACCTTAATTTCCCTCGGGATTAATAAAGTAATCTGAATCTGAATCAGGGCTGAGCCATTTTATTCAGAGTAAGACCTTAGCCCAAAAAAAACAACAACCCTTGGTCATATGTAATAGGTTTGGGCTAATTGAAGTCTTCCCACATCTTGGCTTGATTCTGCATTAATCTAACCAATAATTCCAGAGATATGACCCAAAACAGAACATTTTTGGTTATAAAGCTCCACCTGGTGGCAACATTCGGAACCTAAGAATCAGAAAACCATGACAGGTGACATCCACCGGTCCAGACCCTTAATCTAAGCTCAACTTGCGGTAAATCGGACTAATGATTCCAGATATACCACAGACAACCAGTCCATTTTCAGTTTTAAAGCGCCACCTGAGAGTTAGAATCCAAAATGCCTGCAAATCGATATGGTCCATCCTCCTTGGGCCATAAATGGGTATACCAAATCAAATATTAGAATGAAACTGAACATTTTGTTTGAGTTTTTGCGTTCACATGAAGGGCGAGCGGACGTGGTCACAGAAGCGGTGAAACTATAAAACCATCCCGAACCGTTCGTCGGGGTAAATTATAACAGTGCACGCACGCACACACACACACACACACACACACACACACACACACACACACACACACACACACACACACACACACACACACACACACACACACACACACACACACACACACACACACACACACACACACACACACACACACACACACACACACACACACACACACACACACACACACACACACACACACACACACACACACACACACACACTCCCTGCAGATCATTATTAGGCAGCAATGTACCTTCTCAGCAGACCCTAATACAGCCCACTGCATGGGCGCCATTCTGCCACACAGAGGCCCCACCTCCCCTCCTTGTAATTATAGTGTTTATAGTATTGTATAGTATAGTATTTATATGGTATAGTATTGTTTAGTTTAGTATAGTATTGTTGTAGGAAAGGAGGGGAGGGAGGGAATGGGGAGTAAGCATTCCATTGTACTCGTTGCAAATGGCAAATCAATAGAAGGCTCTTGCGTGTCCTACCCTGATGAACTGGGTGAGCGTGTTGTAGATGAAGGCCCCGCGAGGCAGGAAGAAGCAGCTCCCTGGGCTCAGGTCGTGGAAGAAGAACAACTCCTGGTCCTGGAGAAGGGAGAGCATAAATCATAAAAGTGAATTACTTCATGAATTACTAAATATAATATATACTCAAATAACAACGTAAAAGTACTTGGCATCCAGAGGAGCAGTAGGAATGGTAGGGATTGCGGTGCATGTATGTATATGCATACTGTATATAATATAACTCCTTCTCACCTAAAGCCGCCTGGTATTTGCAACAGGCGGTGTATAAATGACGGTTAAAGACAAATCTAACACCTATAATTCAAGTTTGTCAATATGTCATTACACAAAATATGTGAATATCTTTCAAATTAAATGTAAAAATATATAAAAAGTATTTATTCTCTCTCTCTCAAGATGTAGATGTTCAAGATGTAGATGTTCTAAGCATATGTTGTGCAGAAGCCAAGTGTTTCCATATGTAGTACAAGGCCTGTACGTGACGGAAATGGACAAGATGCAATCAGGCAGAGCGAGGCGGCTGTCCCCGTCACTTCACCCGTTGGCTCCTATCGAACAGACAGGAGCGAGGAGGTCACTCCGGGTGGAACATGGAGCTCCGTGTGAGAAGTAGCTGAGCCGAGCGTATGGCGACCAACAAAATAGGGCCTGGGAAACCAGCTGGGTCGCTCGGTGACTCACAGATGTCACATACCGTACATACAGGGTGGTGCTAGTTACAAGCGGGAGAACAGCGCCCCCAACTGGTGCAATTCACCAAGACAAGCACCGGTAGGTTCGAAAACAAACACACAGTTTGTTGGGGCAATGTTGGAATGACGCTTGCTGTGCTACATTGATCCAAAACTAACTGAGCATTATAACGACTGAGGCACCGTAGCTGCAATTAGCACTTAAAATAAAGAAAGTACACAAGCAGTGAAATAAAACCACTACAACAGAATCACAACCCATGTAAGGCACCCACTGTTTATGGCATGGCTGTCATTTGCTAGTATAGTTTATAACAGGCTGTTGTGTACTGTAGAGTCTGGCTTCCCCCAATGCTAGATAAATGCCTGTGTTTATGTTGCACTAGTGAAACACTTTGTCACAGCGCTTTGAAAATAAATACCTGACAGCAGCAGTCGCCATCAAACCTCGCAAGGCAGCATTTAGTGGGAATGGGTGATGACTCAGGGAGACCTCAGCACATTATGCCAGCAGAATCAAACCAGCAACCCTCCGGGCACAGAACCGACCGCACCAGGAGACTGGCGACATGCGGGCCGCCGCAAAAAGGCGACTCACTTTGCCGATCTTGCGGTGGTCTCGGTTCTTGGCGTCCTCCTGGAAGTGTTCCCAGTCCTTGAGCATCTTGGTGTCGGGGAAGGAGACGCCGTAGATCCTCTGGAGGGTCTCCATGTCCGGGCGGCCCTCCCAGTAGGTGGAGGAGTTCTGGGGACCACGGGTTGGAGAACGCACCATCAACACATTTCATCTCTATTTAAATATCACAATACAAAAAGTATTAGGTGGAAAGAAAGAGTGAACACAACAACACACTTACTTAATAATAATAAGGATAAATAATTCCTTATAACACCTACAAATGCCCTGACCACCTCTTATTTTACGAGTGTGGACCGCATGTGCATGTCGTTTTATTAAATAATAGATAAAGCCAATGGAGAAAGGAAAGGACAATTGGAGCTGGACAACTGTACTATATTTCCTGTTTATCTTGGCAAAATAAAAGGTCACCAATCACTGCATGATTGCTTAGCAAATATTGCTTCTTGAAAAGATTGTTGGCAAAAGATTGCCACTGGCATTGGATAGATGGAGCCAACATAACCCCTCCAAGGAGCGTCCTCACGCCACCAAGCGTCTCCTCACAAACCTTGTAAATCTTCATGGCTTTGATCTTGCCGGTGTGTCTGACATGGGGTCCTCTGCACAGGTCGATGAGGGGGCCGCATCTAAAGAAGAAAAGTAAAAAAACACAACAGGGCCGATCAGAGCGCTGGACGGGCCGACCAGGACGCGTACTGGGCCGGTCAGAGCGCTGGACGGGCCGACCAGGACGCGTGTTGCTGCTGCTTCTGCTGCTGCTGTGTAGCCACTTGCCTGTAGACGGTGGTGGTGGGGGTGGTCACTTTCTCATTCAGAATGCGGCACTTGAACTTGTTGTACTGAGAGAGAAAAACAGGACGTTTTAAAGGCAATCACCGGGGAGAATAAACGCCCACTGGCAATTGAACATGTGAAACACCACGTCTAAAAAGAGCGAGAGATGGAACAGAAGGATTTATTTGACATGGTGCCGAGCATAAACGAGGCCAACTAAAATAACTAACAAGAGGAATGTACAAAAGAAAACCATTATAATAGTTTTAGATTCATTTGTCAAGATTTCTTCCTCTCATGCCACAACAAAACCTATAGATTTGCTGCCAAGCATCTATATAACAATGTATTGAACGTGGCTATGCCCAACTATAGACTTCTAAATCTAAACCTGGAGGATTGAATCCTCTTTATTGGTCACATAGTGACACACACAGTGAAATGTGTTTCTCTTCATTAAACCCATCCTAGTATGAGGAGCAGTGGGCAGCTATTATATCCAGCTGCCAGGTGAGTAGTGTCGGGGGTCTGGTGCCTTGCTCAAGGGCACCTCGGCAGTGCAGCCCAGGTGTTTCAGGGACTTGAACCGGCGACCCTCCGGTTCCAAAGCCCTAAGTCACAACAGACTGAGCCCCCTCCCCCCCGCCGCCGTTCCTTGACTTGTCGGGCGTGGTTGTTACCTTGAACATCTTCAGCAGGGTCTCCTTGCTGACCTCCAGCCTCTCAAAGGGCTGTTTCTCCTTCACTACAGCCTTGCACAGAGACTCCAGGGCTCCAAACTCCGTACTGGACACGCCCCTGGGAACCACACAGCCATTCAAATCTACACTGCTCAGGTCTCGGTGCTTACAGCTGCCACATCCTTACTCTTCTTCATTAATCATGTGAAAAATAATGGTCATACGCATAAACAAGGAAATACTCATTTTTAAATTGTCTGATTGAAATAACTCCTACGACAATAGCAGATATGGAAATATCCTTAACTTCATAAACTCTCCTGATATTCAATAACTCTGACGGAGGACTGACGGAATGTCCTGCATTTGAGACTTCTGTTCTGCGCTGTACTCATGATGCTACTTTTAAATGCTTATTCAATGTTTTTTTGCACAATTCAACACAGGTATACATCATTCATCAGTCACATTATTGTTATTTTTATTGTGAATAGTATTTTTATAGTATAGTGTTGTATAAAAGTCATACTGCGGGAGGGAATGGGGAGTAAGCATTCCATTGTACTTGAAAATATGAATTTTCCATGTATAAACCTGGTCTTGAAATCCTATAAAAATACTTGAATGAATATATATATATATATATATATATATATATATATATATAGCCGTTTTTAAAACCTAAAGCGGTGTTGAATGCAGTGGTACTTACGTCTGCCCGTCCAGGTACATGTCGTAGTAGAAGCCGTTCTCGATGGGCGGCCCGTAGCACAGACAGCCTCCGTAGAAGCCCTCCATGGCCTCCCCCAGGACGTGGGCACTGGAGTGCCAGTACACCTACAGACCAGCAGGGGGGGGGGGGGGGTTAGTCGGGGTCCTGTATGTAGGATGTGTATTGCCATGTATTGCCTCTTGTATATGCTAGTTCACATTATGGCTCCTGGAGTCAGACGCTAATGGTAATAGAAATTACACACACAATTTGTAATTCTTCAACAATTTTACCCAAAAAAAAAGTTGGAACCTAAATATAAATATGGAGAAGTGAATTGGTCCCATCCATGTACACACAGTGTATCCTAGTATTGGGAGCAGTAGGCAGCTATTGTACATACAGCGGCTGGGGAGCAGTCTAGGGGTCTGTGCCCAGGTGATTCAGGGACTTGAACCGGCGACCTTCCAGTTCCCAAGCCTATCCTGCCTAAGCATTTAATCTCTACCTATATAGAGAAACCAGCTACATGGAGAGACCAGCTCTCTGGCTGGTCGGGACGTGCTCCTGTACGCTCTGTGAAAGTCTAAAAGAAGACGTGATCTTTTCCGCTTCCATAAAAGGCAGCATGGGGTCTGTGCTCACCATGCGGTCCTGCTTTAAGCAACAATCATTCATGTGTTAACCCTGGCTGTTGCCATGAGAACAGGTAGCCATCGATACAGCGGAAGTGGAGAGAGAGAGATCTCTCTCTCTCTCTCTCTCTCTCTCTCTCTCTCTCTCTCTCTCTCTCTCTCTCTCTCTCTCTCTCTCTCTCTCTCTCTCTCTCTCTCTCTCTCTCTCTCTCTCTCTCTCTCTCTCTCTCTCTCTCTCTCTCTCTCTCTCTCTCTCTCTCTCTCTCTCTCTCTCTCTCTCTCTCTCTCTCTCTCTCATTGGTGTTGTGTGTACTCTTCAGACCAAATACTCACAGCCTGAGCGTCCTCGCTGTCAAAGCGCAGGATCTCCAGAGAGCAGTCTCCTTCCAGGGGTCGGTCCAGGTCCCAGAGCTCCCCGTTGACCCTCGAGATCACAGCGTTGTCGGCCAGGCCCTGACTGAGACATCCAAACAGACATGTTCCACACAATCATCCAAAACAGCCTTCAACAGGGGGACGGTAAGAGCCACAGTCTACATTCAAGATTTATATTTGCCATATGCAACTGCAAGGACAAAGGAATGCTTACTCCCAATTCCCTCCCGAAATATGAATTACTAAAACACAATACAAAAAAAAAAAAATACTATTATACACACATTACAAATGACAATAAAAAGAACAATAAAGTGACTAATTGGTAAAGTGTTGAATTGTGCATAAAGCATATAAAAGCATTTTTAAGTGCCAGTAGTGCAGCAGCATCATGAATACAGTGCAGCAGTGGTGAAGCGTCAGGGCCTTCAAGGTATTCAGAGAAGACCCTGGAACTCTCAGATGAAACAAAATAAAATCGAATTAATTATATTAATAAAATGTAATACAATTTAATAAAATGTAATAAAATTTAAAGAAAATGAATAAATGAGAATGTATCTGTGTTGTTATGTTATATTACAGTGTTACGTTGATTTGTTTGTCTTTCTCGGTCCATGCACGACGCATTTGAGTGGTTTTGTGTTGGAAAAACAATGCAACCAATCAGATATTTTTCTGGGTTGCTGGGAAGAATATCCTTCAACCAAAGTATTCCCGATGACTTTGGCCCTTAGACTGAATGAGAGCGTACGTTTGGACTGACAATTTGGTCAACCAATCATATAGTGATTTGTAGCCAATGGGCGTATTCTTTCAGATTTCCCCACAGGTCCATAGTGTGCTAGAAGGCCTAGTTCACTGGCTCGAGACAGAGGATCTAGCGTAGTGCTACGTTGGTTTTTTTCTACGTAGGTTTTTTACGTCAAAATGGCAACAGGTGATGTTGTTGCGGAATTGTTGTTAGTACCCTTTTCAAGACGACCATTCAGTGAAAATATGGCCATTATAAAAAAGTTGTAACAATCACCGTCACCACTGCATCTGTGGAAAGGACTGTCCGCCCTCAAACGGATAAAAACATGCGAGGAACAGACCAGGACGACTCACTGCATTAGCTTCCATAGCGATTGAAAGGCAACATATTTTGGATCTGAAAAGCAGTGATCAGCTTTATGACCGGGTTATCGAAACATTCATCCAGAAGGACAGGAGAATGGATTTGGTCTTTAAGTGAACATCATTGGTGAGTGAGACTCATTTGTCTTTGCTGGTTTTGTCTCAGTGTTGCATCTCGTTGAGCTGGTTGTTGGATTTTGTTTCCACACACTTGTTGAATGATTAGTAAATGGCTGTCTTGAGTTTGTTAAGCATTGTTCTGCATTTAAATTTAGAGTTTTGACTTGATCTTTATTTGCATCACTTAACGTGAAAAGACTTAACGTAACCAAGAGTTACAAAACCGCGATCAATAATCACCTAATTTCTCTGGCATATGTCTTGTCATTAGCACTCATCTCAACTTAAATTCTCCCATTATGAACGTTATGTGACATAACGGGTTTTCTTCTCTATTGAGCAAGGAAAAATCTTAACGCAGCTTTATAAGAGGAAAACACTTAATGTAACATAACTTCCGTAATAGTAGGATTTAGGTTTTGATATTTTGACAGGTGAAAGTGCTAATGACAAGACACATGCCAGAGACATTTTGTGATTATTTTCAAATTTTCAAATTGGGGGGGGGGGGGGTCTACAGAAGGTCCAGTTACACGGTTCGCCACTGCAGTGCAGTATAGTCCAAGATCAGTGCAGTAACTGTAATGAGTCCAGTTTGTAGTTCAAGTCTCGTCTTTGACCAAAACGTACCTCTGAGAATATAGCTTGACCATCATGGTCCCCTTAATGGTTTCATGTACCTTGCTTTAACAACCAACCATCCCTGGACGGCTTTGTCAGTGCTACACATAGCAAGTCAGATCACTGGCTACTATTTTAAGCCAATGGTTGAAATAACCTGTATTTTAAGCCAATTATTTATAGTCAAACCAAAAATGACCTCACCACGGCCTTCGTGCGCGGTTCATATGACGTTCGTTTGACCTCTGAAAATGTGAAGCTTCGCGAGACGACAGCGGGAACTGCTGCCGTCCACAGCAATGTGTCAGCAAAACAGTGACACGCACGCTAACGGTGCATTGCATCAAAATACTACTTCACCCACCTGACCTAACACAGGGTGACACGGCGGCAGCTCACCTGATTCCGCAGGCCAGCTGGTAGGGGCTGGTGACCCAGGCCTGGCCGTCCACCTTGGTACCGTCGTGCAGCACCACGGAGATGGGACGGCCGTCGGCGGCTCGTCGGGCCAGCAGGGCGTCGCTCTCCTTCTTTAGCTCCTCGTAGAGAGCCAGGCGCTCGGCGATGAACGCCGGCGAGGGCTTCGGCTGAGCAGGAGGGTAGCAGAGAATACAAGCTCACTGCCACCGCATCAAACCCCCTGTTCCTTCACGTCTGATTCATTCAAAAGACAATCGGAGGAACGTCGCACAGCTCTGGATGGTAAGTTAGCAAAGGACTGTAGTAATTTGCAATTAGGTAAATGGACTGCATTTATATTTATTATCATTTATATACCAGTTTTAACCCCTTTGAAAAAACAAAACAATGAATGCCTCACACAAAGTAGGCAACATTTTAAAATCTGAGACAGCCTCTCCTGTGTTGTGTAGAAGACATAACACATTGTCCTACATATAAAAGCACTATGCAATGATTTGCACTAATAACTTGGGCAGTGAGGAGACACAGGACCTTTGGATGGGTGTGTATGGATACATGTGTTTAGATGGGTGTGTATTGATACATGTGTTTGGATGGGTGTGTATTGATACATGTGTTTGGATGAGTGTGTATTGATACATGTGTTTGGATGAGTGTGTATTGATACATGTGTTTGGATGGGTGCGTATGGATACATGTGTTTGGATGGGTGCGTATGGATACATGTGTTTGGATGGGTGTGTATGGATACATGTGTTTGGATGGGTGTGTATTGATACATGTGTTTGGATGAGTGTGTATTGATACATGTGTTTGGATGAGTGTGTATTGATACATGTGTTTGGATGAGTGTGTATTGATACATGTGTTTGGATGGGTGCGTATGGATACATGTGTTTGGATGGGTGTGTATGGATACATGTGTTTGGATGGGTGTGTATGGATACATGTGTTTGGATGAGTGTGTATTGATACATGTGTTTGGACGGGTGTGTATTGATACATGTGTTTGGACGAGTGTGTATGGATACATGTGTTTGGACGGGTGTGTATGGATACACGTGTTTGGACGAGTGTGTATTGATACATGTGTTTGGATGGGTGTGTATTGATACATGTGTTTGGATGGGTGTGTATGGATACATGTGTTTGGATGGGTGTGTATTGATATACCTGTATGTGTTTGGATGGGTGTGTATTGATGCATGTGTTTGGATGGGTGTGTATTGATACATGTGTTTGGATGGGTGTGTATTGATGTGTTTGGATGGGTGTGTATTGATACATGTGTTTGGATGGGTGTGTATGGATACATGTGTTTGGATGGGTGTGTATGGATACATGTGTTTGGATGGGTGTGTATTGATACATGTGTTTGGACGGGTGTGTATTGATACATGTGTTTGGATGGGTGTGTATTGATACATGTGTTTGGATGGGTGTGTATTGATACATGTGTTTGGATGGGTGTGTATTGATACATGTGTTTGGACGGGTGTGTATGGATGTGTTTGGATGGGTGTGTATTGATACATGTGTTTGGACGGGTGTGTATTGATGTTTTTGGACGGGTGTGTATTGATACATGTTTTTGGACGGGTGTGTATGGATGTGTTTGGACGGGTGTGGTGTGTTGAGGGTGGATTGTGTTTGGGGGGGAGGAGTGTTTGGCCGGTCACCTCGTTGGGAGCTGCATTGCCCTGACTCTTATCCGGCTTCTTCTCCTTCTTGTTCTTGTCACTTTGAGGCTTGGCTTCAGACAAGGTCACCTACAACGAACAGAGAAGGGGGTTCCTCCCATATCAGTTATATGATTACATTATATTTACTTTCTGAAACAATACGATCTAAGTGATCGCAACGGGATGACACACATTGGATTTTAACGAAATGCTTTCACACAACAGAGTTAAAGCTATTGATCAGTTGACACCGTATTGCAGATCTATTTATGGTAATTGGGTGGACAAAGAGTTCAGTCCCAGCTCACCCACTACAAGTGTGTCACTGTCTCTCACACACACACACACACACACACACACACACACACACACACACACACACACACACACACACACACACACACACACACACACACACACACACACACACACACACACACACACACACACACACACACACACACACACACACACACACACAGTGTGTGTTCCTAGCGCCATGGGTCCTCATATCATAATAGTTGAATGGTCGTGTTCATCACAGCTACCTCGGTCTTTATCCGGCTGTTTGATAGGGGTGTTGTGTTGTTGTGGTTCTCCTTGGGGGTGTTGTTGTGGTTCTCCTTGGGGGTACCTGTGGTTCTCCTTGGGGGTACCGTGGTTCTCCTTGGGGGTACCGGGGACCCCCCCCGGAGACCCTCCCAGCCGACGCTCCGCCTGCAGCCCCCTCCGGAGGTGCACAAGCCGGTACTGCAGCTTCTCGTTCTCGCTCCGCAGGTCCTCCAGCTCCGGGGACGGGACGGGAGGACCGGAGACGACCGTACCCTGGAGGAGTCCATCACGAAGAGCCGTGATCTCCTTGGTGAGGAGCTGGATCTGCTTCTCCTGACGAGCTAAGCGTGCTGCCATGCACTCCGCCATCTTTAAAGTGCCCACTTGTCTTGCTGGTGTCGTCAGAGGAGCGTCAGTACTGCCCCCCCCCCCTATAGGTCAAAGGGTCTACCCCCCTCTAAACCCATTTAAAATAGCAGGACACGTACATTTATGCCAAAATAGAATAATTGAAAAGTAAAATAGACCTGATTACCCGTGATTGGTCGGTTCTAACCCGTGTCAAGCATCCCTTTAAAACGCCATCCGATCCGAGTCTTCAAGTGGTGTACAGAGAGACATGCAGTACCGGCCCGCCGCCGCCGCTAGGGGTCAGTGTGGTTTACCGTCCGAGGATCCGCGCGTCAGCTGATGACGCGCGAAGCAAAGGGCAGCGTGCAGCTGTACTGTCATAGTACTAGCCGCCATGTAAACAACAACAACCACCACCGCCTACAACACCTGTGCTGCCGCCGTCAGAACCGACAGGTGAGGTTTAACAATGTGTTCTATGTGTTGGAGAGTCGTTCACCGATCCGCTTCTTTAAAGGGGGGGCAGGTCGCGGTGGTCAGGCTAGCAGCACACGGGTGCTATGTGTTTACATCTGTTGATGGCCAATAGAAGCATAATAGGAGCGATATGAATATAGGATAAGATCAACATATGACATCACATGTGTGTGTGCGATGGCTTTCTGTGTTGAAATAGAGATATTTGGTGAACGTCGTGTGTGTGTGTGTGTGTGTGTGTGTGTGTGTGTGTACACTCGGGTTGCTCTGTAATTCTGAATATCTAGTTCATCCATGTTGTAGTTGTGGTCATGGCGTCCAGCTCCACCTTCGGCCCTCCTCAGCTGGAGGACTACATCCTCACCGAGCGGCTGGGCAGCGGCACCTACGCCACGGTCTACAAGGCCTACAGCAAGGTGGGCTATTCTAGAGGACCGGCCTGCGGTTGGGGTGTGTGTGGGTGTGTGTGTGTGTGTGTGTGGTGACCTCACCTTAACACAACCTGCTATAGCTGCACTGTCGTCACATGGCAGTGGATGCTTTCCTGGATTTCTCCGTAAAACAATATCTTCAATATCAATATCTTGTTAGATGTTAGACTTATTTGACTTTTACCTGAGCTTATTGTACTTTTACCTCATGCACTGGTCCAGTTCTTGGAGGCTTGTTAGGAAGCAAATGCACTTCTGGTGACAAGTTGTTCTCTCACCTTCCTTTTGTTGAAACACACTATTGTAAGTCGCTTTGGATAAAAGCGTCTGCTAAATGACTGTAATGTAATGTAATGTAACATAAGCGTCCTGGGTAGTAGTATAAATCAATAAAAGCTTGACATATCTTTAGTTTTGGTTAAGATAAAGTCCCACGAATACGGTGCATATCTCACAGGGAGACAGCCGAGACGCGGTGGCGGTGAAGGTGGTCGCCAAGAAGTCTTTGAACAAGACGTCCATGGAGAACCTTCTCACGGAGATTGAGATTCTCAAGACGGTGCGTCACCCTCATATCGTCCAGCTAAAGGACTTCCAGGTAAAAGACAGCAGTCACAACAATAGATCCATAATAATCGCACATTGGAAAGCAGGATATCCTCTTATTAGGAGCAGTGTAAACTCATGTGCTAATGGGACACGTCGTGTGTCTCCTGGCTAGTGGGACAGCGAGAACATCTATCTCATTCTGGAGTGGTGCTCGGGTGGAGATCTCTCTCGCTTCATCCGCAGTCGGAGGCTACTGCCTGAGAGAGTGGCTCGCCGCTTCCTACAGCAGATCGGTGAGTCAACATGAGGGTGGATTTTTTTTGTTTTGTTTTGCTTCAAAACGATTAAAATAGAGACAGATGTGATTTAGTTAACGGTTTGTTACAGTATATAAGCTCTCATATCTTTAACATTTGAAAATATTAGTTAAATTCATCGTGGTGACTCTTAGCAGTATGGTTCTGTTTGTTGTACAACTGGTTGGTTGAGTCACACTGTATTGGTTATTTGGACAAAGGATAACAATGTGTCCTGACATTGTTTACAGCTTACAGTGCTTACAGCTATCAGTTAAAGTGGTTGTGTACCAGAACCAACACTAGTGTTGATACCAAATAGAATAAAAAGCAAAAGTTTCACAAGACATCTGCATATTGCACTGTAATGCTGAGTGTTTCTGGCACGTCTTCTTCCAACAGCCTGTGCCCTGAAGTACCTTCATGGGAGAAATATATCTCACCTGGACCTGAAGCCCCAGAATATTCTGCTTACTGGTTCTGTACTCAAGCTGTCAGGTGATCAGACAGACAGACAGACAGACAGACAGACAGACAGACAGAGACCATGCATACCCCCTGCTCACGACCTGCTGTATATATATTTGTATTTTGTTGAATACTTGTATACTTACCTGTGTGTATATATATATACCTATAATTCTGCACATATCTCATACCTACTTTCTATACCTAGTAGACCGTTTTTACATCTTATTTAACCACGGTACATTATATATTACCATGCACTTTACTGCAACATTTGCACTCGCTGTACTGTACTTTTGCTGTGAAATGACAATACATTAGAATCTAATCTATTTAATGTAGGTATCTAGTTACAGAATTGGACTACATAATGTTGGACAGTTGCTAAGCTGATGTAGAGAGATGGACCATTCAAAACACTGGACTGTTTAAACTGATATTATTATTATGCTATTTCACTTTCAAGTGTTGTAGTATGCTCACTCGACCGGCCCTGGACAAAAAAAACCTCCAGTCTATTGTGCATCAGATAGTTGGGATAATGGATAAGGATAGTTTTCATCCACAAGCAGTGGGCCTACTGAACTTCTAGGAGTGCTGCCACTTTCACTTTCATAACATGCATTACACTATCATACTTTCTGGACTCATCATAGTTACTGCACTGTATTCATGATGCTGCTGCACTACTGGCATTTTAAATGCTTTTAAAGATTTTTGTAAAAAAACTAAATGTAAATTCAACACATGTAAATATAATTTATTAAATATCATCGTCACTTTGCTGTTTTTTGTTTATTTTTATTGTGTATATTATTTGTATGGTGTTGTTTTGGAGATGTATACTGCAAGAGGGAATGGGGAGTAAGCATTCCAATGTACCTGTTGCAATTGGCCAAGACAAATATCTTGTATCTTGTATGTAATGGATGTCCGGGTATGTTTCAGATTTTGGCTTTGCCCAGCACATGTCCCCGTGGGACGAGCAGAGTGCCCTGAGGGGCTCCCCTCTCTACATGGCCCCGGAGATGGTGTGCAGGCGCCAGTACGACGCCAGGGCGGACCTCTGGTCCGTGGGGGTCATTCTTTATGGTAATAACGTTTATGTGTGTACATTATTGATGTATGTGGCATTTAAAATATTGGCATGTTACCTGCAGGTTGTTAAGATAGTACATAATGGTATAGTTTCATATGCATGATCTTTGCAACAGTTGCATAATATGTAGTAACACTTGATATAAGCAGAGCTGTTAACCTTCCATATGTCTCGCTGATCAGCATGGATTCATTCCCTTACAATTGCCCTTACGATTTTTTTTAAGTCATTTTAGGAGATGCTTTTATCCAAAGCGATGTACAATGAATTAATGTTACGTGGAACGTGTTACACATCTTGCTAAAGGATACCTATAGGTTAGTCGTTGTGGGGGATCAAACCCCGGTACCACTCCGCTGTGACCCCGACGATGATCTATCCCCTCCTGTGTGTGTGTGTGTGTGTGTGTGTGTGTGTTTGTGTGTGTAGAGGCAGTGTTCGGCCGGGCCCCGTTCGCCTCCAGGTCCTACGCTGAGCTGGAGGAGAAGATCCGCAGCGACCGGCCCGTGGAGGTGAGTGGTGCTGAACAGACCGCTGCCTCATCAACCGAATGCACCGGGCCGAGACGGCAGGGCTGCTGCCATATGCTGCTGCTGCTGCTGCCTCCTCCCTGCTCGCTTGGCTGCTGATTGGCCTCTGATGATTGCTACACTACACGCGGCTCTGTTCTTCTGATTGGTTCAGGGGAGGGGCCTGAGGATGCCAGGGGTGGGGGGTAGAACACTGTATGATCATGGGTATTCAATGGATATCTGTGCTCAGTTTACAGGGGGGTTGTATTTGGTTACGTAACCTTAAGTATTATGATGATTACGATGATGATTATAAGTACATTTTGGATTAGGTAAACATTATGATTGGTTAAACCCTAGATATGTTCCACACATGTGCCCATTGTTGCCAAGAGTAAATTAAATTAAATTAAATTAGTTCTGGCTCTGATTCTTAGAGAATGTTTTCTACTGTACCACTAGGGGGCATACTTTCTCAGTATAAATATATTGGACTGTATTCCACGGTTTATATATAAGCTGAGTCTTACTGATTGTAGTTTCCCCTCCTGTTCAGGAATGAGGGTGTTCTTTGATTGTTCGAGAGTTCCTTTGTCGTATCACCCCTGTCTATTATTCCCACAGTAACAAGTCATGTTGTTCTTCTCTCTCTCTTACTTTCTCTCTCTCTCTCCTCTCTCTCCCCATCTCCCTCTCTCTCTCGCCCCATCTCTCTCTCTCTCGCCCCATCTCTCTCTCTCTCGCCCCATCTCTCTCTCTCTCTCGCCCCATCTCTCTCTCTCTCTCCCCATCTCCCTCTCTCTCTCCCCATCTCTCTCTCTCGCCCCATCTCTCTCTCTCTCCCCATCTCTCTCTCTCTCTCTCCATCTCCCTCTCTCTCTCCCCATCTCTCTCTTTCGCCCCATCTCTCTCTCTCGCCCCATCTCTCTCTCTCTCTCCCCATCTCTCTCTCTCTCGCCCCATCTCTCTCTCTCTCGCCCCATCTCTCTCTCTCTCTCCCCATCTCCCTCTCTCTCGCCCCATCTCTCTCTCTCTCGCCCCATCTCTCTCTCTCTCGCCCCATCTCCCTCTCTCTCGCCCCATCTCTCTCTCTCTCGCCCCATCTCTCTCTCTCTCGCCCCATCTCTCTCTCTCCTCTCTCTCCCCATCTCTCTCTCTCCTCTCTCTCCCCATCTCCTCTCTCTCTCCCCATCTCTCTCTCTCGCCCCATCTCTCTCTCTCGCCCCATCTCTCTCTCTCGCCCCATCTCTCTCTCTCTCTCTCCATCTCCCTCTCTCTCTCCCCATCTCTCTCTTTCGCCCCATCTCTCTCTCTCGCCCCATCTCTCTCTCTCTCGCCCCATCTCTCTCGCTCTCTCCCTATCTCTCTCACTCTTACCCTCTCTCTCTCTCTCTCTCTCTCTCTCTCTCTCTCTCTCTCTCTCTCTCTCTCCTCTCTCTCTCTCTAGCTCCCTCCGGGTGCCGGGGTGTCCGGAGACTGCAGGGACCTCCTGCTGAGGCTGCTGGAGAGGAACCCTGAGACCCGGATCACCTTCGACCAGTTCTTCTCCCACAGCTTCGTGGACCTGGAGCACATGGGGGGCCCAGAGAGCCTGGGGAAAGCGGTAGGTGGGGACCAGGGAAGGAACGGGAACAGTGGCCATAGAACTATAGAACAATCCATTTGATTGTTCTATAGAAAAACTTTAGTTCCAAGATAAAACTAGAGATCATTATGATCCAAAAAAACAGACGAGAGAGAGAGAGAGAGAGAGAGAGAGAGAGAGAGAGAGAGAGAGAGAGAGAGAGAGAGAGAGAGAGAGAGAGAGAGAGAGAGAGAGAGAGAGAGAGAGAGAGAGAGAGAGAGAGAGAGAGAGAGAGAGAGAGAGAGAGAGAGAGAGAGAGAGAGAGAGAGAGAGAGAGAGAGAGAGAGAGTCTGCACGCACAAGCATATTTGGCACATTCACGCATGGTGCTCATAGGTTTGTGTTCATGCCTGGCCATGTGCCTTCATGCACGAGTGCCCTGCATGCATGCATTAGGAGAATGTGTGTATGTTGGTGTGCATTCAGTGATCTCTCTCTCTCTCCTCTCTCTCTCTCTCTCTCTCTCTCTCTTCTCTCTCTCTCTCTCTCTCTCTCTCAGAAAGAGCTGGTCCTTCAGGCCGTCAAGAAGGACCAGGAGGGGGAGAGAGCAGCCGCGCTTTCTCTCTACTGCAGCGCTCTGGAGCACTTTGTCCCCGCCGTCCACTGTAAGAGCACCTACCACCATCCTCACACACCTCTCTCTCTCTCTCTCTCTCTCTCTCTCTCTCTCTCTCTCTCTCTCTCTCTCTCTCTCTCTGTCTCTGTGTGTGTGCTTTTATTTCTGAAACTTCCCAGAGCAATGAGAACCAGAGCAAAGTAAACTGTTCTAGTGGATGTTAAACCAATATCCTCTCTGTCTCTGTCTCTGTCTGCCCTCCACCCGTCCAGATGAGGCAGACCGGGTGCGTAAGGAGGCCCTCAGGCAGAAGGTGGGCTGAATAAACACTCTATTATTTGGGTTGCTTTCTATTTTTAGCCGGAGCTCTTGGTTGTTGTTTTTCTTCTTCTTCCTCTTCATTATACACTCTAGTCTGCTGTGGACGGCTGTCTGTGCGTGGCCATATGGTGTGGAGGGATCCCATATGGTGCGGTGGATGCAGGAGGAGTGTTTAGCTGCAGGCCTGGAGAACAGGCGGCTTCATGGGCAGAAACCACCCTGGATGGGCAGAAATGTTAATGACTCAGGGCGAGGACGGTGTCTAATGCATGTTATTTAACACCAGATGCAAAACCGGAATGTAACCAACTTAATCAAACACTTTTGAACATTTACCATTCGCTACGATGGTCGTCTTCATGTAGTCATTTAATGAAATCAAAGCAGCTTTGAGTTACCAAACGATTTTATCCAAAGTGACTTGCAGTTACATTTGTTTAAGATGCCTGCCGTTGTACTAATGAGCAGGTAGGGGTTGGGCGTCTATCTGAAGGTAACCTCCAGGTAGACTGTAGACATTGAGGTTCAAACCCAGAACCTTCCGTCAAACTCTGTGACTTTACTGAGGAGACTATCCTGCCCTGAACCAAATCAACCATTAGCCTTTCTCACCATGGTGTTCTAACCTCGTGTTGTGGGGACTTGTCTCTTGAGACTGCAGCGGGCTGGTCTGACCGGGGGTGTGATGTGATCGTGTCGACTCACTGTGAGAGCGCCCCCTACAGGTCAGTCAGTACGCATCCAGAGCGGAGGAGCTGAAGGCTCTGGTGGCTTCGGACAACAGGGTGCACTTTGAGGAGGCCAAGACGGCCCGGGACGTCCTGCGAGGTAACACACACTCTCTGCTCAGTGGGGCGCCACACACACACACACACACACACACACACACGGCTTTCATGAATCTAATTTCAAGTTGGTTGTTTATTATTGTTGAGTTAGATATTCAAGGAATGGTCAAGGATGCATTTGGTCCACAGTGTCATATGTATGACTCTGTTATAACTCAAATGTTCATTGTATTCCGCTGTTGTTCTACAAGGTCTTTGATCAAAGTGGAAATAGTTGAGCTCTTCCCTCCAAAGTCATTGAGTGATGTTTGTGTCCCTCCTCCTCCAGAGATGTCTCGGGACCGTCCGCGGCTGCTGGCGGCCCTAGAGCTAGCGCGTGTGGCTATCGCTAAGGTCAGTTGGGGTTATCAATTAAATCACCTCATCTTATATGAACACATTTAGCTGTTGGTCATTAGCATCGACCAATTCCAACGGGGTTCCAATTCCAGTGGGATTTCTCTATGGAGAACATAGATGATGTTTACACATACTGCCTCTGTGAGTATGTTTTTGCCTGTCTATGGACACTGCTCTTTTCCAAGTCTAAGCAGTAATGACAATCTCTCCAGGTGCTCATTCATTATTCTGGCGTAGTTCTAGACGGTTGGAGAGGAAGTGGGCCGAATTATGGGCATAATTCTCAACCAAGTTATTTACACAAGAACTCAGTTCAGTTTCCACTCAGGTGGTGTTTCCTCAAACTCTCAACCCATCCAAAGGTTTTTGTTGGTCACAAACTGGAAAAATCCAGAATTGAAAGCTCTGATTTAGAGTTGGATTAGTATGGACTCCTGAAAGGCAGCTTCCTCAGGCCAGCACCAGAGAATCAGTAGATTATTAGATTAGCTTATTTCAACGGGATGTCCGCTCATCTTTGTGTCTGGAAGCAAACGTTCAGAAATTTCTCCAATCCTGATGATGTTTGGTTTACTTGAGCCCTCCTGAAACCGTCCCCAAGCCGTTCCCGACGGGCAGCCAATCCGGTTACTAGGGTAACGCTAACTCTCTTCACCGCCTGTTCTGTTCCAGGAAGACAGTGGGTTTGATGACCAGGGTGTTCTGGACCTCTACCAGCAGTGCCTGGGGGAGCTCCTGCTGGCACTGGCAGGTACATGCTAACATCTCTCTACCCACCCCCATAAGCCTGGCTCCATTGCTCTATGGTCAACAAAAATGGGCTTCACTGTCCAGCAGAATGTCCTTGCAATTCTGTTCATTGCCCTTGTTCTAGTCCTCTCCAATCTACCAAGCTCATTGGGGAGTTTGGTGGATTCAAACCAGAGACCTTCCAGTCACCAAATAACGACTAATGTCGAGGCATCCACAAACTATAATACCTTGGCCAAAAAAAGTGGTTTGGGTTTTGAAGTTGAGTCAAACTGAGAGGCTGTTACATAAACTCCTACATAAGAGAGAGGGGAGAAAAACTAAATACCAGAAGACAGACTCATTGAGAGAGTGACTTGGAGACAAAGAGATGGAGACAAGACTGAGAGGAGGGGGGCAAACAGAGAGAGAGAGAGACAGAAAGAGAGAGAGAGAGACACACACACACACACACACACACACACACACAGACACACACACACACACACACACAGAGACACACACACACATACAGGAGCCTGGCGTCTATTATGCCCTGTGCTGTCACAGGGTGCTGTTGGACGAAGCAGGGGCCCAGATGTGGTTTTGAGGCTCTGGATCTCTTGGTCTCTGGGTCTCTGGTCTCTGGTCTCTGGGGCTCTAGGTCTCTTGGTCTCTGGTCTTTGGGTCTCTGGGTCTCTAGGTCTCTGGTCTCTGGATCTCTGGGCTCTGGGCGGTGCTGCCAGCACCCTGTGTGTGGTAGAGGAGCACTGCCATCTGCTTCCCATTGACACTACACAGCGCTATGTTATTACAGACTGGAAACAAATGAAAACTATTATCACTCTCTAATAGAGGATGGCTCCAACTCCTCCACCTTCTTCCCGTCCCCCTCCTCCTGCCCCTCTTCCTCCTCCCCCATCCTCCTTTTCCTGCTCCTCCTCCTCCTCCTCTTCTTCCTGCTCCTCCTCCTCCTCCTCCCCCCCCACCCTCCTCTTCCTCCTCCTCCTCTTCCCCCCCCTTCTCCTCCTCCCCCCTCCTGCTCCTGGTTCTCTGGGATCAGGGGGCTTGGCTCGGTGACACTGCAGACAACACCAGCGGGATTGTGGGAGAAAACATTGCCCCTTTGTTGGGCCCGAGGTGTTTTGTTACTTCCCAACACACACACACACACACACACACACACACACACACACACACACACACACATTCTCTCTCTCACTTGTTTGGGTCTCTCTTCCCCGTCGTTCTCCACTCACTCCGTGATGGCCGCCTAATTGACAAAATACCGGCCCCCTTTACCAGCAGCCGAGCCCCAGGTCTTCAATCCACCACCACCACCACCACCACCACCACCCCCACCACCACCACACTACCCCCACCACTACCACAACCTCCACTATGATTAGATAGGCTGATGATCTATGAACTACAATGTTTTTCTTTCCTCGTCTATCCATCTCCTCACCAACTGTCTGCCCTCCCCCCCCCACACACACACACACACGCACCCACACACCCCTCCCTCTCTCTGTTTCCCAGCTGAAGCCCAGGGCCGCCGACGGGAGCTGCTCCACTGTGAGGTGAGTTGAGCAAATCACAACCTAAAGTGATTTATATGTAATATTTCCCGGGCCTTAATAACACAATCCGTCATGGTCACAGAGTGCATCGTATCATCCCCGGGCCATTTATGGTATATCTAGGATTTCTGCCGGGACACTGGTGAAGCCTGCTTTGCTACACCGTTGAGCGTCCAAGATACAAGATATGCCATTTGTAACAAGTACATTGGAACACTTGCTCCCCATTCCCTCCCGCAGTAAACCTCTCAAAAGGCCATTGACTTTGTGCACGTAGTATTAGTGCAGTACTTTCACACGTTGGATTAGAGACTATTGGAATATTTCCAAACACCACCCACATGTCAAACTGTGTCAGAAGAATGTGTGAGTGCTTCAGGGTTCCGTGGCTGTGGGGAATCCATGTCTATTGAACACACAAAAGGCCTGATGGGTGGCCTTTCTTGTTCTTGTGCATTTGATCAACTTGTTGTTGTCTGTTGTCAACTGCTAAGTCGACAACAGACAACAACGGTTTGAGAAACCAAAACACCAATGGGCGGCTCAGGGGGAGAGGAGAGGTTATGAACCTCTCTGTTTGAAGTTTCATTTGCTCTTGTCTTGAGTAAACTCAGATGCGGCTGTGCTAATCAATTCGTTCTGTGTGTGTGTGTGCATGTGCGTGCTTTGTGTGTGTGCATGTGCATGCATGTGTCTGAGCTCAATTGAAAGCGTGTGTGCGTGTGCGTGTGTGTGTGTGTGTGTGTGTGTGTGTGTGTGTGTGTGTGTGTGTGTGTGTGTGTGTGTGTGGTGTGTGTGTGTGTGTGTGTGTGTGTGTGTGTGTGTGTGTGTGTGTGTGTGTGTGTGTGTGTGTGTGTGTGTGTGTGTGTGTGTGTGTGTGTGTGTGTGTGTGTGTGTGTGTGTGTGTGAGCAAAGAGGAGCCACATGATGTATTGACTGGCCACCATGTTTGTGCATTAATATTTTCCTCAGCCGCACACGTTTAAGCATGTCTTGTTCAACTCTTTCCATACCCTAACCGTGTACTGCAGAGCCATCCGGCTGGGAGGGTCGCTCTGGCCTTGACATGGAGGTTGTGTTGCGTTGGTGATTCCTGGTTTACACTTAGGTTTAGTCACTTCATTGGTTTACTCTCACTGGCGGTCCAATCAGTAATGTACAATGACCTGTTAAGCCATCAGATGTCATTATTATCTTACATATTAACATAATATTATTTTAGCAAGCTTTGCCGTGTCTGCCGTGTGTTGCATTTCATTTTTACAAATTGCATCACAATCGTTTAGCAGACGCTTTCTGTCCAAAGAGACTTACAATAAGGTCATTCAACAGGTAGGCAAGAGAACTACTAGTCACCAGAAGTGCATTTCCTTCCTAACAAGCCATAATAATATGCTATATACTGTATATATATAATAACATAATATAAAAGACATTACATTTCCTTTCTACAAAGCCTCCAAGAGCAGAACCAGTGCTCAGGTAAAAGTAGTAGAAGTTGGCTCCCTAGATTTTACACCATAAGTGCAACAAACGATAGTCTAGATAATATAAAGATTAAGGATCATATTGAAAGGTATGGCCCTAACCCTAATACTTTAGATTCCAGCTTTACTGTGAGAATGTAATTGTAACCAAACCTTGAAGACAACTTTTTAAACTGTTGTACTGTATATGTCTATTGCCACACCCACATAATGCAATGTGCATTAGCTATTAGCTAAGATCGGATGCAAAGTGTTAGCTTCTTGCTGTGTTATGTGCTTTGTTGTTATGTAACAAGGCCTTGCTAACTATAAAGATATGCATGTGTGTACCTAATATAATGTACATACTGTCTATTGTTCTTGCTAGATTAAAAGCCTCATGAGCAGAGCTGAGTACCTCAAGGAGAATATCAAGGTGAGAGAACTTCCTTCATGACCTATAAGGCACACGATTAAAAACTCTCCCTTGGATTTCCTTTTATATTTTCCTACAAAAATGTAATATTTATATCAATATAATTGAATGAGGTGGTTGTGGTCCTTCATGTCTCATCTATTCATCAATGTGTTGGTGTGTGAGTGAGTCTGGTTTCTCTCCTCCTCTCAGATGCAGGAGACCCAGAAGGACGTGTCCCTGGACCGTGAGCCGCTGTCAGAGTCTGTCCGAAGCTGTAAGTGTGTGTGTGTGTGTGTGTGTGTGTGTGTGTGTGTGTGTGTGTGTGTGTGTGTGTGTGTGTGTGTGTGTGTGTGTGTGTGTGTGTGTGTGTGTGTGTGTGTGTGTGTGTGTGTGTGTGTGTGTGTGTGTGTGTGTGTGTGTGTGTGTGTCCGAAGCTCTAAGTGTGTGTGTGTGTGTGGCATTATGGCTTCCCGTGGTTGTAATGAAATTCCTCCCCTCGTGGTGTTTTTTTCCACTAGTAAAATATGAGCCTTTCTCTAGCGGAGCAGGAGGACCCTGTGGAAGCGTCTGGCTCTTTGGTTTCATCTGCCCTGAGCCCGGCTGTCCTCTGCCCTCTAGTAAAAACCTACTCTCTGGAAGGGAGACTGGGTTCTCACTAAGAGCAGACTTTTTAACACACACACACACACACACACACACACACACATACTCTCTCTTACTTGCACATCCGTGCATGCACTCGCATACACACAACGTTGCACATGCATTTCATCAGTATTTCAATGTTATTATTATATGTGTGACAGGAAGATAAATGTTTTTACATATTACATTTTTATAAAAAAATACATATATATATATATACACACACACACACACAATATGTCCTGCTAACTTGCATAACCACTAATTCCCATTTTCTGCTTAGCTCAGCTGCAGGATGGATGGTGGAGAGCCGGACAATATCCTGTTTTCAGCTAGACATTCTTGGGGAATTATGGGTAAAAAAAAACATGCAGTAGTGGTGTGACTCCAGTAGTGGTGTGACTCCAGTAGTGGTGTGACTCCAGTAGTGGTGAGACTCCAGTAGTGGTGTGACTCCAGTAGTGGTGTGACTCCAGTAGTGGTGAGACTCCAGTAGTGGTGAGACTCCAGTAGTGGTGAGACTCTAGTGACTCCAGTAGTGGTGAGACTCTAGTGACTCCAGTAGTGGTGTGACTCCAGTAGTGGTGTGACTCCAGTAGTGGTGAGACTCTAGTGACTCCAGTAGTGGTGAGACTCTAGTGACTCCAGTAGTGGTGTGACTCCAGTAGTGGTGAGACTCTAGTGACTCCAGTAGTGGTGTGACTCCAGTAGTGGTGTGACTCCAGTAGTGGTGAGACTCTAGTGACTCCAGTAGTGGTGAGACTCTAGTGACTCCAGTGGTGGTGAGACTCCAGTGGTGGTGAGACTCTAGTGACTCCAGTAGTGGTGTGACTCCAGTAGTGGTGGACTCCAGTAGTGGTGAGACTCTAGTGACTCCAGTAGTGGTGAGACTCTAGTGACTCCAGTAGTGGTGTGACTCCAGTAGTGGTGAGACTCTAGTGACTCCAGTAGTGGTGTGACTCCAGTAGTGGTGTGACTCCAGTAGTGGTGAGACTCTAGTGACTCCAGTAGTGGTGAGACTCTAGTGACTCCAGTAGTGGTGAGACTCTAGTGACCCCAGTGGTGGTGTGACTCCAGTAGTGGTGAGACTCTAGTGACCCCAGTGGTGGTGAGACTCTAGTGACTCCAGTAGTGGTGTGACTCCAGTAGTGGTGTGACTCCAGTAGTGGTGTGACTCCAGTAGTGGTGAGACTAGTGACTCCAGTAGTGGTGTGACTCCAGTAGTGGTGAGACTCTAGTGACTCCAGTAGTGGTGTGACTCCAGTAGTGGTGAGTGGTGAGACTAGTGACTCCAGTAGTGGTGTGACTCCAGTAGTGGTGAGACTCTAGTGACTCCAGTAGTGGTGTGACTCCAGTAGTGGTGAGACTCTAGTGACTCCAGTAGTGGTGAGACTCTAGTGACTCCAGTAGTGGTGTGACTCCAGTAGTGGTGTGACTCCAGTAGTGGTGAGACTAGTGACTCCAGTAGTGGTGTGACTCCAGTAGTGGTGAGACTCTAGTGACTCCAGTAGTGGTGTGACTCCAGTAGTGGTGAGACTCTAGTGACTCCAGTAGTGGTGAGACTCTAGTGACCCCAGTGGTGGTGAGACTCTAGTGACTCCAGTAGTGGTGAGACTCTAGTGACTCCAGTAGTGGTGAGACTCTAGTGACTCCAGTAGTGGTGTGACTCCAGTAGTGGTGAGACTCTAGTGACTCCAGTGGTGGTGTGACTCCAGTAGTGGTGTGACTCCAGTAGTGGTGAGACTAGTGACTCCAGTAGTGGTGTGACTCCAGTAGTGGTGAGACTCTAGTGACTCCAGTAGTGGTGAGACTAGTGACTCCAGTAGTGGTGTGACTCCAGTAGTGGTGAGACTCTAGTGACTCCAGTAGTGGTGAGACTAGTGACTCCAGTAGTGGTGTGACTCCAGTAGTGGTGAGACTCTAGTGACTCCAGTAGTGGTGAGACTCAGTAGTGGACTCTAGTGACTCCAGTAGTGGTGAGACTCTAGTGACTCCAGTAGTGGTGTGACTCCAGTAGTGGTGAGACTCCAGTAGTGGTGAGACTCTAGTGACTCCAGTAGTGGTGAGACTAGTGACTCCAGTAGTGGTGTGACTCCAGTAGTGGTGAGACTCTAGTGACTCCAGAAGTGGTGTGACTCCAGTAGTGGTGAGACTCTAGTGACTCCAGTAGTGGTGTGACTCCAGTAGTGGTGAGACTAGTGACTCCAGTAGTGGTGAGACTCTAGTGACTCCAGAAGTGGTGTGACTCCAGTCGTGGTGAGACAGTAGTTGTCCCAGTGCAGCCATGGCACTGTGGTCCATGTCCATTAGAGAGTCCCACAGCAGCACCCAGGCCGGCCTGCTGACCTGACTCTCAAACACAGGACCAGACATACAGTAGCCCCCCCACTGCTGATCCATAGTGGAGACGTGGGCCATGCCTTGCTGGAGGACGGGTTGGTCGTGTTGGTAACAGAACCTCTGACCATTCACTTAATGGATGGTTGCTTTGGCTTTTGTCAAATAATTCTACTATTCAGCCCAAGGTCAATCAATCACTGAAGATGTCATTAAAACCAAACTAAAGTGTGTGTGTGTGTGTGTGTGTGTGTGTGTGTGTGTGTGTGTGTGTGTGTGTGTGTGTGTGTGTGTGTGTGTGTGTGTGTGTGTGTGTGTGTGTGTGTGTGTGTGTGTGTGTGTGTGTGTGTGTGTGTGTGTGTGTGTGTGTGTGTGGTAGGTTGATAGCCAGTTGTTCAGCGATGCGTTGGTTAAACCAGGAGCAGCTACTGTACATCCAGCTGCTGCTAGCGTGTCATTCCCATTCAACACCAGCCCAGGGCTGTCTCATCCTCTCGATCATGGGTATTATCTGGGGGCTGTTTCCCATGCTAGATATATTTTTTGTTCTGGAGACGTAGGCCGTATGGAAGTATCCTGTAGGTTTGTTGTCGGTAGGACAAAGTTAACAAGTGAACCATGTGCATTTCCCCCCCCCATTTTCAGAGCCATCCGTCACGCGACAAATTAGAATAGTTTTTCAGAATGTCAAACTCCATATTCAAGATTGAAGATGTTTTTATTTGCTGCAACAGTACAATGCTTATATATAGATATAAAGATATATATATATATATATATCTAGATATAGGTATATAGATATATATATATATATATATATATTATATTATATATATATATATATTTTTTTTTTTATATATATATTTTTTATTTTTTATTTTTTTATATATATATATATATATATAGATATGTGTTGATTGAATCCTCTTTATTGGTCACATACATGTAACCACACAGTGAAATTAGTTCCTCTGCATTTAACCCATCTTAGTATTAGGAGCAGTGGGCAGATATTGTATATCCAGCTGCCCGGGGAGCAGGGTAGGGGTCTTGTGCCTTGCTCAAGGACACCTCAGCAGTGGCCAGGTGTTTCGGGACTTCAACGGACGACCTTCCAGTTCTCAAGCCAAGTCCTAACAGACTGAGCTATCCCCTCTATAGTTTAGTAAAGTATTTTAAAGTAGGAAATGTGTACTGTGGGAGTGTATGGGGAGAAAGCATTCCATTGTACTTGCTGCAAATCTTGAATTAGAATCGTTGTGTGTATGTATGCATGTACAGTATGTATGTACTGTATGTATGTACAGTATGTATGTATGTCTTATTTGCGCCCACGTTTAGAGCTCAACCACCCTCCATAGTTTTCAGCAAAAAGACCTTCGAAAATAGAAAACGACGCCAACATCCTAATGATTGCTGTGTTGTCGTTTTGTTACGCAGTTTGCTGCTTGCAGTGAAGTGCCTGCAGCACCAGAGACATGCCATCTCTGGTCTCCCCTCCCCATCCTCTGAACGATGGTCCCAGGCTCCCAGTCTCCAGGGTCCGGGCGGACGTCGCTGCAAGCGGGCCCCAGAAGCAGCAGCTAATCGGCCTGACACCCAGTAGCCTGCCTCACCCCAATGAGGCCTCCATCCAAACCCCCCCCCTGGGGATCTGTGGTGGTTGTTGTCCAGTGTGTTGTGGTCAGCCAGAGGCCCCCGGCAAGAACAACGCTAGTTAATTTTGTATTGTGGGGATTGTCTAATCTAAGGGGGGGAAAAAAAGCTATTTATATATTTTGGTCCGAAGGGGGGTTGTCCGTTTGTGCCGTCAAAGTTTTCTTGTGAATGTCGTCAAGACTTCTACGGAAATACTGGATGGCTTTGGTCTTCCATTGCAGTGTTATTATGGGAACGTTGTCCAATCAGTACTGTAGGATGTTTGTTTTGCTGCTGCAAAATTGCTGTACAACATGTTGATATGTACCTTTTACAACACGTGTCTGATGACCAGACACTGTATATTAGACACTGTATATTGTACATTGAAATCTACTGTGAAAACGAATGATGTCGTGATATTGTCGTGCATTTCCACATTAAGGGTTCACCGTGCAAACACACACGCACACAAACTGACGGGACCAAATACATGTCCTTTCTCCTCTCTCACTCATATAGGTCTCTCTCTCGCTCATGTAGACACTCTGTCATTGGCTCTCTCCCCCCCCCGACCACAGCCTCACCGCTCCACGGACGGAGCCTCACCGCCGCTAAGAGGGAGAGACCCGGGGAGGTGCGGCCTGTGCCTTATTTACACTGGGCTTGCATTAGTTCCTCGGGGTTTGGGGGGTTCTGGGGGTTTGGCACCGGTAGCACTCTGAGGCGAACAGTAGTGCTGTTTAGATCTCCACAACAACTTGCCCCAGCGAGCGAGCAAACGAGAGAGAGAGAGAGAGCGCACACAGAATGATTTGCAGGTCCAGGTGTGAGCAGCTGTGTCATTAGAAGCAGCTGGCTCTCCTCCACGCTGACGGGAAGCGGGGAGGCAGGCGGCCAGGCCGGACACTGAGGTGCTCCTATGCTCTCACACGGCTGGAAAATATGGGCCGTCAAGTTGAATCTGTTCTGATTTTTTATTTCATTTGGATGTTTGCTTTAGGTTGTTTCGTTTTGTTTTTTTTAAAGCTTAACTGCACTCATCTACGTCAGCTCCGGGATTGGAGGGTATTTGGTTCTTGATGTGTCTTTGTTTTGTGGTTACTCTCAAATCTTTGACCTAATCATCAAATGGATTTTCATACAGTATGTTTAAAAACAGCCCGCATGGCCGCTTACACCCCCTGGCCGCTTACACCCCCCATGCCTCTTCTCTCTAGGGTTAGCCGGTCAGGGAAATCACACATGCCTTTGCATATTGGTCTACAATGGGTTAAACACATTGATGAAATCACCAATAATGGCTCATAAAGCTAATCTATTCAGCTTAAGTTTCCAGGGCAGTAAAATGCTGTCCTCTTTTATTCAATAGAAGCCCGTCGATACGGTGAAATGTGAAGGAATGTTTCGAAACAAGTTATGAGTCTGTGAACCACAGGACACAAGATACAATATATTTGTATTGGCCATTTGTAACAAGTACACTGGAATGCTTACTCCTCATTCCCTCCTGCAGTATAATTCTACAAAACACTGCCTGTGGATAAAAACTATCCTTAAGTCCTTGTACTGATGCTGCGCAACCGGTGACCAGACGGTAGGGGGGAGAAGAGATGGAGCCCAGGGGGGTTGCAGTCCTTTATGATGGACATGGCCTTCTTCAGACATCTGGTCCTACAGATGATCTCAATGCATGGAAGTGCACAGCTGATGATCTTCTTTGCCGTCCTCACGACCCTCTGGATGGCTTTCTTGTCCTGGTCAGTGGTGTTGCCGTACCACACAGTGACACCACCCGTCAGGACGCTCTCTACGGAGCCACGGTAGAAGTTCACTAGCAACCTCTGGCCTATTCCGCTTTCTCTGAGGCACCGCAGAGCAGAGGCGCTGGTGTGGCTTCTTCAGCATGACCTCCGTGTTGCGGGTCCACGTCAGGTCATCGGAAATCTGTAGTCCAAGGAAACGGAAGCAGCTGACGACTTCCACCGGTGTCCCGTCCAGGCTGATGGTGGAGTGGGTACCCCGGTGGCTCCTGAAGTCCACAATGATCTCCTTGGTCTTGCTGACATTCAGTGCGAGGCTGTTGTCCTAACACCATCACGTCAGCTGGACTACCTCATCTCTGTACTCCGTTTCGTCGTCCCCTCGCTTATCAGGCCGATGACTGTGGTGTCGTCTGCAAACTTGATGATCTGATTATTGCTGTGTGTGGCAGTATAGTCATGTGTGTACAGCGAGTACAGCCGGGGACTGAGGCAGCAGCCTTGGGGTGCTCCGGTGTTGAGGACCAGAGTGGATGAGATGTTGTTCCCAATCTTCACCACTTGAGGCCTGCCCGTCAGGAAGTCCATAATCCAGTTACAGATGGGGGCGCCCAGACCTAGGTCCCTCAGTTTCAGGACCAGCTTGGAGGGAACGATGGTGTTGAACATCAAGCTGTGGTCAATGAACAGCAGTCTGACGTAGGTGTCCCTCCTGTCTAGGTGCTGCAGGGCCGTGTGTAGTGCCAGGGAAATGGTGTCGTCTATAGACCTGTATGCAAACTGGAGTGGGTCTAGGGACTCGGGGATGGAAAAGTTTATATACGACATAACAAGTTTCTCCAGGCACTTCATGGCTATTGGTGTTAAAGCCACTGGACGATAATCATTGAGGCATGTTACCTTGGTCTTTTTGGGTAACGGCACAATGGTTTGAAGCACGCTGGGACGACAGACTGTTGCAGTGATGCATTGTAGAACACAGGAGCCGGCTGGTCAGCGCAGGTCTTGACCACGCGGGATGGAACTCCGTCTGGGCCGGCTGCCTTCCCTGCCTTCACCCTCCTGAAGATTCACCCCCAGGAAACATGGCCCAGAGGGCAGAGGTCTGAAAGATGGAAGCAGGGACACGGAAGATGGACTTCTTGAGGACTTCTTTCATGATTAATGAAATCCACATCTTTCTGGGCCAGCTATTATGGGCTTCATGTCATCTATTCCCCACTACTGGTCCTACAAGACCAAACAACTTGGACCATGTTTCCCCTGTCTGTGTTTCATTCGTTATGAAGTGGTATTTTATCTGTGTTGGACTGGATTTATCTCTATCTCTATAACCCCGAGAATGTGGCTATAACCTCTCTCTCTCTCTCTCTCTCTCTCTCTCTCTCTCTCTCTCTCTCTCTCTCTCTCTCTCTCTCTCTCTCTCTCTCTCTCTCTCTCTCTCTCTCTCTCTCTCTCTCTCTCTCTCTCTCTCACACACACACACACAAAGGCCTATAAACTCATTGAAAAACACAGCCCACCCCCCCAAATTCCCATTTTCCAAAACCACAACTTACAGCATTGTGGTTTAATTGGCCTCAATTGCACTGTGGCTCCATCGAGACCAATTATTAGGCTACCCTTGGCCTCACTCACTCGCTCTCTCTCTCCCTTTCCTCTCTCTTTCTCTCTCTCCCTTTCTTGGGCCATGTTGATGGTGAAAAGGCCGTCAGCAGAGACCAGTCTCTCTGGCTAGGAGTAGGGGGTATCTGTGCTGTAGGCCCCCAGGGGCCGTGGCGGTGACGCCCTTGACTCCAGCAGCCCCATCACGCACATCTCTGCGGCTAGACGGCCTTTGTGAGTGGAACATTGTGCGGAGGAGACGAGGCCACAGACAGACAGCGCTGTCCTCTCCAAACCCCTGTGTCATTCCCACTTAGCTGGCTGGGGGGGGGGGGGGCGGAGTTTAGGGGCTTGTTCCAAAGATCATTTAGAAAATGGGCTCCTGCACAGTGCTGCCTCTGTAACCCCATTCCCCTCCCACCCCCTCCACCTCCACCCTCATTCCCCTCCACCCCCATTCCCCTCCCACCCCCTCCACCCCTATCCCCTCCACTCCAACCCAGGGCTGCTCTGCTTGTGTTTGTTTTGATTCTGTTCCCAGAAGCTGGGTGGGGGTGTTTGGGAGGAGGGTGGAGATGTAGTATGGAGGTTTCTAACTCAAACCAACAAGTACAGTAGAGCACAGCTCAGGCAACCACTGCAGCCGTAGTAGACAACGCTTTATTTATTGTTTTGCCCACTTTAAAAAACCTGTAAAAGTAGTCTGTGTGTGTGTGTGTGTGTGTGTGTGGTGTGTGTGTGTGTGTGTGTGTGTGTGTGTGTGTGTGCCTACGTATGTGTGTGTGTTTCTCTGTAGTACTTTTTAGTACGTTTTCAACTAGCTGCAGTGTGTTGCAAGTGAAAGTCTTTTGCTCTCTCCTGTTTTGTTTCACAATTGAAATTTGAAATGCGGTGGGAAGCATTCCTGTGGTTTTGGGAAGAGAGACACATAAGTCAGACCTTTGAAAATGTCATCTACGCTCCAGAGGGAATTGGAATGGGAAAACCAAACTGAAATAATGTGTAAATTACATGACATGTTTGTGCATTTACTGTGACACACGAGATCTACGACAGCGTTGAAACATGGACCGGAGTAACCAAAACTCCTAGAGGCTTCATTCTGTTCTTCATAAGAATATAGAAAATAACCTTTTGCTGTTCTACTCTAAAAAAAAAAGTTGCCCCCCAGTGTAGACGGGAGGTGAGAATCAGAACAACAACAGGTGTGAACTCTGCAGCAGCTCGGTACTAAAGTTAAGTGACTCCAACTCAAGACACCCCATTTTACGGTTTGCTAATGACTCGTAAATACTTCAGCAAATAATGAGAAAACCACAGCTTGTAAGTTGCTGCCTGCTCCTTGGCAAGAGCGAAGTGGGAAGGACAAACTTGCAACTATTTTGCATTGCATCGCATTGGCTTTCATGGAGCTGATTATGAAGCGACACGCTTGGCTTTGTCATTTAAGACATGATTTTAGGATCCTTCAAACCCCTTGGATTCAACTAAATTCCTGCCAGAGTTTAGGTTACACAATACATCTCTTAGGTATTACACAATAGCAGTATTATGACAGAAACAGTTTGGTCCAACCCAATTGTGGAGTGTGTGTGTGTGGTTGGTGGCTGGTTTAAGCAGCCTCACCTGGCCTGAGTTGGACTGGTGAGGCTGCACACCTGTGGGTCATTCAAGGCCGACCACTGCCACACACTAGAGGAGAAGAGCTCTAGCATGGTCCATCTGCTCTGTTCAAAACGATTCAAACTCTTGCAATAAACTGGATTCCTCATCACCCTGAGTCCTTGTGAATATGTAGCTCAGAGTATATGAGTCTCCCTAACCATGCTTTTCTATAATCCTAACTCTCTACCTCTACCTATAGTTTACACATTCATTGTTTACATACCTGTATGATAGCCATGTACATCTTTTACTGCACTGACCGTATATATATAACTACAACTGTTGATATACAGCATATATAACATACCCCTGCTTACTACCTGTTGATACTTGTATACTGGTATATACTGTAAGTATATACCTATATCTGCACATATCTATCTATCATTATATATGCTCACTTGTATATATATTTACATCTATAAATGTGTATCCTGCTTTCAATAATAGCATACCTCTGATCACTACCTGTTCAATGATCACTTACCTGTATCTACATATACCTATTATTATGCTCATATCACATTTATTTATTTATTTATATCACTGTCTTTTAACCTGTCAATTTAAACTGTAAATTATATTATTATATTACCATGCACTTTACTGCAACATTTGCGCTCTGGTTAGATGCTAAATTATTTTCGCTGTACTGTACTTGTGCTGAACAATGACAATGAATTAGAATCTAATCTCATACCTACTCTATAAGTTATTTAATACCTGTTTTTATACCTAGTAGACCGTTTTTACATCTTATTTAACCTCTGTACATTATATATTACCATGCACTTTACTGTTAGAACTTGTTTTCACTGTACTGTACTTGTGCTGTGCAATGACATATTATTTGAATCTAATCTAATCTAATCTTATGTCAACTATATTGATATTTGTAAGTAAAAGCCAATAACGGTTCAAAAACTGTTTATTACAAAAACAATAAATTTGTACAGCGGAGACGGCTCTCGTAGCACAGAGAATGAAAAGTGATGTTATTTCTGAGTTTGTGTATAAAATAGATACAAAATAAGATTGTGTTATTGTATTAACTTCAACATTAAAAAATAAACACCATGTACAGCATATAAGTGTGATATACATTCGTTCCTCCAGCTCTACCTTCATAATTTAACACATATCAACATGTTCCTTTCATTAACCGCTAGGTGTTCGCACATGGAAATAAACATTCACCTTCTTCATAAGAAAATAGAGATTAGTTCAGAGAAGCGACCGACCGGAAACGTGCTTCTGTAGCGAGTGTGTAAAGGCCTTCAGTTGTTTACTTGTTGACGCCTGTAAAGACTAGAGGTCAATCTTTCCAATAGACAAATCAATGCAACGATTGCTGGCGTTCCCATGAGCAAGGCACTTCTTCACTATAATAAGGCAAGTGGTCGACGGTTGAACGACGGTGTGGCGTAATTACTGTGTATAAATCAGGGCAGCGCAGAAAACAGTGCGAAAGTAAGTATTACCGATTCACCATCACATCGGAAAGGGTTTACAACACGTTTTTAGTCAACCTGTTGAATTGTCCTAAAACTGTAAAAGACTGAAAGTAAATGTGTAAGAGTGAATAGTGTGAATCCATTTCCACTGACCGTAAGCCCTTTAGTCCTGGGCCTCTATATGTCCTCTACAGAAAGCCCACTCTGACATGGAAACATGTTCAATACATTCATCTGTTAGAGCCGCTTCAGAAGGAAACATCTTCTTCTTGGGGGCCATGTGTGAGGGGGTCTGTTTTCCTTCATAGTTCTAACTTCATCATCATCATCATCATCATCGTCTCTCTTATCCCAAATGTGTGCTTTGCTAACTAGCAAGAACAAAGTGGGTTTTAAAAACAAAGGTGTCTCTAAAGGGGTTCCTTAAGGCGGGTGGTGTGATGTGTGTGGTGTGTATGGTGTGTATGTGTGTGTTGGGTAGGCGTTTGTATGGTGGGTGTGTGTGTGCGGGTGTGGTTGAGGGTGTGTGTGTTTGTGTGTGGTGGGTGCGGGCGGGTATGTGTAATGTGTGTGCGTGTGACACACACACGCGCGTTGGAAGGGTGGTAAACCATCAATTATAAACAATGTCATCCTGGGGCTCCCAGAGGGGGGAGGCGCTGAAGTTCATCTAAGGGGGTTGATCACAGGCCCTTGTCCCGCAGGGCCCCGGGGAGGACGCTGACATTTCAAGTGTGGTGGCTGCTACAAAAGCTGCGGCCCCTGGGATGAAGTGGAGAGCAAACACACACAGAGAGTTGGTGGCCGGCTCCAATGTTTGCCTTTAGTCTTAATAAAGCCACACTCTCCCTCTCTCCCAGAAGGGCCATTGAGACCCCAACTAAACTAACTGGTCGCTGTTTAAGTGACAGAAAACACACCGAATGACTGATGACAAGTGGCCTCAATAAGCCACAAGGAAGTGTGTGTGTTGCCACAAGGAACACCGTTTATCTGGGCTGGTCTTGGGACAGCAAATCTCACCTCACCACTACATCTCTGGGTTTCTCAAGTGAATAAGAATCTAAACCGTCCACTCGTACAAGTGTCCATTTGTGCAAAAGGTAAACAGCTCCTTCATTTAGCTCACTATCACATTGGAAGTCAGTCATAGTCTGCTCACTATCATCACTCTGCTGCTGACTGGCGGCAAGCAACAACTCAATTCAAGGGCCTTCAAACATCCTAATAACTACAACATCCTAATAACTAATATCACACATAACAAGGGCAGACAGGCGGACCACCGGCTAGAAGCCGAGGGGATGTGCTCCTCCCGGTCGTTCTTCGGGTCGTAGTCCTCATCGTCGTACACGTCGTCCACCTCGGGCTGCTCGGGGTGCCCGCCCTGGTCCCCCAAGGAGCACAGTTTGCTCATGTTCTCCTTGACCACCTCGCAGAACGGCCTCTCCACCCCGTCGCACACGCAGCGGTTGAGGAGCACGCCGTCGGGGATGAAGAGCATCTGCTGGATGGTGGCCTTGCACCTGGAGGAGCACTTCCTCCCGTTGAACAGCTGTCCGCAGGAGGACAGGTAGGCGGCCAGGGAGGCGTGGCAGCCGCCGTCCTCCTCGCAGCGCTGCCGGGCCTCCGTGCAGCCCATCCCCGCGGCGTCGCCCGGGTGCCTGCGGGGGAGGCACGGCTCGATGGCCCGCTTGGCCTTGGTGCACTCGCCGTCCCGAGCGCAGTCGCAGGTCTCCAGGTCGGGCCCGTGGCGGGTGTGGTTCAGGCGAATCAGGGCGCCGATGCAATGGCTGGGGCATTGTCTCCGGGTGCCCCTGAGGTTCCCCTCACACGCCGCCAGGTACTGCCCGTAGGCCAGCTCGCATTCGGGCTCGTCGTGGCACCGGAGGAGCGCCTGCCAGCAGATGAGCTGGGCGTCCAGGGCCACGGCCAGCACCACCAGCAGCACCCAGGGGAGGAGCGCCGGGGCGCCGCGACAACATCTCATGCTTTTAGACTCGGGTTCCAGTGGAGTGACCTCCTCCTCCTCCCCCGGGGGGAGAGAGAGATCGGCGGGCAGATTAAGCCAGCAAGTTAGGATTTGGACCCATTAGTTTGACTCATGTGTTCATTCGTGTCCCGCTCGTACCCGTCATTGTGATCCCATCTCCGATCCGCCGCTTCGACGTTACGTTACACATTCAAAAAAAGTCACAAAACTTGGCTTGGAAAACGAAACGAGACGAAACTCCGTCAAACTTATTCCGCGAACGAACAAAAACAACGGGGAGAGTTGGACCGTTAACCCCCGGAGAGTCTCCGGTGGTCCTCCGCTGGTCCTCAGCAGCTCCGGGTTCGAACTAGCGGACCCGCATTCTTTGCAAAGCGATCGTCCATCGAGTCTCCGGTTGTAAACCGAGAAGTCATCTTCCTCAGGTTCCTCGGCGCCTCGGTCCTTCCTTCCTTCCTTCCTTCCTTCCTTCCTCCTTCCTTCCTTCAGTAGAAGTGCTCTCGCAACAGACACGTCGTCCGTAGATTCTGATTCTGATTCTAATGATTATGATGGTGATATAGGATGGTCCAACCAGGGGTCTCTCCCGCTACGGCCCTTTGTCCCTTCTTCTCCTCCTTGCTGCCGTGAGTGACGCTTCACGCTCCGCCGAGCATTCCCCCACAACACCCCTCCCCCTCCTCCCCCTCTCCCTCCCCCACAACACCCCTCCCCCTCCTCCCCCTCTCCCTCCCCCACAACACCCCTCCCCCTCCTCCCCCTGCAGAAAAAAATAAAGGAAAGTTTTCCTTTCTGGGGGGGGGAGAGAGGGGAGGAGAGGGGGGACCCTCTCCTCCCCCCTCTCTCTCCCCCCCCCCTCTCTCTCTCTCTCTCTCTCTAATGTGGAATCCGGCCCGGTGATTGGTCCGCACGCAGGATTCAGCCGCAGGACCCATTTCTATAGCAACAACAACATCGGGGTTTTTTTGGGGGGGGGGGGGGGGGGGGCAATTCCACACGGGGCATAGGAGGAGATGAACGAGACGTTTAATGTTTCCTTCATGCAACTGTGTGTGTGTGTGTGTGTGTGTGTGTGTGTGTGTGTGTGTGTGTGTGTGTGTGTGTGTGTGTGTGTGTGTGTGTGTGTGTGTGTGTGTGTGTGTGTGTGTGTGTGTGTGTGTGTGTGTGCGTGTGTGTGTGTTCGTGTGTGTATGTGTGTGTGCGTGTGCGTGTGACGTGTGTGTGTGTGTGTGTCTGTGTGTGTGCGTGTGTGGGTGTGTGTGTGTGTGTGTGTGTGGTCCCCAGCAGTAGAGAGGCTATCATATCTGCATTACATCACAGTGTACGCCGATGGGGTCCAGACACATTCCTTTGCAAGGAGCTCACATCTGCAGGAAAAACAAATGTGTTTCTTTTTAGCAGGAGGAGGCGTCTACGGTGATAACCGCCGTGGTCCTCTTGTAACTTCTCCCTAATTGTCGCCCTTTTCACTGCTCTCTCTCTCCCCCCCCCCCCCCCCACACACACACACCGAAAGGCTCTTCATTCTCCCGCAATTGATAGAAGAGAATGGGATAGAGAATAGTATTTTCTGGGCTGTTTCACCCCAATTGTGTGAGAGTGGCCATGCAGCGGCCCGGTGTCTCCGGGCCTGGGGGTTGTTCACGCACCGGGGCCTATCAATGGAGAGAGGGTTCAGCATCAATGTATTTTACAGCTCTCCCCTTTCACACCACACTTGAAAACGACCAATAGCTCAGGCCCTCCCCGCATTGAGATGGTAATAACTGGGTCTGGGGGAGGAGGGTTGGCTACTGGGGACTCAGGCTGTCGCAAGGTTTGGAGAAGTTGTTTCAGGCCTGCCACCAGACATACACCATAGGCCAGGGGCGTATGGTCTGTCTGTCTATCTATCTATCTATCTATCTATCTATCTATCTATCTATCTATCTATCTATCTATCTATCTATCTATCTATCTATCTATCTATCTATCTATCTATCTATCTATCTATCTATCTATCTGTCCATCTAACACACACACACACACACACACACACACACACACACACACACACACACACACACACACACACACACACACACACACACACACACACATACACACACACACACACACACATACACACACACACACACACACACACACACACACACACACACACACACACAGCCTATCTCGGCCCTGTGCGTCTGTCCCTCAGCTCCTGATTGGTTGGTACTTCTGTCTCCACCAGGAGGAGACAGAATCAGGGCAGCAGAGATGCCCGACTATACGGACACGCAGACCTCTCTGGGTTCAGTCCACGGACACGCAGACCTCTCTGGGTTCAGTCCACGGACACGCAGACCTCTCTGGGTTCAGTCCACGGACACGCAGACCTCTCTGGGTTCAGTCCACGGACACGCAGACCTCTCTGGGTTCAGTCCACGGACACGCAGACCTCTCTGGGTTCAGTCCACGGACACGCAGACCTCTGGGTTCAGTCCACGGACACGCAGACCTCTCTGGGTTCAGTCCACGGACACGCAGACCTCTGGGTTCAGTCCACTCAACAGCACAAGAAATCACAGCAAAAATGACACGGATTGACATCATCATAAAAAGTCAGTTTATTGAAGCTTCAACAGCTTCACCGAGAGCAGTGAATTCAAACTGAGAACGGCACACGGAAAACACATGGAGAATATGTAGACTCCTGCATATCGAGGCAGACATGTTCTCAAACATCAGCTCACAGGACGATATTGATATTTATAGTTATTACTTCATATTCATATTCACATGGCAGTCGTTTTGCTTCATGGTCGCATTTATAACTAACCTATTGACCTTGTCCTTGTTTATCCCATTTAACAAACAAACAAAAATTAAGTACAATTATTGTATACATAATTATTATATAGTGTATAATTATTACGCTTTTTTGTCTTATTAACATGACAATGGAATGCCTATCTGTTTATTTGACCTCTCTCTGTTTATTAGCAGCACAGACAATGCCAATACCAAACATTTTGAGAAGACATTTTGAAGTGACAGTATGGTAGCTCAGTCTGTTAGCTATTAGCTATTCATGTGACTCAAGCTTTTAGCTATGATCGGGTTGTTAAGAAAGGAGACACTGGATTAACAGCAATGATGATAAAGTTAGTGCAAACCAAAAGGGACTTTAGAACTCACTGCTACATGAAAGCACAGAGGGGGTGGGGGTGCACCAAGACAAGACACCTGTTTAAGACACCTGTATAAGACACCTATTTCAACACCTCCCCTCTGCCCCGGGGAGGAGAGAGACAACAAGCCAGACGACGATAAGGGTACGCGCTAAACACTTTTAGGTCCGATCACGCTCGGCCGAAGGGTGGCCGTGTTTCATAGACAGCACTTGACATGTGACATTGTCTAAACAACAAGACACCCACCAGCACAATACAGCACCACCGAGAGACACTGAGACACAGAGAGAGAGAGAGAGCGAGAGAGAGAGAGAGAGAGAGAGAGAGAGAGAGAGAGAGAGAGAGAGAGAGAGAGAGAGAGAGAGAGAGAGAGAGAGAGAGGTCAATGAGATGCAGGGTCAAGGGACGAGGACAGGTCAAAGGTCACCGAGAGGTGGAGCGGTCCCTCCCCAGTTTGCTTGAGTTGATAAACCCGACTGTATGGAGAGCTGCTATGGACTGTGTGGAGGCAAACACACACACACACACACACACACACGTCACACACTACAAACAATTACTTTATGGCGTCTCCTATGTGTTGTCATTGTTTTTCAGTAAAAGGCGTTGGCTTATGGCTTCTAAAGCGATGGCCTTGGTTGTGTGACCCTGGTTGTACCTGGAGCCTCACTACTTCCCTGTCCACCAGACACGGAGCCAAGTCTGTATTGCTATGTCTGAGATTATAGTCCATCTGAAAGAACGGTTATTGCTATAAAGTTATATATCGTTAAAAGACAACAGTAAATATGTCTATATCTAAATTGAGGTTTGAGAAAGAAATACTCCACTAATTTGTTTTCCCCACAATACACAAAGATATATACTTATACTTGCATATGTAATAACACTGTTCATTTAAGGTATAGAGACAGATGCAGCTGACAGAAGTCGAGGAGAGGGTAGGGGAGACACTGAGAGAGAGAGAGAGAGAGAGAGAGAGAGAGAGAGAGAGAGAGAGAGAGAGAGAGAGAGAGAGAGAGAGAGAGAGAGAGAGAGAGAGAGAGAGAGAGAGAGAGAGAGAGAGAGAGAGAGAGAGAGAGCAGGTAGTCTAGTGTTTGTGCCGGATCACATCAGACTGCAGTTCTCTGTCTGCTTCTTGAGGTCCTCTAGCGTGGCCTGAGCTTTGTCCTTGAGCTGGTCCATGTCCACGTTCTGGATGCTGGTCAGATGACCCAGGACGGACTGCTTGTGCTCCTCCTCCTGGTTGTCCTGGGCGATCATCTTGGCCAGCTCAGTGGGCAGCTCCACATCATCCCCCGCCTGCTGGATCTGAGTCTCATCCAGCTCGTTCTGAGGGTAGTACACACACACGCACGCACGCACGCACGCACGCACGCACGCACGCACGCACGCACGCACGCACGCACGCACGCACGCACGCACACACGACACACACACACACACACAACACACCACACACACACACACACACACACACACACACACACACACACACACACACACACACCACACACACACACACACACACACACACACACACACACACACACACACACACACACACACACACACACATGTGTATCACGATGAAGTGGTGTGAGAATGGTGCAGTAGGCCAGAAGCCTAGTCTCAAATAAGCCATTATTTTGGACACCAAGAAGGACCCCTGGGGTTCCCGTGGGCTTACCTTGGGGAGTCTGTATTTATCCCTGAAGTGGCTGCGAACTGTCGCTCGCTCTGCCTTCTTCTGGGCAAAATTAGCCTCTCGTTCTTGCCTGCGGGGAAAAGGAGAAATGATCAGAATGTTGCCACATTCCAGAAGCTTCAAAGTATTCGTATTTCTATAATCACTGTTTCTGACCAAAGCCTCTTAGCGAGAGCTTCATTCTATCATCTGTCCACCTCTTCAGTTAAGAAGGCTTTAATTGTCAAAATACTTGCTCCTCAAGTT
>CM051000.1:5683326-5688326 GCA_027704905.1 Muraenolepis orangiensis | reverse complement strand
CCCTTTAAATGGATTAGTATTCAAAGTATTGTAGCTACGTTATGGAATAGAGACAGATTAAGATTCAGTCTGACCCCGGGAGTTACGAGACAAGACGTCTAAGAGATAAGTCTTCAAAGCACAAACAGAGAAGTGTTGAGTGTGTGTGGTTGGTGTCTAGTTGAAGCAGCCTCATCTGGCCCTGAGTCAGATTGATTAGAGTCTGGTTGAAGCAGCCTCACCTGGCCCCAGTCAGACTGACTAGAGTCTGGTTGAAGCAGCCTCACCTGGCCCCAGTCAGACTGACTAGAGTCTGGTTGAAGCAGCCTCACCTGGCCCCAGTCAGACTGACTAGAGTCTGGTTGAAGCAGCCTCACCTGGCCCCAGTCAGACTGACTAGAGTCTGGTTGAAGCAGCCTCACCTGGCCCCAGTCAGACTGACTAGAGTCTGGTTGAAGCAGCCTCACCTGGCCCCAGTCAGACTGACTAGAGTCTGGTTGAAGCAGCCTCACCTGGCCCCAGTCAGACTGACTAGAGTCTGGTTGAAGCCGCCTCACCTGGCCCCAGTCAGACTGATTAGAGTCTGGTTGAAGCAGCCTCACCTGGCCCCAGTCAGACTGATTAGAGTCTGGTTGAAGCAGCCTAATCTTGCCCCAGTCAGACTGATTAGAGTCTGGTTGAAGCAGCCTTACCTGGCCCTGAGTCAGATTGATTAGAGTCTGGATGAAGCAGCCTCACCTGGCTCCAGTCAGACTGATTAGAGTCTGGTTGAAGCAGCCTCATCTTTCCCCAGTCAGACTGATAAGCGTCTGGTTGAAGCAGCCTCACCTGGCCCCAGTCAGACTGATAAGCGTCTGGTTGAAGCAGCCTTACCTGGCCCTGAGTCAGATTGATTAGAGTCTGGATGAAGCAGCCTCACCTGGCTCCAGTCAGACTGATTAGAGTCTGGTTGAAGCAGCCTCATCTTTCCCCAGTCAGACTGACTAGAGTCTGGTTGAAGCAGCCTCACCAGGCCCCAGTCACACTGATTAGCGTCTGGGGCTGGTGAGGCTGCACACCGGTGGGTCTTTGGTAATCAAGGCCCATTGTTAAACCAACCACCACACACACACAAACATTCTAGTAGAGCGCTAATATGTACCATCTGTTCTGTTCACAACTACAAACCGGCTACTCTAACCGGTTTCTAAAAAACAACAACTCTACAATAAACCCAGACTCGAATCAGTCTGTCTCAGGCCAGATGAGGCTTCCTCAACCAGCCACCAACCACACACACACTCTAAACACGGGAATTACATGAGTGGTCATTTGTTTGGTGCATGATGTGTACCCTATGTCTGTGTACCGCATGTCTGTGTACCCCATGTCTGTGTACCCCATGTCTGTGTGCCGCATGTCTGTGTACCCCATGTCTGTGTGCCGCATGTCTGTGTACCGCATGTCTGTGTACCCCATGTCTGTGTACCCCATGTCTGTGTGCCGCATGTCTGTGTACCCCATGTCTGTGTACCCCATGTCTGTGTGCCGCATGTCTGTGTACCCCATGTCTGTGTACCCCATGTCTGTGTACCGCATGTCTGTGTGCCGCACGTCTGTGTACCCCATGTCTGTGTACCCCATGTCTGTGTACCCCATGTCTGTGTGCCCCATGTCTGTGTGCCCCATGTCTGTGTGCCCCATGTCTGTGTACCCCATGTCTGTGTGCCCCATGTCTGTGTACCCCATGTCTGTGTGCCCCATGTCTGTGTACCCCATGTCTGCGTGCCCCATGTCTGTGTACCCCATGTCTGCGTACCCCATGTCTGCGTACCCCATGTCTGCGTGCCCCATGTCTGCGTACCCCATGTCTGCGTGCCCCATGTCTGCGTACCCCATGTCTGCGTGCCCCATGTCTGTGTGCCCCATGTCTGTGTGCCCCATGTCTGTGTGCCCCATGTCTGCGTGCCCCATGTCTGCGTGCCCCATGTCTGCGTGCCCCATGTCTGCGTGCCCCATGTCTGCGTGCCCCATGTCTGCGTACCCCATGTCTGCGTGCCCCAATGTCTGCGTACCCCATGTCTGCGTGCCCCATGTCTGCGTGCCCCATGTCTGTGTGCCCCATGTCTGTGTACCCCATGTCTGCGTGCCCCATGTCTGCGTACCCCATGTCTGCGTGCCCCATGTCTGCGTACCCCATGTCTGCGTACCCCATGTCTGCGTACCCCATGTCTGCGTACCCCATGTCTGCGTACCGCATGTCTGCGTACCCCATGTCTGCGTACCCCATGTCTGCGTACCGCATGTCTGCGTACCCCATGTCTGTGTACCCCATGTCTGCGTACCCCATGTCTGTGTGCCCCATGTCTGTGTACCCCATGTCTGCGTACCCCATGTCTGTGTGCCCCATGTCTGCGTACCCCATGTCTGCGTGCCCCATGTCTGCGTGCCCCATGTCTGCGTGCCCCATGTCTGTGTAACCTCAGGCCAGATGAGGCTGCCTCACCAGCCACCAGCCACACCCACTCTAACACGGGATTACATGAGTGGTCCATTGTCTGGTGCATGATGTGTACCCTATGTCTGTGTACCGCATGTCTGTGTACCCCATGTCTGTGTACCCCATGTCTGTGTGCCGCATGTCTGTGTACCCCATGTCTGTGTGCCGCATGTCTGTGTACCGCATGTCTGTGTACCCCATGTCTGTGTACCCCATGTCTGTGTGCCGCATGTCTGTGTACCCCATGTCTGTGTACCCCATGTCTGTGTGCCGCATGTCTGTGTACCCCATGTCTGTGTACCCCATGTCTGTGTACCGCATGTCTGTGTGCCCCACGTCTGCGTACCCCATGTCTGTGTACCCCATGTCTGCGTACCCCATGTCTGTGTGCCCCATGTCTGTGTGCCCCATGTCTGTGTGCCCCATGTCTGTGTACCCCATGTCTGTGTGCCCCATGTCTGTGTACCCCATGTCTGTGTGCCCCATGTCTGCGTACCCCATGTCTGCGTGCCCCATGTCTGTGTACCCCATGTCTGCGTACCCCATGTCTGCGTACCGCATGTCTGCGTGCCCCATGTCTGCGTACCCCATGTCTGCGTGCCCCATGTCTGCGTGCCCCATGTCTGCGTGCCCCATGTCTGCGTGCCCCATGTCTGCGTGCCGCATGTCTGCGTGCCCCATGTCTGTGTACCCCATGTCTGCGTGCCCCATGTCTGCGTGCTGCATGTCTGCGTGCTGCATGTCTGCGTGCTGCATGTCTGCGTACTGCATGGCTCTGTAGAAGAGGAGTGAACCTCAGAACGTGGGTAGCGTGATGTTTATGTAGTGATGTAGTGAGTGTCTTCCAGGATTGGAAGGGAGAGAGAGAGAGAGAGAGAGAGAGAGAGAGAGAGAGAGAGAGAGAGAGAGAGAGAGAGAGAGAGAGAGAGAGAGAGAGAGAGAGAGAGAGAGAGGTGTATTTGTATGTCCTCGGTACACCATCCTCTCTGACTCACAGCAGCCAAGTGTCACACCTGAGCATATTCTGGCACAGGATTAGAATCAGACAATGCCGTGTGGCTTCAGGGCGGCATTCATATACATGGCTGATTAAGTCATGTAGAAGGAAATGCATTCAGCGCACGCTAATTATATTCTGTGATATTATAGGAGATGGTATTTTATGTTTGGCGTCATTATGCGCTATAGGTAGGGCGTTTGATCAATGCTCTCTCCTTCCCAAATAATAATGATAGACAAGGGCTGTTATAGCTAGCCTGGTAGCCCACTGGTTGACTGAAGTAAGCAGTGAAAGCAAGATGTGTGTCTGGTTATGAACTCATCATGAGCCGGTATTCAGTGAAGGATTTGGGGATTTCTGGAAGTGCATCTCGTTGTACTATAGTGAGTGTGTGAGTATGCTACATTTTCAGAAGATTACATTTTTCTAAATGTGGGCTTTCTATTGAGCCTCTACATCTGTCCTGGCTGACTGGTGTTCCCTCCAGAATCCATAAAACAGAATCCCTGTAGAACCTTACTTCTCTAGTCGGTGCACTCTTGTATCTCTCTACTCATAGTCAGTGACACAGCTATCTCTGGGTGTTCCTCAGTAGTCAATGAAGCTCTTGATGATGTCTTGATGATGAATGATTGATGTTGATTGGCTTTACGTATATTGTTTATTGATACTCGCAACTTGTTGATTGACGAGTACAACTATGATGCCATCAGCAGATTGATCAATTGGAACAGATTGGATCAGATTGATGCCAATGTGCATATTATAGCTCGTGCCAAAATAGACTAATAGAGGGGTGAGTTTGTAACAGTCCATGCTTCACACATTAACACAACAGTCTGTGTTTGTGCTGTTTCCTTTGGTTCAGCTGACTAGAGATGCTACTAGTTATTAGTGGCAGTATCTTGTGATCACTGAATCAATATGTGGCTGCTATTACTACTACTATTATTATTATTAATACTATATTAATTTTAAATTGTTCTTATTAGAATCAGATCTGTATCATCAAATGAGATCTGATAAGCACCTGGACAGGTGGGCTGCAGGCCAGCATATGCGGGTGATCCCAGCCCCCATGGAGAGGTGCTGTGCTCAGCGCAGGGCGCTCAGCCAGGTGCCGAACCACGCTCCTTGTGGGCTAGCTACCTGTCCGCCCCGCTAACATCAACCTCTCCCACATAATCTCCCCACCGCAGCCACTGATAGGACGCCAAACATAAGAAGATTTACACATCGTGCACCAAGACAGGTTACGCTGGTTTGACCTACATAGCCAGAACGCAACTGAGCCACCTGGGGCTGCCCTCATGCTGCTGCTGTGATGACATCCATTAGACAGTCCATAAGTTAAGGGATGACATGGTTTGGGTCGCTCAGTATCAACGGTGAAGGAACCGCACAATCTAAAAATCTAAATCTTTATCTGCAGGATTGAATCCTCTTTATTGGTCACATACATGTACACACACACACACAGTGAAATGTGTTTCTCTTCATTTAACCCATCCTAGTATTAGGAGCAGTGGGCAGCTATTCTTA
>CM051000.1:5645826-5678326 GCA_027704905.1 Muraenolepis orangiensis | reverse complement strand
TCAGGGTAATTAATGGGTGTGCTGCTTCTTCAACATTCCTCCGGTGGGACCTCCGTGTACTCTCTCCCTCGGCGTGATGCAAAAGTCAACATGGCGGTTCATGGTGACTAATGGCTGAGTCAGACCCAGCCCTCCAGTCAACCCCGGCTGGGGATTCTTCAGCCAACTAGTCGGGGGAAAAGTAGCGGTCCTTCCCCGAGACATGCCTATTGGGGATGTCTGCTCCTGCTCCTACATGTGATGTACGCGCTAAATACAGTACATCGGTATGTATGTGTTGTTATTTGCGTAAAAAGGCCAGTTGTGATTGAGGTGTCAGCCTCAATTAGATCGCCCTGAACCTTTGGTGTTCTGATGTCGGAAGGTCAAATCTGCTTATCCTGTGTGTGGTGTTTGCCTACTTCTAATGAGGATTCCCACACTTAATGTAGAAAACAGTAGAAGGTTCCAGATTCCAGATTCCAGATTGAAGATGTTTTTATTTACCATGTGTCAGAAGTACAATGGAATGCTTATTCCCTCCCGCAATAGGCATTTCAACAACAATACAATACTATGCTATACAATACTATACTATAATTAACACTATATACTACCTACTATATACTATAAACAACACTATATACTACCTATTATATACTATACTATATACAACACTATAATAATGCTATGCACAATAAAACATAAGGCATGTTTGGTTATCAAATCCTAAAATCTAAAACTGGAGGATTTAAATCCTCTTTATTGGTCACATACACACACAGTGAAATGTGTTTCTCTGCATTTAACCCATCCTAGTATTAGGAGCAGTGTTATTGTATATTCAGCGCCCAGGGAGCAGTATAGGGGTCTGGTGCCTTGCTCAAGGGCACCTCGGCAGTGCCCAGGTGTTTCGGGGACTTGAACAGGTGACCTTCCGGTTCCCAAGCCAGGTCCCAACAGACTGAGCTGTCCTGCCTCCCAAATCCTGTAGTGTGTGATTGTCTTTCTTATTTTCTACCTCTAGTAGCGTCCTAAGACAAGAGGGCTTCAGATCACCAGGCCCAACAACAATACATCATCCAAACATCTCTCTGTAGAGCCCATCCCCTGGACCCTGAAGAGCTTGTGGTGGTTGGTTCAGCGGCACCGTGGAAATGTGTAGGGGGGGGTGGGTGCGGGGGGAGGCCACAGAAGGAGACGCAGTTCTCTGGTTCGTCTGCCGTCACACAGACACACAAAGAGTCAAACACACAAGACCAACAGCTTGCCCCGGCGCGGCCATGGGACTATAAACATGTCCGCTCGCATGCGAGTTGCCACAATGCATCAGCTTAATTAACGTGCGCTCGGAGCTGCAGCGTGTCGTCTCTGCCTGCGGTACAGAGACGGTTACATCACCAACACACACACACACACACACACACACACACCACACACACACACACACACCACACACACACACACAGTAACAGCAGAGAGAGTACACAGTTATCGGGAGATGTTCATGCCTTTGTGTATGCCTCTGCTCTTCACCCGTTGCGGGCGTGAGTCGTATTGCCAACAATTGAACAAAGTCATCAGTGAATGTTTGACATCATTTGATTGGTCCTTTCTATGGTTGCTTCCTGGTGATTCAATGACTCCTTTGTGCCTCCATGCTTGTCTGGCTTAAAGCAGACACACAACCTAATGACAAGGGGCCACCGTTTGGCTCCTAGCCTTGTTCGTCAGGGTGTCTGCGAGGGTCTCGCTGGAACACCAACGACCGCACTCCACTGTCAGTCGGCCCTCATCACCGTCAGCCCGCTCCCTGCTCCCCTCTCAGCACCAGGACGTCAGAGTTCAGACCGGCAGCCAGCGGCCTGCGCCGACCCAGAGGAACAACCAGGGCCGTCTGGTAAGGGTCACTCACAACCCTTAGAGCTTGGACTTCAATCAGTGCCAATGTTTGCCTTTGGAAGTTATCTTGGCATTTAAATTTAGTTGTTTTTTATGCTATATTATAATACTAGGATGAAACACTATATTATATTTATATAAGTGTACAAATAACTAACATTTTAAACATTTCAAATAATAACAACTAGCGCATTGCCCGTGGGATTCCACGGGATCTAGACGTAGAAGTTGACACTAACTTTTCACATAAAAATGTTGTATAATGGAAAGAACAACCCGTACAAAAATACAAATACAGTTCATAAATAAACATTTATTGAACTTCAAATACACATTTGTACACTGCATGGCAACTGTTGTGGCGGAGGACTCCATTGTGGACGTTCTGGCTCCTGCCTGTGCATTAGGCTATGGCCCCTACATGAGCATTGTGTAAGATGATCACCTTTGTTACGTGCCTCAGCTGAGCATTGAAACCCCTGAACCCCTAAATCGCCCGCAAAATGAAAACTACTCGATCGAATGCTTAACCAATGGAACTTGGTCCCGTTCAGACCCCCCCCCAAGCATCCCGCCCAGTATGAAGATCCCCCTCAACCTGGAAGGGGGCATATTTCTTGTGACAGACACACACACACACACACACACCGTCCGTTAGATAATTATATAGTAGATTATTATAACAATGAATCCTTTTTAGTGAGTTCACCTCTGCTCCGTCAGGGCCCTGAAGGCATTGCAATCTAATGAAACCCGTGGCTCACACTGACAAAATGCACGATTGAAGCTGTGAACATACAGTTGTGACAAGCCTTGCCTGCATAGGTTTGTTTCTCTTCTCCACGTCCACATTACATGGACCTTAACATTACTCACGCTTCACTGTACTCTCTCATGTGTCACAACCGTTTACAGCGCCTCCTCTGCTGATGCTAGCCAAGCTACCAAACAGTGAAGGTCTCTTTATATGCAAAGGTTTTTTTGGATTGCTGGCTCTGGTTTTCCTGAAAGACAGGCAGGTTAGGCTCATCGATGAAAATAAATTGCTATAAAGTGCTATAAAGGGCTTCACTCATCTTCGTCTAGTTGTTATAGCAGAGATGGATGTTGATGCTGCCCCTGACCTGGAATATGTATCCCATAATGTACAATTTACAGGGTAAAGCAATCAGCGGATCTGGTGAAGACTATGAGTCTCCCAGTTATGACAAACACAGCCCAGTCCAATCTGGTCAATGGCTATTGCTCAAGTGGTCATGATGTTGCACAGCGATTGAACCGGTTAGCGTGGGCAACGCTAACGTAGCATGTAGGCTCCTCGCTAGGTTCTGTGAGAGTGAGGTGGCGTGTCACCATGTAGTTTGAGGCTATGAGGAGACGCATGCAAAGCCACGCATTACACAAGTCTCATTGAGCTCATGACCCTCCTACGTGGATGACGGCCGCCATCAACATGATGGCCGCCAGTGGCGAGCACATCCCCATACATCCATGGCTCATCATGGCTCACAATCATTCCTCAGGTCTCAAGATTCAAGAGAAGTCGTCAGCTGTTTCCGTTTCCTAGGGCTACAGATTTCCGATGACCTGGCGTGGACCCGCAACACGGAGGTCATGCTGAAGAAGGCACACCTGCCCCTCTATGCTCTGTGGGGCCTCAGGAAAAGCTGAATAGGCCAACGGTGGCTAGTAAACTTCTACCGTGGCACCTTAGAGAGCGTTTTGACGAGTGGCGTCACTGTGTGGTACGGCAACACCACTGAACAGGACAAGAAAGCCATCCAGAGGGTCAGGAGGACGGCAGAGAAGATCATCCGGTGTGCACTTACATGCATTGAGGAGATCTTTAGGACCAGATGTCGGAAGAAGGCCATGTCCATCATAAAGGACTGCAACCACCCTGGGCACCATCTCTTCTCGGATTGAATCTTGAATCTTTAATAAAAAATAACAATAATAACAATAAAGTGACATATAAATAAACATATGTTGAATTTTGCAAAAAGCATTTAAAAAGCATTTGAAAGTGCCAGTAGTGCAGCAGCATCATGAATTCAGTGCAGTACAGTGCAGAATAGTGGCTGTAATGAGTCCAGAAAGTCCAGCAAAAGTATGATAGTGCATAATAATGAAATTAAATATGGATGACAATGTTATGATAGTTTCAGCACTCATAGCGATTTAGTAGGCTCACTGCCTGTGGATAAAAACTGTCCTTGAACCTGGTAGTCCTTGTACAGATGCTGCGACCGGACCGTAGGGGGGAGAAGAGATGGTGCCAAGGGTGGCTGCAGTCCTTTGTGATGGAGTTGGCCTTATTCCGACATCTGTTCTTAAAGATGATGACGGTGACAGGAACGCTTGAGAAGAAGTCAGCAGTGTTACTCAAGTGAGTTCAAAGTTCGCAACGACAAAATTGATTCGGCAAAGTTGTTTCCATCTCCGCTTTTGAATTAACTCGATTCAAATCAGTAAAAAACGACCTCATACGAGCGTATCAACTGTTATGTGAATCAGAGGAAGTGGATTGAAATTTGGCCGTTTCCATCAACCCATTCTAATGCGATACTTGAAAATGCCAATTGAAATATGGTGCTGGAAACCGACTACTGAGGCCACTCACACTCTCTATAGGGCCACAGTAGAAGTTCACCAGCCACCATTTGCCTTTGCCGCTATGACTCATTAAAATCTTTATTTGTCTATTCAGCATAGACATGACAAAGGAGGCAAAGAGGTACGAGATAGTGTACATCAAGCCAGAAGGATGTTACAGCCAGGAAAGGGAATGTGGGTTTAAAATGTGGATGATTTATTCCTTTAGCAGATACTTTTATCTTGCTAAAGAATGCCCACAGGTCATCGGGGATTAAACCCTGAATCTCTCGGCCAGGAGTGGAACACCCTAGCCGCTATGCCATCCTGAGTTAGGTGTCCTAGATGTGTGTTGGCATGAGCCCCGCCTCCCCCTACCACCTGTGGGCGAATGGAGCAGTGGAGGGAGGGAGAGGTGAAATGTCACCAGAAAAATGTTGAATTCATGCTGACAAGCAGTGCATAAAAAACTCTTGGACTTTGGGAACCTTGATATTTCACTAACTCAACTCAACATGGCAGGCCCCAGGGACATTATAAGGCTATTTAAAGAAGAGGACACCTAACAAAAATATAAATAAATACACACACATATACACACACACACACACACATACACACATACACAAACAGAGCAACGTCACATCACTGGAAGCAGGCCCTGTATGTGCAGGCTTGTTAGACAGCTTGGTGTCCCCACGTTCTCTGAAGACCAACAAACCATTTTCACAGAGCTGTCATAGTCGAACAAACACAGGTCTAGCCCCCAATATTGACATGAGGTAGGTAGGCTGGTTAGTGTTTCAGAGCACCAGTAATAGAGTGTTATCTTCCCTACTGGTGCCCTGGTGAGCAGACTCATAGCGTTATGAGCCACACCTGGGTTTATCGGATGACACCTCGTAAAAAGGGTTTATTATTCTCTAAATAGAAGAAAAGTTTATAACTATTTGTAATATATTACCTGCTGTATGTCACATTCTACACATGTGGGGTATTAACTTCAGTCTTGACTTTATAATCACCAAGGTGAATACATTTGAAGGGATCAGTTTTTTTCTGTCTAGACAGACGTCACGTATGTTCCTTCTATTCTTATATTTCGCACAGCTGACATACTAGAGTTGTCATACTTGCGCGTGTTCTTCTTCCATCCGTGTGATTCATTGCTTCCCACCACTCCACTACATCAGCACAGACTACACAGCCACGCTGCAGGGCTCAGCCTGACGGCGTCACGGCCATGGTGCCACAGCGACCCGGGTCCATAAAACACAACGTTGTCGAAGGCGGCTGAAGGAGACCGCGCAGCAATCACCGTCTCGCCCGTGTTGCTGTAAAGACTGCAGGGCTCAGCCTGATGGCGTCATGGCCACGATGTCACGCCAGCACCATAAAACATTACGGCTGCAGGAGACGGCGCACCGATCACCGTCTCGCCCGCGTCACTGTGATGCGCCCCGCATCCCCGGACTGTCTCCTTCTTCCGTCCTGCCCTGTGGTTCACTCCTGAACTCCGCACCCTGAAGGCTGCTGGTCGTCAATTGATTCTCCAAGAAAACTGACCGTGAGGCCTTTAAGGATCATGTAAAGTCTTACAAAGACGCTCTCTCCCGGACCAGGACTCCGGACCAGTATTACTCCGTCCTCATTGGCAACCAACAAAGCCAACAGAGAATGCTGTTCTCCACCATAAACCGCCTGCTCCGCCCCCCCCCCCCATTCTCCAGGTGCCCTCGACTGCTGCTCCAAATTCCTGTACTTCTTTCAGGCCAAAGTAGACTCCATCCACCAGCAGCTTCATTTCAGCCTCTCCACCTTCACCCCTGTAGATACCCTCATGGTTGCCAAGCTGGTCACCAAAGCTAAGGCCTTCACCTGCTCTCTGGATCCCATGCCCACAGCCTTGGTAAAGGCATCACTACCCATCATCTGCCCCATCATAGTGACATTGTGAATTCTTCAATGTCATCTGGCGTGGTCACCCAAATCCTCAAGAAGCCTGGTTTGGACCCGGAGGACCTCAACAACTACCGGCCGATCTACAACCTTCCTTTCCTCAGCAAAATCCTGGAAAGAGCAGTTGCCACCCAACTCCAACACCACATGTCCAACCATGAGCTCTAAGAACCCCTTCAGTCTGGCTTCACCCAAGCACTGAGACCAGCCTCATCAAAATCACCAACGACCTCCTCATGGCTTCTGATTCTGGCCACATCAGCATTCTCATACTCCTTGACCTCTCTGCAGCCTTTGACAGTCTCCCACACCATCCTCCTCAACCGCCTGTCCGACCACTTGACACCGCTCTTTCCTGGTTTGAATCTTACCTCTCGAACCGTAAACAGTACGTGACTGCAGATCAGTGACTGCAGTTCCCCCCCGGCCCCAGTCAACCAAGGCGTGCCTCAAGGCTCTGTGCTTGGCCCTCTCCTCTTCACCATTAACATGCTCCCGCTTGGTTAAATCATCGGCCACCATGGTCTCAGCTTCCACTCCTACGCTGATGAAAGCTACACCCATCTACCCCTTCAATTTCTTGTCAACTGCCTGTATGACATAAAAAACTGGATGTCATCAAATCTTCTCAAACTCAACAGTATTAAAACAGAACTCATGGTTGTGGCTCCCAAGGTGCTGCTCCGGAAGGTTGGAGATCTTCTCCTCTCCGTGGAAGGATGCTCCATATCTCCATCCCCTGAAGTCCGCAACCTGGGTGTCATACTGGACTCCACCCCCTTCTTCCAGGCTCACATCAAATCTGTCACAAAATCTTTTTTTACCACCCCAGAAACATCTCGAGACTCCGGTCATCACTCTCGGAGTCTGTGGCAGAAACCCTCCTCTGTGCCTTCATTACCTCCCGCCTGGACTACTGCAATGGAGTCATGTCCGGGGTTCCCAGCAAAGCCCTGGATAGGCTCCAGTTTGTCCAGAACTCAGCCTCCAGGGTACTCACCCACACCAAGCCCTGGCAGCACATCACCCCCACCCTCATCCACCTTGGAGGTAAAGAGGAGCGTTTTATATTTGATGTGAAACTTGACCGGGTCAAGTTTCACATCAAATATAAAACACTCTCCAAGTCTTTCCATGCCCTCACCCCCCAGTACTTAACTGACCTCCTCCACCCCTATACCCCTTCCCGGAGTCTGCGGTCCTCGGACACGGGCCTGCTCTCCATTCCCCATTCCCGCCTCCCAACTGTTGGAGACAGAGCGTTCTGTGTCAGGGCCCCCACCCTCTGGAACTCTCTTCCTGGAGAGATCCGCAATGCCACCTCCCTGCACATTCTCAATAGAAACCTCAAAACACTTCTGTTCACCATGGCCTTTGACCTCTAACCCATCCTTTTCCCCTCCTTTCACTGCTACTTTAATTTATTTACTTAATTTATTTTTGTATTTGCCTTAGCTGTTTGCTTGTTTGTTTTGATGTTGGTTTGATGTTGCTCTGTAAAGCGGCCTTGGGTTCCTTAAAAGGCGCTATATCAATTAAAGTTATTATTATTATTAGGCAAACATTATTATACCGGGAGAACGAAGGAAAACATCAACAACATTTTATATTTTTAAAACCGCCGACTGTCATTATGGTCAATGTGGGACATAAGATGGCTCCCGGAACACTGCGTTGTGGAACCTACACATTGACTAGTTGAGTAGTTAGTAGAGTAGTTATTAGGGTACTTAGTAGAGTAGTAGTAGTAGCTGTTATGCACGGGAGAACCAAATTCACTTGTGTAAAACCTAAACACAGAAACTGAGAAAAAATTTAAATGTAGTCTTGACTCCACAATTCCGTACTGCATGGTTCTAAGTCTTTTTCACATGTTTTAGCGAGTCTTGTCTAACAGCTGTAATGTGTTCAGAAACAAATTGCTGTATTTGCTTTGCAGGGACTTTAACCTGACCCACGCAGGGCAGATAAAAAAACACAACAACCGGTGGAAGCTAACACTGAAATGTTAATTAGTCTGTCTGCACGCCCACAAATACAAGCTAATTGCAGTGGAAGTCATCAGCCGAAGAAGAAACACCCAAAAAAAGAGGCGTATTTTTAGGCTGCTCGGTAGCGCTAGCGTGGAGTGTGAAGGAGGGGGTGAAGGACTGTCAACATGTGTTCACCATCACCATCACATCACCGCAACATCGCCCTGACGTCAGTACTATTGCCTTCACCCTCCCCTCCCCCCTCTGTTCATGTTCAACACCTCTTCCTGGCGCCCAAATAAGGACTGGAGATAACCTTCCATGAACCTTCCTTCCTCCTTGATCCTCCTGTCACACACAGAGACAGTAGGGGTAAATACAGCCTGTTCCACCTGCTGTGATGAAAGGGTTCTGGCCCATCTCCAGACAGCCTCGTCCTGTTTTAACCAGAACGACCGCTTAGTGACGGGCGACAAGCAACAGTTAACATGCGGTCTCCGGATGTAAGATTGTCACTCGGTTGTCAGTTTGAATCCTTGAATAGATTAGAAGAGAACTTAGAGGAAAGAAGGGAAGGAAGGGAAGGAAAACCATGTTCGTAGCTTTTAGGAATAAAATAAAAGAGACACTTGTAGAAAGGGCGAGGCCCAGTGATGGGTCCACTGCTCAAGTCTGTTCCACAATGTCAGTGTAAAGTGCATGCATGTGTGTGAATCTATTCATTCTATATCTTTATCTGTAGATAGCGAGCAGTGATGGGCGCTCCAGTAGTGCCTTGGGACCATGAGCCAGACATCTTAAACCTGCACACTGAATGATGACATCAACGAAAGACAACTCCACACAATTTCCAGCCTAGCGAAGGTATTCTTCCTTTGTTTAATTTCCCCGGGGGGGAACCCCACTGACAAGCTATTATCACATATTTATCACAGGTTTTTTTGCTAACTCTCACGATTGTTCAGCAAAATATGACTTAAAGAGGTGAAGCAGACATTACATAGACTCCTTTCAGATTCTGTGGTGCGGCCGTGGCTCCCAGCTACAGCTGAGTGTAGATTGATAATCATTGGATTGACCTGATCCACAGCCACTCTGTTGGTTCTGTCCAGTCGACCCTTTGAATGGCCCTGAGGAGCGGGAGCACACGCCAACGTGCCAACTCCACACAAACCTGTGCAGCCATCAGCATCTCAGCAGATTCATCCAAAACCTGTTGGCGTAATCAGATTAATTCACTAGTTCCTTTCCCGCTGCCGGCTGTCCGTGGCCGCCACCAGCATCAGCAGGGATAGATCCATCATCTATGTGGAGCGGCTTAACACAGCAGCCCTCCCCAAGTCCCCACAAAGCTTGTTGGGTGGGTGGGTTTGCGTGGCGGTGTCGGGAGGGGATTACCCGAGTGTGAATGACGGAGTGGTCAGCCGGCCAGCAGACAGAGCAGTTATTCTGATTTAGATTTAGAGCTGCACAGGTCTGCAGAATAGCCCCTAGAGCCCCTGACCTGGGTTTGAATCCCACTAGAGATTGACTGGGACTATTTAGTCATTTCATCATCAGACAATTGTTTTGCCTGGACAGAGCATCACAACATGGGCAGTGGAACACCAACATGGGATATTATGACAGAGCTGGACCGTAGCTGACAGAACAATCATGAAACACAATGCTCGATGGCTTCAGTGAAGCTGGAGGGGACAGTGAATGCACATGCAGGTTGAGTTTTGAGAGCATAATATTTACACAATATATAATGTATCAGTCACTTGATGTTCTTTACTGTTTATAGAATTGTTATGGTATAGTGTTGTATATAGTTAAGCATATCATAGGTAATATATAGTGTTGTTTATAGTTTATAGTATAGTATATAGTAGGCAGAATATAGTGTTGTTTATAGTATAGTATATAGTATATAGTGTTGTTTATAGTATAGTATTGTTTAGCATAGTATTGCATGGTTTAAGAAAGCTAGTATAAGATAGTATTGTTTATGAAATTCCTACTGAAATTCATTACTTTATTGTACTGCAGGAGGGAATGGTAATGGACCATTTATGTAGCGCTTTTATCCAAAGCGCTTTACAAGTCATGCCTCACATTCACCCATTCATACACACATTCATCCACCGACGGTGGAGTCAGCCATCAAGGAGACAGCCAGCAAGTCGGGAGCAGTTAGGGTTAGGGTGTCTTGCTCAAGGACACCTGGACACTTTTTGCTAGGAGGAGCCGGGGATCAAACCAGCAACCTTATGGTTGTCAGACGAGCTGCCCTACCTCCTGAGATACTGCCGCCCTGACATATGGCAAATAAAAACATCTTGATCATAAAAAAACATCTAGATCATCTTAATCTTGATCAAGGCCACCTAAAACGGTACACTGTGTAAATGGGGGATGGAACATAGAAACAATCGGCTGGAGGGCAACTATTGAGAGAACGATGTTGATGACGTCATTGTCACAACTTTCCACAGTTGTTGACCGTGTACCTTCCACTATAGACATGGTGAACTGAACAGCAGCCAGGTCCTTCAGGGTCCAGTGGAACATCAAGCAGTGACATCCCAGGCTGGGCTCTGCGGCTGTGTTTTTGTTGTTGTTGTGTAACACTGCGTTATTCCAGAAGCTACAAGGAACAAGGGTAACGCATGCAGGAGGCACGCAGAGAACATCGCATGGTCCTCTCTCCCGAGGAGGACCGTTGGTTTTCAGTCTAGCCTTGAACTCAACGGAACTAAAAAGAGGAGCTACAAATCTCCTGCAAGGATATGGCCAAGGATGGCTCAACAGCCCATCACACGACACCACAGCCAGGCTATAAACAAGCACGGATGTTGTTATCTCAGGAAGAAGCATCAATTCAGGGTTGGGCCAAGTAGACATGAACCGCTTTATCTTGAGTCTCGTGTGATGGTTGATTTAAAGGCGGCCTTGTGAGCCGTATAGGGGCCATCTTGGTTCTAAATGCTAGCTGGGTGGCTAACTTTTGTTGTTCGTTTGTGGCGGTATGCGAGTACACCTGGATGATATAGCCTCGTCAGTATTACAATGAATTATTGATCAAATACAATTCAGAAAAATCATTCTGTGCATTACCAATAACTTATGCCTAGCAGACATGCGTACAATTGCCATGAGTAAAGACAAAGATGAACATCTAAAATGTGTTCGAGTCACGGCAAAGTGAAGCCTTAAATTAACGCTGGAATATGTGCTGGAACGCATTGCATTTGAGACTTTATTACTAAGAAGTCAAACTTCATGGCAAACCCTGGTGGTGACTTCATTCAGGATGTTCAAAACACTGAGAATTGGAGGCCACCAGCACCACGGCCCCGCTTACAGAAGGGATGCTACTGCTGTCACAAGCGGCCGGGGGTCAAAGAAGTGACCTCTTTGAAGAACAATGCATTCTTCAGCTGACATTTTCGAGTTGCTTTAAGTTCATCTCCGACAAAAGTACAGACTACGTAGAACTACTTGACTTAAATTAGCAATAAAGAAAAGAAAAGGCACTTGGACAAGCGAGCAGAGGACCCCGAAGCCGCATGCTAACCGATTCAACATGGCGAGTCATCGGTGCAGAGAACACCACCCGCCAGACTGACGGGGCGGGTGGTGCTCAGCTCGTCTCCGCGACACCTTGGCTATAATTGTGTCTTTCTAGCACCTACGGCGTCAGAGAAGTGAGAAGTTGCCTATTCATATCTCGTTCACACGTACCGTTAGATGGGGGGAGGCGGATTTCTCATTACGTACTTACAGAAAAGTAAACTCAAAATCGAATAACTGTCAATTAGAAAACCTATTAAAAAGAGGTTGATGTGAAGTAATATAATAACCCAAGTACATAAGTGACCCAGTACAGATAAAGAGAGGTCCCCATTACCATTATAACCTGCAGATAGACGTAGGCCTTTCGCCAAGCATCAGAATCATCTAGTGGTCCAGATGCTATAGACTATATGGTAGAGATGTAGATATCCATCACATGTACTGAACACACCTGAAGGATGTAGGCCACTAACATTGAGGTACAAAAACACAGTTTACCATAGTAGGAGACGAGGACAATAGCATGTTAATAACCTGTTATCATGGTCCACCTAAATACTGACAAAAGTTCAGTCAAATTCAGCATAGAACAGTTTGTGTGATCACACACACACACACACACACACACACACACACACACACACACACACACACACACACACACACACACACACACACACACACACACACACACACACACACACACACACACACACACACACACACACACACACACACCACACACACACACACACACACACACACACACACACACACACACACACACACACACACCAGGTATGACAACGCAGGAGATTCAGATGGAATGATTTATTCATAATCATGGTAGCATAATAAAACAATGAACATTGAAAGCACTGACATTTGAACCCAAGGCCTCTCTCTCTCTCTCTCTCTCTCACACACAGCATGCACCCCCCCCCCCCCCCCCCACACGGGCCGTCCTGGAGGCTGTCACCCCAACGCACTCATGGTGCTGCCTCCCTCCCTCCCTTCCCAAGTCCTTCTATTGTTCATTCTCAGGTCAGTCGGTTTATTTAGTTTTCCTTGTTCACTTTGTGTTTGTGTGTGTGTTTTTTTTAATTTTTTAAAATCCTTTAAATATATTTTAATATAAAAAGCCCACGTATAATGACTCAACCACTTCAGTGAACTGGTCCTCCCCCCCCCCCCCCCCCCGTCCCGGAGCGATCCATTCCTTGATAACCCCTGGAGGAGGAGGGGGGGGGGGGGAAGTGCTATTGTGACACCAACTCTGCTCTCTTCCGGTGGTCCTGACTCTCTCTCTTTTTTTAACGGACCAAGAAATGAGGAGTGTGTGTGTGTGTGTGTGTGTGTGTGGGTGGGGGGGGGGGTAGCAAATGAATAAACAAACTTCCCTGACCACGCAAACAGAAGAAATAAACACAACAACAACAACACAATAAAAAAAGACTCATAAAAAAACAGAAATATATTTTTTAAAAATGAAGGAAAGAATCAGTCTGATCAGACGGAAGAGGAGGACGCTCTGTGGACAGGAGGCACTTTGGCACAGAGTGAAGGCCCCACACCTGGACACACACAGGGGACCGGTGGAGACTAGACTGAGGGGTCAGACTGGAAGCATGCAGAGGGCATGTCTTGGCCCATTGGGGGGATATGGAGCTAGGGGCACCAGTCATGTGGTGGAGGAAGAAAAGGCCAGCCTCCCCTCCTCATCATCGAGGCTGTTTTCACAAGAGGAGAGAGGAGCGCGGACGCAACTTAAAACAACGTGATCCTCTTTCAGAAAGAAAAGAGAGAGAGAGAGAGAGAGAGAGAGAGAGAGAGAGAGAGAGAGAGAGAGAGAGAGAGAGAGAGAGAGAGAGAGAGAGAGAGAGAGAGAGAGAGAGAGAGAGAGAGAGAGAGAGAGAGAGAGAGAGAGAGAGAGAGAGAGATAGAGAGAGAGAGAGAGAGAGAGAGAGAGAGAGAGAGAGAGAGAGAGAGGAGAGAGAGAGAGAGAGAGAGAGAGAGAGAGAGAACAGCGGTGGCCCGTTCTAACACCGGAGAACTCGTCTGGCAGAAGTTGTAAACCCACAGGAAAAACAGTCTTCCACCGGAAGCAGAGGGAGGGAGGCAGACAGGCGGGGGGGGAGAGAGAGAGAGAGAGAAAGACAGAGAGAAAGAGAGAGAGAGCCTGCCAGCCTACGGGGTAACAGCTGGGCGTGGTTGCCAGGTTGTGCCAGGCTGCGTCTGGCCTCCACCACCTCCTCCTCCTGGGCCCTTGGTCTCCTCTCCTCTTCACAGGTAGAGCTCCTTGGCCCGGATGTGCTTCAGTTTCTCCCCCAGCATGTTGAAGGAGGGCCTCACCGCTACGTCCAGGGTCCAGCACTGCTTCATCAGGTCGTACACCACCGGGGAACAGCCCTCAGGGGCGTCCATCTTGTAGCCCTTCTCCACCCGGGGGACCACGTCCTTCAGGGGCTGGAGGACGGATGAAGAGGGAGAGAGACAGAGAAAGAGAGAAAGAGAGAGCAGTTATTCACCATTTATTATTCCACTAAATAGATTTATTATTTGGCTTTTTAACAATTATTATGCTTTACTATTAGGCTTTTTAGTAATAATTATTTTACAATTTTCTGGTTTGTGCTTTGAGAGCCAGAAAACAGCCGGTAAACAGACCAGAGAGACAGCTTCAATAAAGCCTGCTGCCATCTACTGGAGCTCTGAAGGTTTAACCTGACCAGGTTTAACGCTCTGGCAACACAGATACTTAAGGCACCGCTATGGAGGAACGTCCTAGATTGAGCTTGTTCCTCTAAGTCCAACCCACACTCCACTAGGTCTGTACTGCTGTGCGATAGTCACATGTAACCTAAATGTATGACGACATTAAGACATTTTAATGCCCATGCCAGCTCCATTCATAATACCCACATGTATTTATATTATAAGTACAGTCCCTGGCGTTATTAACCCATCTCCAGGCAGTACTCACAATTCTGGGATAAGGCACACGTCCAAAGGAGTAGATCTCCCACAGCAAGATCCCGTAACTCCACACGTCAGACTTGGTGGAGAACCGCTGGAAGGCAACAGAGAGAAGGGACAATATTTAGCTAGTGAATAAAGCTAGCTTCCATAAGAAGCCAATTCAAGCTTCTCACGTCGTCCTTCTTAAGGGATCGTTGTCACCGCATGTCTTTATTGGTCACATACATGTACACACACTGTCAAATTAGTTTCTGCATTTAACCCATCCTAGTATTAGGAGCAGTGGGCCGCTTGTATATACAGCTGCCCGGGGAGCAGTGTAGTGTAGGGGGCCTGATGCCTTGCTCAAGAGCACCTCGGCAGTGCCCAGGAGGAGAACTGGCACCTTTTTCAGAGTACTAGTTCTCACTCTGTACTTGGTCCGTTTCGGGGACTTGAACCGGCCACCCTCCGGTTCCCAAGTTCCAACAGGCTGAGCTACTACCGCCACAGAAAGAAGTATAAAACAATTGTTTATACTCATATTGTTCCTCTCCACGGCAATCTTTAGTAAAAGGTGAAAGATTTATACTTTCTAAATATTTAACACGGCGTGGTACATCTCTAGTGCTCTATGCACAACGTTATTAAGGCATGGTACTTGTATACAGTACTATACGTGGCTATGTTGGCAACAGACATTGAAGACCTAACAACTAGCAATATGACCTGCACTAAACCTGAAGGACGGAGAATGGAGAAGCTCCCTTATAACTGGTGATATAAGAATACAAAGGAAATGAGTTCAATCCAGTTCTATGATGTGTAGTTGCTCCCGTTCAGCTCAGTGTCTCTTGTGCTCCTGAGTGTCCCTGGAAGTAGGGGCGTGAAGCCCTGTGTGAGCGAGACCTTCACGTCTTCGTCACGCGGAGGCCACCCACCTTCTCCCTCAGCGCCTCGGGGGAGGTCCACTTCACGGGCAGCTTGGCCGTGTCCTGCGTGGAGGACGCCTCCTTGGTCAGGCCGAAGTCGCTGACCTTGGCGATGTGCTCGTCGGACACCAGCACGTTGCGGGCCGCCAGGTCGCGGTGCACAAAGTTGTTGGCCTCCAGGTACTCCATGGCCTCGCACACGTCGCTGGATGAGAGAGGCAGAGTGAGAGTGAGAGCGAGAGAGAACATCATGGGTCACTGACAACCGCTTGAGACGTTCGATGGATTCTGAGCGGTGTCGTGATGGAGAGTGAGAACCGCAGAGGGAAACAACGACCAAATCAGAGCAATTCACACCAACCCCATGGGGTGGAATCGCATTGTTAATCGCATCTCACTATTATAGTCTGTATTATGCCAAAAAGATTAAGAGAATACAGACACCTGGTTCAGTAGGGCTAGGGGTAAAGACTCAGACACCTGGTTCAGTAGGGCTAGTGGTACAGACTCAGACACCTGGTTCAGTAGGGCTAGTGGTAAAGACTCAGACACCTGGTTCAGTAGGGCTAGTGGTAAAGACTCAGACACCTGGTTCAGTAGGGCTAGTGGTAAAGACTCAGACACCTGGTTCAGTAGGGCTAGGGGTAAAGACTCAGACACCTGGTTCAGTAGGGCTAGGGGTAAAGACTCAGACACCTGGTTCAGTAGGGCTAGTGGTAAAGACTCAGACACCTGGTTCAGTAGGGCTAGTGGTAAAGACTCAGACACCTGGTTCAGTAGGGCTAGTGGTAAAGACTCAGACACCTGGTTCAGTAGGGCTAGGGGTAAAGACTCAGACACCTGGTTCAGTAGGGCTAGGGGTAAAGACTCAGACACCTGGTTCAGTAGGGCTAGGGGTAAAGACTCAGACACCTGGTTCAGTAGGGCTAGGGTAAAGACTCAGACACCTGGTTCAGTAGGGCTAGGGGTAAAGACTCAGACACCTGGTTCAGTAGGGCTAGGGGTAAAGACTCCGACACCTGGTTCAGTAGGGCTAGGGGTAAAGACTCAGACACCTGGTTCAGTAGGGCTAGGAGTAAAGACTCAGACACCTGGTTCAGTAGGGCTAGGGGTAAAGACTCCGACACCTGGTTCAGTAGGGCTAGGAGTAAAGACTCACAGGGAGAACTTGAGTAAGCAGTCCCCGTCCAGGACTGTCCGTCCCCGCGAACGCAGGTAGTCCACTAGACTCCCCTGTGAAGAACCATAAAAAGAACCCATGCTTTAGAACATTGATATGCTTTAGAACATTGATATGCTTTAGAACCTTGATATGTTTTAGAACATCAATGCTGATACCGCTCATTTATTTTTGAGACCACTTTTAAGGCATTTATTATAGAAACACTTATTCCAGAGTAACTTTGAATATAATTGACCTCTAAGTGGCCAGGGAAAAAGATGCAGAGAGTGTCTTGATTTACTAAAGACATTTTAAGTATGCCAAGTGTGGGATGCGATAGAAACAAACAAGAAAATGTCATCTTTTAATGACATTTTGTAGTTCATGAGATGAACAACTTGAGCCGACCTTGGCCATGTACTCTGTGACGATGTAGAGACTTCCTCTCTCCTCCACGATCACCCCTAGCAACTGGACCAGGTTGTTGTGCCTCAGTTGTCTGTGGAGGAGGAACACCACAAGGTCAACAACACAACCACAACAACAACAACACACGTCTGAGAAGCAGCTGAAGAGGCTTTTAACCAAACCTTTGTTTGTATAACATCTCATCTCTTTGTGATGGGCAAGGGAACACAAGCAATTCCTGCACATACTTAGTATCCTTAACATCTTAATATCCTTTCACAAGTTTGTGTTTTTCTGTCACTTTAAGTCACTTTGAGCAGGCATAGCATAAATAAATAAATACTATACATGTTAAAGGGGTCATACTACAAGGTCAGAGTGTAATTAGCCATTACAGGCCGCTTCAAAATTGTCACGTAACTTAAATAGTCTCTTATCTGGTGACATCACACGGTGTCCAACCACATACATTATGGCTAGATCAGTCACTCTGACCATTTTTAAAAGGACTGTAATTAATGGCTAATTACACTGACACCTGGTGGTACTTTCTAGACCTCCACTGGAACATACCAACTTGGATCATTCTATTTGAGGGGGGGGGGGGGTGTCCTTACGTCATGACGGAGGCCTCCGCGATGAAAGCCTGCGCTGTGGCGTCGTTCTTGATGCACTTGACCGCCACCTTGGTCCCCCTGTAGTCCCCGACCATGACGTCTAACACACACACACACACACACACACAGTCAAGCAGTGCCTTCCCATAATATCATGTGTGTGTGTGTGTGTGTGTATTGGTTGAGTGGTGTCACATGAGATGATGTGGGCCCTTATCGTAAAGACTAGAAATTATTGTTATTGGTTGATTTGATCAGCAAATAATATATATATATATATATATATGTTAGTTATCAATTAATGATACTTAGTTGAGTAGAGAGTGATCACTTTGTCACGTGTCTCCTTCCTGTCGTGACCCTGAGAGGAGGACATCCTTACCTCCAAACTCTCCTTTGCCGATGGTCTGGATGAGCTTCAGTTCCTTCCTGTTCAGAGACCAGCCGCCTGCACACACACACACACACACACACACACACACACACACACACACACACACACACACACACACACACACACACACACACACACACACACACACACACACACACACACACACACACACACACACACACACACACACACACACACACACACACACACACACACACGATCAGCCCTCCCTCCATGCTGTCCCCCAGTCACATCTCGTGGTAAATCTCCCAACATCGTAACTGAAGTAAAGAAATCTAATCTAACATATCAAACTGGCCTACACAGCTTCTACATCCTTCACATAGAGTGGGGGGGGTGGCTAATAAGGGGGTCAGAGTATACTACCGGGAGTGAGTGTGATTATTATTACTATTATCATTTCAAAATAGTCTGTCCCTTGGTGACATCACACAGTGGGAGTGTCCACCAGGATCTATGAGGGATAGGTAAGCCGACCAGTTGGTACAGTCCACCGGGTAGACTGGGAGACTGATCTATCCATCATAGATCTGGGTTCACACTCCCACTGGGGGGCGGCAGGAGCTCAGTCTGGGACTTGGCTCGGGAACCGGAGGGTCGCCGGTTCACGCCCCTGGAACGGACCAAGTACGGAGTGAGAACTGGCACTTGGAAAAAGGTTCAAGTTGGCCTCCTGGGCACTGCCGAGGTGCCCTTGAGCAAGGCACCAGAACCCCTACCTCCACTGCTCCCCCTGGCAGCTGGATATACAACCCGCCCACTGCTCCTCATACTAGGATGGGTTAAATGCAGAGGAACTCATTTCACTGTGTGTGTATGTGACCAATAAAGAGGATTCAATCCTCACGATTTAGATTGAGATTTAGATCCCTGTGTGATGTCACCAAGTAAAAAGTGTAGTTACAATTTTAGTCACATGACAATTTTGAAATGGCCTGCAATGACACGCACTAATCACTGATTATTGTAATAATAAGAATAGCAGAGTTCATTTTCATGGGACTCACAAGCAAGGAAAGGGAGTTAAGTGTAAATTGCAGCATCCACAGCATTTTAAAGTTTGTAGCATTGACATGAACAGAGGCGTTAACCGACGGTTATTGGAACGCTGGAATCCAAACGACAGGAAGAGGAGAAGAGAGAGAGGTGGATTTAAAGTGTCATTGAGAGTCATTTACAATCCTCCACGTCCTCAAGGGGGCGCTTTACACAGAGGTTAATACGCCTCTGTTGATCAATGCCACTCAGGCTGGGGATAACAGCACGGACTTAAGGGCACTCGGGCCACTCTGAGCCCACAATAAGGTGTGTGTGTGTGTGTATGTGTGCGTGCGTGCTTGTGTGTGTGGAACAATAGCGTGCGGCTGGTGTTTGAGAGTGTTTGGCGGGGACGCCCGTGCCCCCTCCAGAACCGTGTGTGGGACCATCCAACACGGGGACTCATATCGGCCCGCGTGTGAGCGTTGATTACCCAGGGGACTAGCGATAGATAGAGCTTAGAAAAGACAGCATTCCCCTGGCAGCTTCTAGCGTGGTGCAGTGTGTGTGTGTGTGTGTGTGTGTGTGTGTGTGTGTGTGTGTGTGTGTTCTTTTCAGGAGTGCCCTTCTTAATGCCCTTGCATTCCAACCTGCGAGCGTGACATTGTGTGTGTTTATATTATATGTGTTCATAAGAAAGAGTGAAGGAGTGTGCGTGTGCACTTATGTGTGTGAGAGGAGAGTTTGTGTGTGTGCGTGTGTTTGTGTGTTCCACCACAGCGTGCGTGTGTGTTTACAGTATACGCAAGTATGCGACAGAGTGAGGATGTGGTTGGGTGGCTCTGTGGTGGTGTGTGTGTGTGTGCACTTACTCCTGGAAAACTCGTCCTGGGCTGCCACTGTTCCCTCCATCAGTTTGGGTTTGATCAGTTTGGTACACAGGCCATCTGCGTCTTTGGTGTAATGCTGTGGACACACACACACACACACACACACACACACACACAACACACATTAAATAATGAAATAGCTCCCTGGCTGGTAGACGGTCGTTCCCTGCAGTGGGTTTCCTCTGCAGGGTTGTACAAGGTGGAGTGATGGTTTGAGGTCTCAACTGTAAACTGAAGTTTCCTTCGGGACAACACATGATAATAAACGGAGGTGACCCGAGGCCGGGACAGACCAGTCACTAGACCACGGATGAGCTTTACACACACACGCGGGTTGTCCACAGGTGGTCTTTCAATGAACAGTTTGCACACAATACAAGAAAAGGAACAGAACTAAATGACCCGTCAGCGGTGCGGTGGGCTCCTCTCAGGGTGGTGGTGGTAAACTTCTAAAGTGCTGTGGTGCAGTCACACCACAGCACAGGAGGCCTGCATCGCTCACAGACACACACACCGTGACCCTTAAGGCACAACAGACGGAGCCGTTTACGATGCTTCCACACAAGTGATGTTGAAGCACCAGTTAAGCAGTGATACGTTTATCGGTCACAAACAGTTACTGTTTGTATGTGTTAATATAGATTGATGTGGGAGTGTGTTCTATAAGCGTCTTTTGGAGCTCAAGGTCGCAGCTCGCCCACGGACGAGGGGAAGGGGCTTAGCGGGGCTACCCAGCAGCAGAGGGTCCTCGCGGGGGTGGGAGAGAGGGAGACTGACCGGGCTGACCTTTCACCCGGTCGATACTCGCTCACATCAAAGCCATCCGTCTGAAAATGGTCGTGAAGGGGGGGGGTGGCGACGTGGGGGGGGGCCACAGCGTGGGGGCCACAGCATGGGCTGCTTTTGGGTTTCTCCTGCCATGCATTATCGACGCAAGGGATAAAAATAGAGAGACCTATTGACCCGCTGTCCGACCACCGCCTCTCCCCTCCGTCAGAGGGTGAGGGAGACACCTTGAGATGAAGGGGAAGGAGGCAGTCGGGCCCAGACACAAAGACACCGAGAGCAGAAGACCAGAGAACAATCGATCCAGAGGAATTAAGACGTCCAAAGAGAAAAGCCGGAGTACGATAAATCAATTAAAAATAATCAAATGTGAGAGAAAGCGAGAGACAGAGACACACAGACAGAGAGAGGGCGAGAGAGAGGGCGAGAGAGAGAGAGATAGTGAGAGAGAGACAGACATAGAAAGGCAAGACAGACAGAGAGACACAGGAGACAGAGAGAGAGAGAGAAAGAGAGACACCGAGAGAAAGATAATGGAGTAATACAGAGAGAACCACCAAGACATTGATCCGTGCTCTTAAAGCAGTCTCTCTAAGCCTGTAATATGGCTCATTAATGCAGGAGCATACATCTCCCAGGGCCCTGAATAGCCAAGCAGTGGAGGCTTCCTAGCCGAGGGGTGGGTGGGTTGGTATTACATGTTTTAGTACATCCTGCTGGGTCTGTTTGAAGAAGACTCGCCACTTTAGAAGTAGTCCTGCAGTTTAGGTTTAGGTTTCCCTGCTGTGTGAAAATAGTTACCACTGAACATCTTCATGAGAGAGCTGTGTGACTGCGTGGAGGTCTTCAAGCGCGCACACACACACACACACACACACACACACACACACACACACACACACACACACACACACACACACACACACACACACACACACACACACACACACACACACACACACACACACACACACACACACACACACACACACACACACACACACACACACACACACACACACACACACACACACACACACACACACACACACACAGCTAATGAGACGTCTCTTCTCATGTGCCGTGAATTCAAATTAGAAAAAGGACATCTTCAAATGAATCAAACGCTATCGCGAATCATCGGAAATTACAGGAAATGATGTTCTACTCTCCCCCTGGGACGTAAAAGCTAATATTCTGTATCTATCGCACCGGGAAGATCTAAATTAAAATGCTAACTAACACTCGATGTATTTTATCGTACATTGCCGTGACTATGTCTCCCTCCAAAACACAAAACTAACAGATAATATTCCTGCAAAACGTTCAATGAACTGATTGGGATATCGAACGGAAAATATCTAAACAAACTGGAATGCTTAAATGCATAATTATTTTAGGATTTAGATCCCATTCATTTATTGGAATCCCTTTGCTGCCATTAATTATTTGTGTTAATGAATTAACACAAAGTGAATATAATATGTGGATTGTATCAATGGCCACCAGGGGGCAGCATAGGGATGGTACAAGGCTTCCATCTTCATTATACACCTATTATACACCAAGTCTACATTTAGTCCAGCATTGTCAAAATGCTGATTATGCAGAGTATCAATAATCACCTTCAAACTCCTTGAACATTGCTATGAATGTGTTTTAATCTATGAAGTATTATTATTCTTTGAATAATCATGAATTACTCTCAAAGTTCTAATCCCCTTTAAATGTAGAAAATATCAACAAGATGCTTCACTATAGACACTAGAGGATATAGAACCATCAACACGATGCTTCACTATAGACACTAGAGGATATAGAACCATCAACACGATGCTTCACTATAGACACTAGAGGATATAGAACCATCAACACGATGCTTCACTATAGACACTAGAGGATATAGAACCATCAACACGATGCTTCACTATAGACACTAGAGGATATAGAACCATCACACGATGCTTCACTATAGACACTAGAGATATAGAACCATCAACACGATGCTTCACTATAGACACTAGAGGATATAGAACCATCAACAAGATGCTTCACTATAGACACTAGAGGATATAGAACCATCAACAAGATGCTTCACTATAGACACTAAAGGATATAGAATCATCAACACGATGCTTCACTATAGACACTAGAGGATAGTCAATTAAATGTCCCTTCCATACAAATGGCCAGACTTGCTAGAACGGCACTGTTAAATAAGTCAGACTTTTTTGGCTTGACTTAGTGTTTTCCATGGGTCTTTGTGCTTTTCAAGTGGTTCAACGGATCTCAGTTGCATTCGTTACACAAACCCTAGAACAGACCTGTGACAGCCAGTCTGCTGTTAACATGAGCATGGCCTCACCAAGCCCTCGACTGACGACACAGCCTGGTGTGAGGCTCTGTGCTCATTAGGAAACAAGCGTGGACGCACTCGACAGACACCCAGAATGCCAGGAATCCACCCCTCGCTTATTAGGGAGGAGGTGCAGAGACGGAGAGATGACAAAGGATGAGAGGGAAAGCCAGAAAAGAATGAGATGAAAAGCAGAAGGGTGGAGGAGGGGAAAGATGAGAGCGGTATGTCGAGGGGATAGATGAGAGCGGTATGTCGAGGGGATAGATGAGAGCGGTATGTCAAGAAGCAAGAAACAAAGGAAGTGAGATAAATGAGAGGGGGGACCCAACGCCGCTCCAGACGTCCAGGCGGGCCCAGGACCGCAGGGTCTCACTGGAGAGCCAGCCAAAGACCTCCCACTGAGCTGGAAGACACTCCGCTAACCTGTCTGTTCCGTTCACATCTCTTGCAGGGAAAAGAGCAGCGTGAGCTGATTCTAACTGTCATAAGCCACTACCACACCATGTTACGCTAACATGAAAGCGCAAAGGACAGCCACCGTCCCCGGGGGAAACGGGTGGTTTCACCAGAGATGAGGCGGTGTAATCACACTTGTTGTACCGATTGGCTCGAATTGGAGTCAGGTGACACTACGACATGTGACCGCTGAGCAGACGGGTCTTCTAAAACATGTTTTACACATTTCAAGAGATGCAAGTCTCCCTATCCACGAGAGCAGGGTTTCCCAAACGCAAGAATGGCGAGACCCAAACCTTCCTTCACAACTCTGATCAACACACGAGTTAAGATTAAGTATTTCCATATATACAGTGTATATATATATATTTTTTTTATATATAATTAGAAAATCAAATAATGCCAACACTTGCAATGTTCCATATGCAATAGTGTGTAATATACATATTTTTTTATGTAAATATTTAATCATAAATCTTTTATGGTCATTTTTTCTAACCTCTTGCGGCCCATCTGCAGTACCTTGACGGCCCATGCGTTGGGAACCACCCCACTAGACACTAGTACGCTGTGACAGGCCCAGGAACCCAAGGTAAACCGTGTGGTCAGTTGATTGATTCACCTCCCTAACCCCTAACAGCAGTAACCCCAGACATCACTGTAATACCTAAATGGCAATTGAAGCCGTTCCGGCGTTGCTGTGACAATCGATTAGAATCCTCGTCATCAACATCACGGCCTTAAAATTAAGCTGTCAGCAGCGACCTGAGGACAATGGAGTGAGACCAGGGAGGAGACGCCGGGCTGATTTGATTTGGATAGAGGACAACGCTCACCTACATATGAATCCAAAAATCACACAAAATTGTGTTTCCATTCCAATTACACAACATTTCCCTCTGTTTATTTGCCATTGATTAGGCCAGCGTCGATAATAGAATGCAAAACATTGCTCTTAAAACCTGTCATCCAAAGTGCAGTTTGCTTAAAAGGTTCAATGTGTACGATTTGGCCAACTGTCCAAGCAGTCCTCCACAACATAGGGGGCAGCAGATCACCAGAAGGTTGTGGGGTCCATCGCTACTGAAAGGAAATGAACAGCCCCTCCCCCCAAAACACATCACCTGACAGAGTATAGCATCAAGCTAACTGTTCACAGGTGAATCTGTGCTCACGTTATTTCTCTGTCAGGTGATCCGGGAAGTTAGAGCCAATATGACTTGATATTATGTCAGTGTACTCTTGACATGATTGACGTGAGGTTAGAACATAGACATCACCCCTTGAGGTGCAAGGTGGTACTACTAGACAGTACTTGCCTGGCGCTAGCTGCAAACTAGCTGCTAACTAGCTGCCACTTAGTAAATATATGTGCAAACACAATACCTGACATAATGTCAAAGCGTTTATTTCTTCCCATTCTGTTCATAACTGTAGTTATTTTTGTTTTGTTTTATTATGTTTGTTTAGTATGTGTATATGTATGATTATATACACATAGCCCCTTTAAGACCATGTTCATGTAAATGTCCACGCCACATTCCTAACAGTGTCAGAAGTGAACGATGGCCCGAGGTCAAAATGGGCCCCTTGAAGTAAAAATGTTTTAAATACAACTGAAATTGAAAACCTGAAGGCAACATAATGTAGTCCAACTGCAGTTAACATAAGAAGAAGGATGACTGATGAACCGCCTCTGGGTACATGCATGCATTAGAGTGTAGGCCTCTGGTAAACCAGGAAGGGAAGGCATCATCTCAAGACGTTTTCTATGCTCCGTTCATATTCTAGTAGTGAGCACAAATACTTAAAAAAAGTACAGCATGATCTTAACATATTAGAAAACGTTCAGTTAAAACAAATGTTGATCGTAAATCGTTCAACGGCCGGATGACTCTGGACGGTTCGGGGGGAAAAAGACGAGTCAGCCATTGGCTCTTGATGGAAGCTAGTCATTAAGAGCGGTTGTCATTAAGAGCGGTTGAACGAGCAGGAGTATTTAGTACAGACAAGAACCTGGCAACCCCGGCATGCCACCCTGGGAGCGGACTGTCTGTCTCTCACCTCTACGAGCTGCATGAGGTTGCCAAAGTACTCCTCCTCGTCGATGCTGAGCTTGCCGTTGTGGTAGATGATGCGGTAGTGCTCCACCTTGCTGTCGCAGCTGACGCACAGCGTGTAGTCGCCCGGGTAGTTGGTGCTCTCACGCACCAGGAAGAGGCCCGTCTCGGGGGGGTAGAGGAGCCGCTCCGCCTGCTCCCGCGTGATCTTTCCATGGAACCACCTGGAGGGATGGTAGAGGAGGAGGAGGAGGAGGAGGAGGAGGAGGAGGAGGAGGAGGAGGAGGAGGAGGAGGAGGAGGAGCAGCAGGAGGCGTAGCAGCAGGAGGGGCAGCAGAAGGAGAAGCAGGAGGAGAGAAAAGAGGCATTAGAGATAGCTGGTAAGGCGTTTTGATTAGAGCTTGGCATATATTGGCTCTATAATGGTATATCAGGTATTGTTAGACGTTTTATTAAGCAGATTGCAAGTATGACCAAAAGAACACGAGTATGTGAGTCTCTTAGCCCGTGTTCCCTTGAGCTAAACCCCAGCCATGGATCCAAGGGTTGAGTTAAGGCCACATGCTGCGAGGACAGCTTCTCTGAAAGGAGAAGAACAGCGAGCTAGCAGGGGGCGGCGTGAGGTGGAGGACTGGGCGGTTGTAGAACACTGAGGCTTTTCCAGCCTGCTCTGCCTCAGGGGGGGGGGGGGGGGGGGGGTTCTATGACAAAGTACCTGAGCCCAAACAACAGGAAACACGCTGCTCCCTACACTCACCCTCTGAAACTAGAGAGACCTGCAATAACAGGAAGCTGCAGCACGTGTCTGAGGAGAATGAGGACGGCCTCGGGCAGCAGGCGCCAACCACCCCGTCACCACCATCCTGTAATCAAGTCTCAGACGCTTTCAATGCATTCAAATTCAGGGGGGGGGGGACGACGACGACGACGACACCTGATGTTGGAGGCTAGCTGTCTAACCCCGTCACCCGGCACTGACGGCACCATATGGCCCAGGCCCGGCTACATGTACGGGCTGCTGATGGGAGGGATAAGACACACTACCCCCCCCCCCCCCCCCCCCCCTCTCATCCACTGTTCAATCCCCTTTTATTTCCCTTGGGCCCAGAGCCCACTGGCTTCCAACATCCACAATCCATCTCCAGGTCTGCACCACGGAGCCTAACACAACCACCATCAACAAGGCTTTGGATACCCTGATTTGGCACAAGGGGGATGCGGCGCTGCAGTGCGATCATTACCGTGTATTGATGGACGGTTTTCTGAGAACACCGACGTTTCACAGAACTGAGTTACATCTCTCACAGAATTACCCAGCAGGGTAATTCAGTGGAAGAGGCCATTGCATTGCAACTTTTGACATTTTCCCAAAAAACATAAAACAATACCCCCCCCAAAAAAACATCTTTATTCCTCTTTATTTCAGATATTGTATATACAGCTGCCCGGGGAGCAGTGTAGGGGTCTGGTGCCTTGCTCAAGGGCACCTCGGCAGTGCCCAGGTGTTTCGGGGACTTGAACAGGCGACCTTCCGGTTCCCAAGCCAAGTCCCAACAGACAAAGCTATCCTGCCGTCCCCTAAAACACTATAGGGTCCTTCACACATACCGTAGATACAGACAGAGTAGATCAGGGAACAAATCAAAGAACAGGGAAATAGTGTGAAAGAGTCCCAGCTATGGCAGCCGTTTCCCCCATAGGTGAGGGGGGTCTGTCAGTCAGGGCTGGCTGGCTGGACAGTGGGCAGGAATCAACTCCCTCCCTATTGATTTCCCTCCTCCTCTTCTTCCTCCTTTTCTTCTTCATCCAGCGCCTGCTCTCAGCTGCTGTTGTTGCTGCCCAGTGGAGGTGGAGGGCCGAGAGGGGAGCGGAGGGCCCTGGGCCAAGCAGCGGAACGCAGGGTTCAGTTGATTAGATCAAGCCTCAAGACGCCAACCGCCTCCTTTAATGGCCGTCGATCCACAGGGGGGGCGAGAGAGAGAGAGGAGGGAGAGGGGCGAGGGAGAGGGGAGGCCTCGCCACCGCCACAGCCCCTTAGGCGTACGGCGGCCTGTCGCAGGATTATTACAAAAGGAAACAATAACCCTGGTCTCCAGCTAGACCCCGAGTCATCGTCCGTCAGATGGGGGTTGGTGTTTGCCAACATAAACCCCCCACACACACACACACACACACACACACACCACACACACACACACACACACACACACACACACACACACACACACACACACACACACCACACACACACACACACACACACACACCACACACACACACACACACACACACACACACACACACACACACACGTGTTCATGTGTTGGGGCCACTTGAAGGACCAAATCACGATACACTATATTTGGACAACCACCAAGTGGGAAGTCCGTCTGCGTCGCCAGAGGCTAATCCACAAGACGCCTCATATGGTGGTGCTGTCATTGAGTCCAACGTGGAACGAGACGCCACATGTTTCCACCACAGGGAGGCGACGTGGAGCAAATGAATGATGAAATAACAGACATCCACAAAGAGCCCGAGAGCCGACCGACGGGAGTGGGTCGGACGCCTTGCAAACAGAGAGCCCCACTGTTGCCATTATGTAAGCCGGTGTAAAGGGAGAGGTCTTTCCCAGACACATCTGCTAGCAATTCACGGTCAGTCCAGTCAACAGCCCCTCCCCCGAGGGCGGGCGCCAGCGGCCGCGTGGAGTCGGCGCCCCCGGCTGACCCCTACCTCCGCTACATGAAATAAGCCGCCGAGCTACGCGGTGACGTCAGGCGCTGGAGACGCCGTGCTGGGAGTTCACGCCTCATGTCCTACACTGTGGGTCACGCACAGGAAATGAGCTGCTGTGACGGCGGTCAAGCTAACGGGAATCAACCGCTAATACAGACACTGTAATCCTCTTCTCTTCCTAAGGGTTTGTTTTAAAAAAAAAGATATAAGTGAGAGAGGATCAGCAGTCTAAAGCAAACTAGCAAGACTTTAGGATATTTTCAATACCCAGATAGTCACCATTAGTAAAGTAAAGTAGCATTTTCCCAAAAAGTACAAAAATGGGAAATGGAATTTGGCAACAAAAGAAGGTACTTCCTGTGAGGAACTACTTCTCATCCATCAGAGGTCAGCTCTTAACGCACAGGAAGGAGACCGAGGATAAGATTCAGCCCAACATCGCTGGTGGAGATGTGAAACCAGGACGACCAGCTTCACTCTTGCCCTCCCCACTTCCTGTCTCCTTTCCTCCCACAATCGTTCCATTTCCTGCTTCATTTGATTAGTAACTGCGTTCCGTTCAGAGAGCGTCGTGTACAGCCTCTCCGTGGACGTCAGAGAACAGAGCGGAGGAGCACAGAAGAACAAAGCTTTTCTCGTGAACTCCTCCAGCTCTTTTGAAGCGAGAGGCGTGTCCGTGTATCAGTGGTGATTGGATGTGAGGGGAGTCCATGGCGGCGTGGCTATAGGTTAGTGCTTATGGGGGGCGCTTACGGCATGAGGCTGAGTTTTCCTCCGGACTTCACGCCTTCTCTCTTCTGGACATAGTTGGCCGGGATGGTTCCCTCTCTGCCAACCGTGTTCTTCGCTTTGTACCAATTAGGATCCTGAAAGACAAGACAAGACAAGACAAAGACACACACACACACACACACACACACACACACACACACACACACACACACACACACACACACACACACACACACACACACACACACACACACACACACACACACACACACACACACACACACACACACACACACACACACACACACACACACACACACACACACACACACACACACACACACACACTTGAGTGGTAGTGATATAGACAACCTAACCCCTACTTGCCCTTAATCTAAATCTAAATCTGGAGTGAGTCCTCTTTATTGGTCGTGTACATGTAAACACACAGTGAAATGTGTTTCTCTGCATTCATACCATCCTAGTATGAGGAGCAGTGGGCAGCTATTGTGTATCCAGCTGCCCGGGGAGCAGGGTAGGGGTTCTGGTGCCTTGCTCAAGGGCACCTCGGCAGTGCCCAGGTGTTTCGGGGACTTAAAATCCTAATAGACTGAGCTACTGACGCCTAACGACATGCATCTGAATTCCTTGTGAGTCACTATGGATAATACAGTGTCTGCTAAATGATTAACTGGTAAACGTTAAGTAGGGTTGCTAGTTGGATTCTCGAGGGTCCAGGGCTGGGGTCTTGGGTGTGGTTAATGTGCGGATGAATGGGTCTTGCTCACCCTGGTGACTCCGATGATGGTCAACACATCCCCTTTGGCGAAGGGGAGGTCCTGTTGGTTGGTGGCCTGGAAGTTGTACTTGGCTACACACTCTGTGCCGGTCGCCCATGGTACCTGAGGGGAAGAACACACCTGAACACTCCTGAACACTCCTGAACACTCCTGAACACACCTGAACACTCCTGAACACACCTGAACACTCCTGAACACACCTGAACACTCCTGAACACACCTGAACACACCTGAACACACCTGAACACACCTGAACACTGGTCTCTCCTTTCATATATGAGAGTTGGAAACACTTTTAGAAGCTGCGCATTTCTGCCTTTTTAAATAGGGTTTTGATTTATTAGGGCAAAAATGCATTGTTATTGTTTTGCGTCGTTTAGAAGCATTAGGTTATACAAATGAACACCAATGTCATATATGGACTATTTAACAGTGTACATTATGATATATTGTATGAATAACATTCAGAATATACAGTTTCTAAGAGTTTCCTTCTAACCACTGATGTATAATCAACCTCAGTTGGATTTAATTGGTGCCGGTTATGAATTCAAGAGGACAGGGATATTAACATTGTGGAGGAATTCCTTTTGAGTAATGTCTGTGTGTGTGATAAATCATGTATATTTCTCCCGGGTCCATTCCAATCCCCTTTGAAGGAACAGATGTGTCTCAATGTGAGAGCGGCCCTGCTCCGGTCTGAGCGGAGCGCCTCTGACCTTGAGAGGTAGCGGTGGTTGCTATGGGTTACCCGTCCTGTTGGGTTGATCCCAGAGCAAGAGACGTGCTCTTTTTGTTGCCGCCGAGTCTCTAAGTGGCCCAGGGGAAGAGCATCAGCTAGGATGCTAATGTGTAATTATGCGTGAAGGTGAGGCGGCCTGCGAAGGGGGGATTTGGCTGAGAGAGGAGAGGGTTTATAGGAGGAAGGCAGCGCCACTTCATCGCCAAGAGGAGGACAAAGGGCCGAGGAGCAGAGGGGGGGGGGTGTAAGGTGTGTGTGTGTGTGTGTGTCTGGATCAGTGTTGGGGTTCTGCATGGCGTGAGTATGACTGGTACAAAAGTTGAAGGACAAACCCAAAATTAAAAACTACACCAAACAAAATTATTTGGGGAACATTATACTATATATATATATATATATATATATATATATATATATATATATATATATATATCCCTCCCTCATTTAATAAGAATCATTATGCATTTAGTTTATGAAGTTTGATTTGTTCTGGGCACCTAGATCCCCCCAGGTATGTTTTGGTCCTTTGTTCAACCCAGACCACAATGAGGCTGCAGAAGTAGTGCAACATCCAGGCATCAACAAAGCAGGCGACAAGTCTTGACAATGACTGTCTATGAGCCTTAAAAGCAATCATGCAAAGGCAGTCGGCCACAGAGAAGCAGAAGTGTGCGTGCGGGCTGGCTGGCTGGCTGGCCGAGCCACCCCTGCCGCCGCCGCCGCAGCGCACACACACACACACACACACACACACACACACACACACACACACACACACACACACACACACACACACACACACACACACACACACACACACACACACACACACACACACACACACACACACACACACACACACACACACACACACCACACACACACACACACACACACACACACACACACACACACACACACACACACACACACACACACACACACACACACACACACACACACACACACACACACACACACACACACACACAGCTGCATTCAACAGAGACTAGATAACAAACAAACTAGTGAGGAGAATGAAGCGTGAGCGGCCCCTCACCTGGATCCCAGACATGATGAAGGGGGCGGGGCAGCAGGCGTCCACGCAGGCTCAGTGTTCAGCAGGTACCATGGGAGCTGCAAACACAACACACAAGTCTGGATTAGGGATCCCATCCGTCATTTACCGTTCATTTAAAAGATAGAATCAGTCATTTAATGTTCAGAAATGGCCATTAGCGTTGCTGCTACTGCAACAACAACTAATGAGTTATCTACAACATTCCTAATGATGGAATACAATCAATCTTCCCACAAGAAATACAACATATTCGTCTATCAGACACGCAACCTATTCTTAGTATACAGTCAGGCAACACACCACCCCTGAGCATACTCTCCTCTCTCTGCCCCCCTCATCTCCTCATCTCTTCCCCTTCCCCTTCCTCCTCCTCTTCCTCCTCATCTCCCCTCCCTCCATCCCCTCTCAAACAGCAG
>CM051000.1:5598326-5640826 GCA_027704905.1 Muraenolepis orangiensis | reverse complement strand
CTCTCCAGACAGCCACCTTCAGCTGGCCCGTTTATCAGCTAGCGTTGCACAAACTGTGGTATGGAATACAAAGTCTTCCATTTTTCTCTCTTGATTTATTTAAATTGCGTGTCCACTCGGCAACACTGAAAATTGCATACTCTCGGATTCCGCCAGGAAATGTAATTTGCGATCCCTACCGACAACACTATAGGGCCTGTCACACTCCACAACAGACAGCCATTCAATACGTGCCGGTTAATGACATTCCCAAAGCTTGATACGTCAAGAGAACATATGAAGCAGAGAAGCCAAAGTGCTTACGGGGCAGAGCAGTGTTCAACATACCAAGGCCATCTCACGGGTTTGTCATTTCCCATCAATCCGCCGTTGTTCCAGCTAACTGAATTAGCCTGCTTTTTGCCACAGCTCGAGTTTAGCCTACTAGCAAGGAGAAGCCCGCATACATTGAGCCAAGAGACTCGCATTGTTATTCATCAACAAGAAGCCATTTCAGTTTCATATAAAATATGGTAAATAATTTAATAGCATAGTTGACAAGAGACAATACTTTTGAATGATGGATAAACAATGAATACACCTATGTGAGGTTTCATGTCTTGTCATGGTTTCATCCAGGCTTTGTCGCTTTGTTTTGTTCACTTATATATATATATATATATATATATATATTGTTTGTTGTTGAGATTATGTCATGAAAAGTGCTAAAGAGAAGATCTAAAATGTATTATGGTTATATATTTATTATTGATGTTCTCTTCAAAGAAGATAGGACTACACTGATGGGGGAGGGGATTTGTATTTACATACGACAGATATTGATATGAAAATATGAATACACCGCTATGCTACATCACCGTCATCATCACCATTGATACTGTGAAACTACTGCGTGCACAATGCCATCAAGGAACACGCTGTGAATTTCAAACATGGATCAGCTGACCCGACACTGAAATAAAATAATACAATTATGATTACCATCATTAAAACAGATAATTAGCCAGCCCTCGTTGCATGCGTTCTCTCGCCTGTTTTTAAATAGCGCGCCATACGCACGCACGCACACACACACACACACACACACACACACACACACACACACACTCAAGTGCCTATCTCTGTTCGACACCAACAATACCGTCCAAACCAAGCTGAGAGTAAAAGAGAACAAGAGCTTTGACCAAGGAGTCACCATCAGCTGATGCTGGAGAGAGGATGCTGGAGCTGGTGTGAAGGGCAGATTGTACTCTCCTTCCGTGAGTGACAAAGTAGTATTGTACAGTTTACTGGCAGCGAGGGAAAACAGACTGGGGGGGGGGGGGGGGGATATATGGAAATGTGACCTACTGGGTATGCAAATATAAAGCATCAGCTCCCTGCATGCAAACTGACAAACAGTGAAAACTTGCCCTGAAACCGCTTGCAGCCGGCGTGCAAAAGGGAACAAGCTCCAAACGTGTCAACACCACATGACTTGTGGCTTTGGCTGCATTTCCTCATGTGTCAACGCCTGCTGGCCACTGGCACTCAGAGGTACGTAGGGAGGGAGGTGGTAGGTAGGGAGGGAGGTGGTAGGTAGGGAGGGAGGTGGTAGGTAGGTGGTAGGCAGGGAGGGAGGTGGTAGGTAGGTGGTAGGCAGGGAGGGAGGTGGTAGGTGGTAGGTAGGGAGGGAGGTGGTAGGTAGGGAGGTGGTAGGTAGGTGGTAGGCAGGGAGGGAGGTGGTAGGTAGGTGGTAGGCAGGGAGGGAGGTGGTAGGTAGGTGGTAGGTAGGCAGGGAGGGGAGGTAGATGGTTAGGCAGTGAGGGGAGGTGGTAGGTAGGTGGTAGGTAGGGAGGGAGGTGGTAGGTAGGTGGTAGGCAGGGAGGGAGGTGGTAGGTAGGTGGTAGGCAGGGAGGGAGGTGGTAGGTAGGTGGTAGGTAGGGAGGGAGGTGGTAGGTAGGGAGGGAGGTGGTAGGTAGGTGGTAGGCAGGGAGGGAGGTGGTAGGTAGGTGGTAGGCAGGGAGGGAGGTGGTAGGTAGGGAGGGAGGTGGTAGGTAGGTGGTAGGCAGGGAGGGAGGTGGTAGGTAGGTAGGTGGTAGGCAGGGAGGGAGGTGGTAGGTAGGTGGTAGGTGGTAGGTAGGCAGGGAGGGGAGGTAGATGGTTAGGCAGTGAGGGGAGGTGGTAGGTAGGTGGTAGGTAGGGAGGGAGGTGGTAGGTAGGTGGTAGGCAGGGAGGGGAGGTAGATGGTTAGGCAGTGAGGGGAGGTGGTAGGTAGTAGGTAGGGAGGTGGTAGGTAGGTGGTAGGTAGGGAGGTGGTAGGTAGGTGGTAGGTAGGGAGGTGGTAGGCAGGGAGGGGAGGTAGGTAGGTAGGTGGTAGGTAGGAGGGGAGGTAGGTAGGTGGGTAGGCAGGAGGGGAGGTAGGGAGGGAGGTGGTAGGTAGGGAGGGGAGGTAGGGAGGTGGTAGGCAGGGGGGGAGGTAGGTAGGTGGTAGGCAGGGAGGGGAGGTAGGTGGTAGGTAGGGAGGTAGGCAGGGAGGGAGGGGAGGGAGGTAGGTGGTAGGCAGGGAGGGGAGGGAGGTAGGTGGTAGGCAGGGAGGGAGGTGGTAGACAGGGAGGGGAGGTAGGGAGGTGGTAAGCAGGGAGGGGAGGGAGGTAGGTGGTAGGCAGGGAGGGGAGGTAGGGAGGCAGGGAGGGGAGGTGGTAAGCAGGGAGGGGAGGGAGGTAGGTGGTAGGCAGGGAGGGGAGGTAGGTGGTAGGTAGGGAGGGAGGTAGGTGGTAGGCAGGGAGGGGAGGTAGGTGGTAGGTAGGGAGGTAGGCAGGGAGGGGAGGGAGGTAGGTGGTAGGCAGGAAGGGGAGGTAGGTAGGCAGGGAGGGGAGGTAGGGAGGGGAGGTAGGTAGGCAGGGAGGGGAGGTAGGTAGGCAGGTAGGGAGGTAGGCAGGGAGGGGAGGGAGGTAGGTGGTAGGCAGGGAGGGGAGGTAGGTAGGGAGGTAGGCAGGGAGGGGAGGTAGGGAGGTGGTAGGCAGGGGGGGAGGTAGGGAGGCAGGGAGGTGGTAGGCAGGGGGGGAGGGAGGTGGTAGGCAGGGAGGGAGGGGAGGGAGGTAGGTGGTAGGCAGGAAGGGGAGGTAGGTAGGCGGTAGGCAGGGAGGTAGGTGGTAGGCAGGGAGGGGAGGGAGGTAGGTGGTAGGCAGGGAGGGGAGGTAGGGAGGGGAGGTAGGGAGGCAGGGAGGGGAGGTGGTAAGCAGGGAGGGGAGGGAGGTAGGTGGTAGGCAGGGAGGGGAGGTAGGTGGTAGGTAGGGAGGGAGGTAGGTGGTAGGCAGGGAGGGGAGGTAGGTGGTAGGTAGGGAGGTAGGCAGGGAGGGGAGGGAGGTAGGTGGTAGGCAGGGAGGGGAGGTAGGTGGTAGGTAGGGAGGGAGGTAGGTGGTAGGCAGGGAGGGGAGGTAGGTGGTAGGTAGGGAGGTAGGCAGGGAGGGGAGGGAGGTAGGTGGTAGGCAGGAAGGGGAGGTAGGTAGGCAGGGAGGGGAGGTAGGGAGGGGAGGTAGGTAGGCAGGGAGGGGAGGTAGGTAGGCACGGAGGGGAGGTAGGTGGTAGGTAGGGAGGTAGGCAGGGAGGGGAGGGAGGTAGGTGGTAGGCAGGGAGGGGAGGTAGGTAGGGAGGTAGGCAGGGAGGGGAGGTAGGGAGGTGGTAGGCAGGGGGGGAGGTAGGGAGGCAGGGAGGTGGTAGGCAGGGGGGGAGGGAGGTGGTAGGCAGGGAGGGAGGGGAGGGAGGTAGGTGGTAGGCAGGAAGGGGAGGTAGGTAGGCGGTAGGCAGGGAGGTAGGTGGTAGGTGGTAGGCAGGGAGGGGAGGGAGGTAGGTGGTAGGCAGGGAGGGGAGGTAGGGAGGGGAGGTAGGTAGGCAGGGAGGGGAGGGAGGTAGGTGGTAGGCAGGGGGGGAGGTAGGTGGTAGGTAGGTGGTAGGCAGGGAGGGGAGGGAGGTAGGTGGTAGGCAGGGAGGGGAGGTAGGTGGTAGGTAGGGAGGTAGGTGGTAGGCAGGGAGGGGAGGGAGGTAGGTGGTAGGCAGGGAGGGGAGGGAGGTAGGTGGTAGGTAGGGAGGGGAGGGAGGGAGGTGGTAGGCAGGAAGGGGAGGTAGGTAGGTGGGTGGTAGGCAGGGAGGGGAGGTAGATGGTTAGGCAGAGAGGGGAGGGGAGGTAGGTAGGTAGGAGGGGAACAGTTTCAGTTTTTTTCAGTTTTTGGTCACTGTGTGTACGGTTCAGAACTATATATTTTTACTAATATAAACCCAAGATAGGCTCACTATGACATAAAATTATCTTTTCCTCGTCCATGCCGTAACATACAGCAGATGTCTTTCCTAACATAAAATAGTAGATTTGCTTCTTCATTTGGTTATGGGTCAGGATTTTGGGTAGGTTGTTTTTTTCAGATAGAGTGAAACCAAAGTATTGCGCTCTATTGTGATTTAGCTAAGCACTAAAACTTTAGCTCTGATACAACCGTTAGGTACACTGAGATCCCTTGCTTCAAACTCTATAGAAAATAGCCATGGATGCATCGACTTTAACCACTGAACCCCGTCCTCCATGTTGGTTTAAATCCAAGGTGTATGCTTACATCCCGTTTGATGGCGGGAGTTTAGTGAGAGGTTTATAGAGCCTGGATTCTTGGTTGTTGGAATGAATGAATCAGGTAGTGTGTGAAGCCACCCACCAAGTTCCCCCTCCCCAAATCTTCTTCATTTTCCTGTAGTGTGTACGAAGCATTAGTTAGTTGTTTACGGTTTCGCTGCCCTATTTGCCAACTTTACTACCGTCTCCAACTTTATGTTCCAACTGCCCAGCGATCACTTTATGGATGGTCATTCGTTGTTACTGGCTGTGTATATCCTCCTGAGACCTATTCCTGCATGTACACTGTAGTGAACATTCGTTTTTTGCTCAATTCCTAATACTATACATGTCACTCTATTGAGGCCTGATATGCATTACAGAGGAAAACCAGCTTTCCAATGATATGTCATGTGTCGGGTGTGAGCATGCACATTTGCCTTTTCCTGCCAACACACAAAGCACATTTCACGGGAAAAAATAAATGTAAGCATGATATTAATCATTTAAATGTTTTTGAATGTTATATTGTGATTGATTTTACAAAGTAAAAATCTAAAGAGCATTTTCATTGCTGAACTTATTCATTCATAAGAAAAGAGTATGAGAGGATTCTTAACATTCTGAATCATCGAGGGAGAGTCAAAGTCATAGATCTTTTAGAAGATGAGAGTGGAGAGAGAATGGCCCAGACAGGAGAAGGTTACTCAGATGAGGAGCAGGATGCAGAAGACACAGAGCCAGCTGAAGCTGACCAAGACGATGGTTCCCTAATGAGCCGTAGATACTGGAGCCCACAGCAGAAACAAACTAATAGAGGATCCGTCCTTCTTTAACAACCAACACTTGGTACTGGATTCAGGCAGCAGCACGAAGTCAACGGCAGAAGAGGTCGAGTACCTTTTTCAGGGTAAATGGCATGCCTTGGATAACCCAGAATTAAAATGTACTGGGCTGCTTAAACAAGAGTCCCAATCAGAGCTGACTCTGTGACACAAGAATGGAAAAATCTAATTCCAAGGTTCCAGGTATCTTCACTAGTTTAGTCTACTACCCGGGTCCTGGTGTCTTCACTAGTTTAGTCTACTACCCGGGTCCTGGTGTCTTCACGAGTTTAGTCTACTACCCGGGTCCTGGTGTCTTCACTAGTTTAGTCTACTACCCGGGTCCTGGTATCTTCACGAGTTTAGTCTACTACCCGGGTCCTGGTGTCTTCACTAGTTTAGTCTACTACCCGGGTCCTGGTATCTTCACGAGTTTAGTCTACTACCCGGGTCCTGGTGTCTTCACTAGTTTAGTCTACTACCCGGGTCCTGGTATCTTCACGAGTTTAGTCTACTACCCGGGTCCTGGTGTCTTCACTAGTTTAGTCTACTACCCGGGTCCTGGCATCTTTACTTGTTTAGTATCCTAGTACACACTACTTACAAGGTCCTGGGCAAAAAAGCAAGTGGGTCTTTCGAATTTTATGTACGGAGACCTGATGAAATTGCAGTCACCAAGTGGCTGGAAAACAAGCCTGTTGTCATGGCATCAAGCGCCCATGGGATTGAGCTCCAGGATACCTGTTCCAAATGGTCAAAATAAGAAAAGCAGCATGTCCAAGTCACAAGACCTGCAGTGGTTGTGGAATACAGCAGCAACATGCAATCGCGTGCTCAGCTTATAAAGAATGTCTAGCCGCACCAAGAAGTGGACTGTTCGTACCATGCTTCACTTCACTGATTTGGAAGTTACGACTGCAACAACTAGCAACACCAGTGTGTGCGCCTGCAAAGATCTCCCAGTACCTGGAGTGAGTACAAAATTAGGAACTGATAACCCAGATAGGGAAAGACAGGGCAACGAGATCAGAGCTGTGGTGAAAGTGATGCCAATTTCTCTCCGGAAATCAAGAAACGGAAGCCCCAGCCAGATGAGTGCGTATAGAAATATGGTGCAATCGAATTGCCCGAAATAGTCAACAACCCAAGTCCTTCCTGTGTGCAACAGTTAAACATGTGTCAGATGTGTTAAGTGCCAAATGTTCCTTTGTGTCACAAAAACATCACAATGCTTCATCAGAGTGAAGCAGTTAGGGAGTTACTATAACTATTTTTCCAAATAATTCCAAAAGTTTCCAGTGGAGGTTTTCATTTTCATAGCTTTCTTTATTTTACACTCAACTTTACACCGGCTGTGCATTAGAGTGCACATGTTGTAACATTTTAAGAAAGTTAAGTTGAACAATAAGTCATTGAAATGTGGTCTTAACCACACCAACACCTACTTTATCCAAAACAAATCTAAATTATACCGTTCGGTGTACGTTTGTGTGCGTATCATCGCGTATGGATTGACCCCAAGCAGGTCGGCAACCCCTACAGGAGGTTGTAGGGTGGGGATGGTGTGTTGAAGTCCCCTCCATGAGCAGAGTGGGGTGACATGGCTGGAGCTCAGAAGCCTGAACTACGATAAGGTGCTTTGAGGACACACCCCCCCCCCTTGGCTCCAGCAGCCAGCCATTACACACTAGCCATTACACAGCACTACCAAGGTGTGCGCAGACCCCACCTTCCACACCTTACTTTTTATGCATGTCTTGTCCCATGGGATTGAAGTGGGAGATAATTAGCAGTGAATCACAGATTCATCAGAGACCCAAAAATAAGAGTGTGTTTCAGTCTCCATGACTGCAATGATATGCTAATGAAGCAGTACACATGTCACATTATGTAAATGACGGTAACCCTGTTGAATTGGGAAACTACAGCTCTCTTGCCTTCTACCGCCTCCTCTTCTAGAGGCACCATGTGAACTTTGACCTCAGGAAAGCAGGCCGTACAACGGCCTCGGCAGCAGCCAACAGATGCCTGCTTTCTTGTGGAAGAAAAACGAAAGTAAAAAGCCAAAACATGTCCCAAAGGATACCAAAATGATTGGCACTTTGTCTTCTGTCTTTTCAATGAGAGCAGGTGGCCTTTTCTCAGTGGCACGGTTGAGACCGTTTAGACAGAGATATGCAAACGATTATTTAAATGAGTAAACCGATTTCATTTAAGGCTGCAACACAATTAGAATCAGAGAGGCATCTTTGTTTGTGTCCCGTTTTAAAGGAAACAACAACAGCAACATCCTTGGTCATTCTAGAAGCCATTTTACAAAACCAACGCACCCTCTTGAGCTACCACAGTAAAACAAGGTTTTCTGTGTTGCACTGATGGCGTGTTTCACCTCAGGTGAGCCATGCGCGCCAGTGACATAAGACCCTTGATGTTGTTGGGCTGGCTTACACAACGCAAGAGAGATCCACAAATAAACAATAAATTCATTCTCTGTCCAACTGAGAAGCCTTTGACGGCGGCCTCGGTGAGTCACCGCGCGGGAGAACGGGACGGAGAGACGGGAGGAGGAGATGGAAATAAAACAGACTAATAGGCTCCCATTCGGATCCTGTATCAAATGAATACATTGATATAGTCAGTCAGTGAGGACCCAACTTCACAGGGAACTGCAGACAATGCATAAACAACTCAACTTAAATAAAACAACTTTTAACAAGTACAATTACATCTTTTTTTATATGGCTCTTAAGTATTGATTTTGTTTTACTAGTACAGTTATTACAGTTATGCATTTTTCATCCTAGTGCTGAAGTATGGATTTTTTTTGGGAAAGATTTGCAGGAGTGCGAGAGAAAGCTGGACCCTGGCCATCTGTAGGGTAAACCTCGGCTGACAGAAGCCTGTGAATCCCTTTCACACTGTAGCTGTAATTATGAGCTTTACAATTCCAACCAACAGCCCCTCCAAACGGGGGAAGAGTGCATGGCTGATCTCTGCAGAAGGCAGGTTAAGTTCCACATGATGTTAACAGACCCGCTCTACTTAACTACATCTCACTAAATGAATACTGGCAGCTATGCGTGTGTTGGAGATGTATCCAACACACCATACCATGATGTATCAGATGTATCCAACATACCACTAAATACAAAATGGGATTCAGTTGACAGATATTGTGATAAGATTCACCATTAGTAAGAATGATCATTTTTGCATCACAATTTTTTATTTGAACTGAAAAAACTACTATCGCCCATTTTTAAATAGCCGAGGCATATGGCACACACACACACGCACATGCACGGTTTAGAAGTGGCATGTATTTAAATGGTGTTTATATTAATATCGGAACTGAATTGGAAATGTTAAATTAAGAATTGTTTAAGAATCATTACACACCTGATAGAAAAGGAGAATGCTTAATACAAGTTTATCTTGGTACCAAGCAGAAATGTAAACTCTTACCACAAGCTGAGCTGGTAGCAAAACTCAGTTGAAGCATATTGCCAGAGAAGTATCCCATACTGCAGACAAATAGCCATGCACAGAGTCAGACACTCAGGCAAACGCAAGATAAAAAAAAAAAACACTGTAATGGAAATAAAAAGTGCCTATAAGCTCTCTGAAGAGGCAGAGGAGAGGAGACGAGGGGAGGAATACTTGCTGGGGAAGAGAAGGTTACATTGAGGGAAGCATATTTGTTCAAACTGCAATAACGCAGTGCACCATGTACTCCTTCATGACATCTCATGACCTTCAATGTGCATACCTTATATTCAGTGATCGTTTGGGACATAGAAGAATAAGGAGGATGAGGGATAATACAGACCTGAACAACTCTGGACAGCAAAGGCCATTTGGATGTACTTAAAGGGGAACTTTGCAGATGTTCAACTCTGTTTGTGTAACTTCAGTGGGGGAAGTACATGCAAATCAACAATGGTTACCTTTCCTCCATGTTGCTGCACCCAGATGTTGCATCTGTGCTGAGACCCAGAGACACCGAGAGCATGGGCAACAACTGCAGGCGTTTTTCACACTATATCCTTAATGGGGACAGATAGAGATTGGGGGTTGAGGTTGAAAAGGTTTGATTGAAAGGCCAGCTTAACATTAACCTTGAAAGTGCAACACAGACAGACAGGCAGACGGAGAGCGTCAGGGAGGGTTTGTGCTTCTCTGTCCAAGTGTCCATGCACAGATGGATGTTTGCTAGCTTTCTTGCGCGTGATTGCATCTAAGGTGCCTCCCCAGCCCCCACCCCTCCATTAGCCTTCAGATGCAGTTTCTGCAAACTCAATTTAGGCACATAATGAGACATAGCGTGTGAGAGAGAGAAAAGATGAACATGTCCAGCAGGACAGAATAACTGAGTGGACAAGAGCAAGAGATGAAGATGAGAGAGGAGAGATAGAGAGACAGAGAGTGGTGAGTGGAGGTAAAGGAGGAGAGAGGCAGTGCATGCTGGGAGCTTGGCCATGCATCACAGAGGCAGAGAGCTAGCTGAGGGAGAGGGCATTCTCCTGAGCCCGTCAGGACGTGAACAGCACGGCTGAGGTAAGCAGCCAGCACGGGCATAATGTATGCACCTTCACACAAAGAAGAAAACAACACTCTCCATGTACCAGACAAGGATAAGGTACCAGACAAGGATAAGGTACCAGGTACCAGACAAGGATAAGGTACCAGACAAGGATAAGGTACCAGGTACCAGACAAGGACATGGTACCAGGTACCAGACAAGGATAAGGTACCAGGTACCAGACAAGGATAAGGTACCAGGTACCAGACAAGGATAAGGTACCAGGTACCAGACAAGGATAAGGTACCAGGTACCAGACAAGGATAAGGTACCAGGTACCAGACAAGGATAAGGTACCAGGTACCAGACAAGGATAAGGTACCAGGTACCAGACAAGGATAAGGTACCAGGTACCAGACAAGGATAAGGTACCAGGTACCAGACAAGGATAAGGTACCAGACAAGGATAAGGTACCAGGTACCAGGCAAGGATAAGGTACCAGACAAGGATAAGGTACCAGGTACCAGACAAGGATAAGGTACCAGACGGTGGCTGGAAGCCGGCCAGCTAAGGGGGCTTTCCACTGGGCACCACCAAGGCCCCCCGACTGCTTCTCTAGTCACATCAACCACACTGGCATATGGGGAGGGGGGAGGTGGGTGTGTGTGTGTGTGTGTGTGTGTGTGTGTGTGTGTGTGTGTGTGTGTGTGTGTGTGTGTGTGTGTGTGTGTGTGTGTGTGTGTGTGTGTGTGTGTGTGTGTGTGTGTGTGTGTGTGTGTGTGTGTGTGTGTGTGGAGAGAGGAGGGGCGTTAGGACAAAGCAGCTTATTAGCAGCAGCAGCTACAGGATGGCAGTGAACCAGTATGGGAGAAGTGTTGGTGCTGTGGAGCTTCGAAAGCGAGAGCGAGAGAGAGAGCGAGCGAGAGAGCGAGATGCGTCTGAATCGGGGAGAGATGAGAGATGAGATCAGGGATCAGCTCAAGGTCGGCAGAAAAAGAGAAAAAAGAGAGCGAGATGAGAAGAGTGGGGTGAGGATTGTTCGTGGGAGGCCGTAATATTCCTGGCACCACTTGGAAGGAAACCAGACACCATGCATGAATAATGGCGGCTCCGCCCCTTGCTGCAGTTTCACCAGCCCCTCCCACTTAATAATTAATAGCCAATCACAGGCCTCCATTTGCACCAGACCCACTGCTGGGAAGGTAATTGAGTGTGTACAAGAGTTCAGAACGCGCGCACGCGCGCACGCACACACGCGTTAAAAGGCCCCATCACAGTTGAACACTGGGGAATAAAAACTGTCAACATGTTGATTTAATTGGGTTCAAATCTACTTTGTGTTCCATCATCTCCAACATATATGTAGTAACAAATGTGTTAAAAATTATAACACGGCAATTTGTACGGCTATCAATGAAGCAATCACTGCAGACGCCCAAAGGCAGATTAGTTAACTGGGACATCTTGTTCTTTTCATAGGCTACGCTAAAAATGATAAGGTGTCACATTGTGAGCTAACTAGGCTAACAAAAAAACTAGTGAAGTTATAAAAATGAAAGAAAGAATCTCCTGCAGCCGACAGGGAAGGATTATCAACCGGGACTCCAGGAACTACAAAAGAAACATCGAGGGATGTCATCGGAAAACCATGACGGAAGAGAATGGAGAAGAAACTACAGTCGGATTAAGTCAGAACCAAAGTGAGATGCCAGCCACACTAGTGAGGCCTTGTATTAGCATGTTCCCCTAGCCTCTTTAGAAATGGATGCTGGAAATGTCTATTGGGCTAAACACATTTTAATCTGAATAATGTTGACTGTAATAATGTACTGCTTTAGTTTCTACCTTGTTTAGATACACTTGCCTCAGCACAACGATTGACTATGGTACTGCAAATATAGCGACGTTAGAATATAAAATGATAGGAGAGCACATCCTGGTGAAATTAGATTATAGCCATGGAGGGGGTCGCACAGTAGCAGTGCTGTTTAGAAGCCCAGAAGGATGTTCTGATGTGAAGAAAAATTGCAATAGCTGTTCATAACTACTGAATGTGTGGAGTGCGTGTGTGGTTGGCTGCTGGTTTAAGCAGCCTCACCTGGCCTGAGTTGGACTGATTGGCTGGTGAGGCTGCACACCTGTCATTGTTAATGGGTCCTTGTTAAATCAAAGCTCACAGGTTAAAACAGCCACCACACACACACTCGAGGAAGAGAGCGCTAGTATGTACCATCTGCTCTGTTCACAATGATTCGGGAACTCTGCAAATAACCGGATTCCTCATCACCCTGTGTCCTTGTCTTCTAGAGGAGCCCTCGAGTAGCCATGTTACTGGCTAGTGGCAGCGTGGTCTGGTACATTAACATTTTGCTGATCAAAGCTACAGTACAGTTGTTATAACCTCCACCATCAACGATGGGCGGAGGTTATGTTTTCTCCCCCTGTTTGAACAGTTGATTAGGGGACATTTTGGACATTTTGGTAGTGGCGGTATACGCTCCACTGACCGAGGGCCCTGTAGTTTGGACTGCGTTTGTCAGAAGGAAAAGGTCAGCAAGGAAACATGAAGGTTTGGTCATTAAAGCCTCTTTACGACTGGACAAAATAAAAACAACAAAGCAACACACGCCAACATCTGGCTTTCGTCTTTTGTCTTCTAGTGGGAAAGGTTGCATTCAGCGTTGCTTCCCGGGACAAATGACTAGTCATGGGTATTAATCGGCTCCAGCTGTGATCGGCCGTGATGGAAACAGGACTCCTGGGTGAACAGGCTCATTTCCACCCTTTTCCATCTATCGTTTACTAACCCTGGTCTCACTGGTCTCCGGGCTGCTTTCTACGGTTTACTAACCCATTTTCACTGGCTTCCGTGCTCCTTTCTACATATATGTCTTTTCTACTCCTTTGTAAGCCGTTTTCTACTGGGTTCCGTGCTGCTTTCTACTGTTAATTAACCCGTTGTCACTGGCCTCAATGCTTCCTTCTACTGTTTTCTAACCTGTTTCCACTGGCCTCCATGCTGCTTTCTACTGTTCATTTACCCGTTTTGCGGGTCGTTCGTGGTGCCGAACAAGGTTTTCCCCGCGTTCACAAAACCCTGCTGCATATATGTATTAATATACAATTTTAGCATTTTGTTTTCCGTGCTACCAACTCCATTTTCCAAGTTGTATGCAGTCATACATTACATACCCAATAACTATATAACAAGACCATGCGTGAATAACATGTAGCCCAACTGGACCAAATGAGGATAATGGTAGAAGCAGATAAGGTCAGTGTGTGGTACATTCCTCTAACCCCATGGGGCCTTCAGGAGGGCCCCAGGAGACGGCAGAGAGCTCTGTGTGTTGTCTCTAGCAGTGGCCTCAGGTCAGGGAGGCCATCTGATAGTATTCTGTTACAAGATATTTGATTGGCCATTTGTAACAAGTACATAGGAATGCTTACTCCCCATTCCTTCCACACATCTCCTCCATAGAAATAAAAATACATACACAAATACAAATAAACAAAAAAGAGCAGCAAACTGACTGATTTTTACAAGAATCTATCAGAAAATCCAGCAAAGTGTGTAAGTGTAATGTTAATGACAATGTTATGAAAGTGAAGATAAAAACTATCCTTAAACCTGGTAGTCCTTGCTGTACAGATGCTGCGCAACCGGCGACCAGACGGTAGGGGGGAGAAGAGATGGAGCCCAGGGTGGTTGTGGTCCTTTATGATGGACATGGCTGTTGTTTTGTTCCTCAGTAAAGGTTGTAAATTGAAGGTGTTGTTTTATGATGTAAAGTAGTTCATTTTTAGTTGATATTGCAAAGTGTTTTTGTTTGTTATGAACTAAAACAATTCATAACAAGTATTAACATGTTTTATAATTCAATAACATTGCCAGCCTCAGAGTAACTACTACTGGTCTGCTTCCAGTCATGGACAGAAGGATTAAGGTCCTTAAACAACTTCAAATGTGTATCATTCCTATTGAAGATACTTTTTAGTTTTGATACAATTGATATCATCCGCAGGATCCGGCCCTTCCTCACACATGAAGCGGCGCAGATCCTGGTCCAAGCGCTCGTCATCACCCGCCTCGACACCCTCTCTTCCGCGATCTCCACTGGCTTCCGGTAAATGCTCGCATCAAGTTCCAGACTCTGGAACTGACCTTCAGGGCAGTCAATGGAACTGCCCCAACCTACCTCCAAACGTTGGTCAAGCCCTACATCCCAGCCAGAGCGCTCCGCTCAACTTCTGCCAGGCGACTTGTTCGACCTTCACTGAAAACAACCAAGCATCGCTCTTCCAAGACCCAGCTCTTCACGGCTCTGGCTCCACAGTGGTGGAAGGAACTCCCGTCTCATGTCAGGACAGCAGAGTCCCTCGCCAGCTTCCGCAAGAAGACTCAAGACCCACCTGTTCAGAGTCCACCTGGACTCTCCATGAACCCTCCTTCTCCTTTGTGAACCCCTAACTTGCTTAAGTCCTGACATTAATAGCTCTTAGCATGTTGTATATTCTAGCAAGTGTATATCCTTAATGTTGATAACACGCTCTTATCACAGCTACTTAAGCAGGTGACCTGGCAGTACCACATGGTGTTATTCATCTGGTTAATATGAATGCTTGTGAACTGCTCTATCTTTATGTTTGCGTACCTCAGCGTTATGCTATTGTCTGCTTCAACAAATGTACACCTTGTAAGTCGCTTTGGATAAAAGCGTTTGCCAAATGTCCTAAATGTAAATGATATATAAAACAGGTCAAAATTCAATATCAATATTGAATATGCACACAAATGCACAAAAACATGCAGGTAAACCTAAATGATGACCCTATATATTCAAGAATTGTATATGCCATTTGCAACAAGTACATTGGAATGCTTAATCCCCATTCCCCCCCGCAGTATGAAATTCTAGAACAATACTATAAAAATACTATACACAATTAAAAATAAACATTAAAAAGAACCATAATGTGATTGATGGGTGATGTACATGCATTATATTGTGCAAAAAGCATTTAAAGCATTTTAAAGTGCCAGTTGTGCAGCAGCATCATGAATACAGTACAGTGCAGTCCAGAAAGTCCAGCAAGTCAAGTATGACAGTGTAATGTTAATGACAATGTTATGATAGTAGCAGCACTCCTAGCAGTTCAGTAGGCGCACTAAAACTCTGATAAAAACTCTCCTTAAACCTGGTAGTCCTTGTACGGATGCTAGTAAACCTAAATGATGACCCTAAACATGCAGGTGTTTAGGTCCTCAGACCTAGTACCGCAAATGACAGCCGTTAGTTAGCGCTTGCTTCATTCTCTGTTGCCATAAGCGGACCTACAGCAGCCCACAGAGCTGGTGGACCAGATAAACAGTGGTTGTAGGCATAGTGTGGGTCTACATGGAGAACAAAAGCCCTCCACAAGCGCCGCTCACAATGACAAGTCACGAGCTCTGAGTCCCGCGGGACATACAGCGCATCTCACATTTCTGACATTCTCTCATCAACAGAAGACTGAGCTCCCCATGTGAGCTGGGGTTCTGCCATGCAGACATAGCTGTAGGGGTGGTGAATGTATGCAAACGTAATACTGCTGGGCATAGTGTTCATTTGAAAAAAAAACAATCACCAATGGTAAAGAAAATAAATGCAATGAAATCAGGTGACGGCTTTTCAGAACAACACAACTACACTGATGCACTACTGGCACTTTAAAAGGCTTTTTAAATGTTGTTTTGCACAATTCAACATGTAGGAGCCTCATAATGTTGTGTGTTAATAATAATTAATATTTAGCTTTATTTTGTAAGTATTTAATTTGGTATTCATGTTTATGTATGCATTCTAATTGTAGTTACATCCTTGTTGTGTGGGCCAAATTGGGTGCATGTTCCTTTAAGAGCGGGAAAATACGAAACCAACATCACTTGTTTGACCACTGGTCAAACAAGTGATGTTAGTTTTGTGTGGACAAAGTAGGCGTGGCGAAGTGTGGCGTTTTACAGTTTTTGGACCGTGGTAACATTATGTGGAATACTATAGGATTTTATGTTGGAAGCAATTTGTTCGTTTGGTGACGAGCCGATTTCATATTTGGAGAAGACATGAAACACGAGACATGAAACACGAGTCAACCAAAACTCTCCTAACAATCTTAAACCCCCACACAATACATATATATACATACACATATATCATCCAACAGTCACTTAATTCTTCATTTGATTGTGTACAGTAATGTTTTGAATAGTGTTGTATAGTTTAAGTTTAGTATGTAGTATCATATACTACATATAGTACACAACACATAGTGTTCAATTGTCGGAAATTCATACTGCAGGAGGGAATGGGGAGTAGGTAAGTTCCATTGTACTTTGTACTTAAGGCAATTAAAAAACATCTTCAATCATGAATCTGTCTACAGTGTCGTTGATTGATGTTTGTAGCTGGAAACAACAAGGGACCTTTTAGAGTGGTTGTGGCTGTATGAGTTATTAAGTATAAGTGTAAACGTGTCTCCACACTGTGTGAGTGGAGAGTGTGTATTCATTTTAAAAGGAGTGACTCAAAAAAGGGGAGAAAAAACCCAAGCGCAAGACTCCGGGGCCGATAGCCTTACAGCACATTCAGTAGACTGCAGGAAAACATGTCCAGGGTTACGCTTCTGCAATCTCCTCTTCTGCAACAATTGGCCCTATTTTTAGAAACCAGGAAGGGAACTTGGCACGACGCGCAAAGGGCCCTCCCGGCCCCAGGGTCGTGCGTGTGACGTGGTCACTTCCTGGCGTGGGTGGAGGAGGGCAGCGGTGGAGAAGACAGTGATTTAAGAAAAACAAGCTGGTAGGCCCAACTCTGGACCTGGTTGAACTAAGATAGCCCTTCATGTCTGCCCAACAGATGTGGGTATTCTGGAGCCAACCAAACCGGTTCACTCTTATAATGAGAAAGTACTGCTAAAACAAGCTCACAGAAGACCTCTACGATGCGATCGATGTTGGCGCTTGATTACAATATCAAACCTATGATGAAAAGTGAGCGTTTCAGCTTTTGTGGCACGAATCAGGCACATTCCTTATGCCTTTAGAAGCTTAATAAATGCTGTGCCAAATTGTTATGAACTTGTTAAAAGCCATTGAAATAAGCAGAAGGAAGTAATGGACGGAAAGGCAGTAACTTAAGCACACTGAATAATGGGACCTATTATTGCACAAAGCGGTGCCTCAGCACCTCCCAAGTAGGGTTGTGCCATATCGTATCGTTTATCGCGATAAGTCCTCCCCACGATAACTATTTTGTCATACCGCGGTAATGACGATAATTAATGACGTGTTTACATATGCGACAAACGTGGGCATGTAGAAGGAGAACAACGATGGCGGAAGGCGGAGTTCCAAACGAGGCGAGGAGTTAATGGAGAAAAAAGGAGCTGGAATTGGCTTCTATTCACGGCTATCATATCACTCTGCGAGTAGTCCCGTTCACTTTTCCTGACGGAAAATACTGACTTGCTGATGGAATTGCTGAATTGTTTGCGCCAGTAGGCCAAGCAACGCCTCAATTTCGGAGAACTATTTTTTAGTAATAAGTAAATCATAATAAGTCGGGACCGACTACCGACTTATTAATGAGCGGTCCGTTCATTATCCCTTACGTATTTGATGATGGTATTTTCCCCCCCTTTTTTTTTTGGTCATTTATCATCATTTATCGTTATCGCAATAAATACCATGAAATATCGTGATATCGTTTTAAGTCCATATCGCCCAGCCCTACTCCCAAGCCAGTCATCGTCACGCTGCCGTCATGGCGTCCGGTACAGTAAGGCACTGTGGAGCGACAGTTGGAAGATAAGCCTATCTTTGAACACTCCATCCTGGTCAACAGCCGTGTGACAGCCTATGATTCAGTATCTGCATCAGTGATGGATTGGGACGGGCCGACGGGACCACCCAGACACCAACACCAGTCATATGGGGTGAGTGTGTAGGCAGGTGGCGGCCACTGGTTCAAGGGGCAGCAATAGCTAACCATGCTAAGCTAATGCAAGGTTCTTCTCAAGATAAAGACACGTTGATGAACTTTTTCTAGGTGGGGATCTTTCAACATTGATGCTGCGTACTACAGGAGAATCAGGGCGATGTGGTTCCAATTTGGCCCCAGCTGAAAATCGGACAGAAAGTTTTGGTGAGAGGCTGGTCAGGACCGAGGCTTAGAAGCGATTATATTAAAATCTTATTATCAAAAATCGTCACGGCCCTGATCACGTGTAGTGTGACACTGTAGTGTGAAGTGATCAGCGATATGAACCCAGAACACTGAGCCAGTTTTGATTTTGGCAAGCTGGCTGAGTTTTTGGTGGTTTTCTTTTTAAATCTTTCTTTTAGATATGAGCCTGCAGGCTACATTTTGTTCAACAAGGTGCATCTAGAGCAAAGTGAAACCAAAATATTAGCCTGATAAAGCTAAGCACTGTGTCAACTGTTGCACCTTAATTTCCCTTGGGATAAATAGTTATCTTGAATCTTGAAAACGTTAGCTCTGATACAACTGTTAGGTACACTGAGATCACTCGCTTCCAACTCGATAGAGAAATCATATAATTACCATGGATGCATCGATGTAATTGTAACCAGCGTCCGCCATGTTTGTTTACATCCATGGTTTATGCTCACATCCCTTTTGATGGGAGAGAGTTTGGGTTTCGAGTCTGGAATCGGGGCAGTTTGTGAACGAAAGCGGTTAGCGTGTGGTGTTCTGTTCCGGTGTTCTGTTCCGGTGTTCTGTTCCGGCGTTCCAAATCATTACACGACCACACACTACAGAAACAAACTAGTTAGCATCGATGCATGTCATCATGTGTGTGGTCACTTACCACATTTTTTTAAATCTTGTAGTCCGTCCCCAGCATAAGCCAATTGTGTTTGTGGGCTCTCATGACTCAAGAATACATAGAAATAATAACCGGTATAAGTATAAGTATCCGGTGCATGTTGATGACCTACAAACTAAGGGTATTAAGCTTATGTGCATGAGAGGTGCTAAGAAAGGAGATGAGATCAACGGTTTATAATCCATAGCTCTTATGTCTTAGTCTGTCGTGATCCATGGGGCCATCTGTCCATTCAGTGGTCCTATCCTTTAGAAGCTGACCGATAAGGGGTTCACCGACACCATACAGATTCCGATATTTAGAGAGTGCGCCGATCCGATAAAACAATTATATCACTGATAAATTGATCAACAATGAAAAAGGAGTCGATGTTCCTATGCGGCTCGTTAACTGATTCCCTAGCTGTACAGCCAATCAGAGTGATCTCTCTTTCTCCGTTGATGGTTCTGGAATCGGCCGAAAAACTGCGGCCGACTGTCCAACTACTGCTGCCCCGCCCCTGCCCCGCCCAGATGTGGGTCACGTGACACCCATCGTCAACCCTACAGCCGACCGTTGGCTTGGTGTGTTCTGGCCTTAAAGGGCACTTTGACATCCCAGAACCAACCAGCCACTGGACTGGGGAGCAGAGAGGAGCGTTCAACAGACGGTGACACGGGTGGTTTATTATGATCAGAGGGGAGAGACAAGGAAATACATCAATACAAATATTAGTCATTGTCAATGTGTTACGTAGTGGTTATCGGAATGTGTAGTGTTATACAACATACAATTCACATATTCATGTATGAACCAACTCATTCATATTTTACCAAGTTAGTAAATGGGCTAGCTGAATTTGAAGCTTAATTTTTTAAAGCCTTTAGATTCCAAAAAAGTGCCATCCCTACTTTAAATAGCAGATGAAAGGAGAGCCTTCAGGCATTGTGTCACATATCCGCTACAAATCGTAAATCGAGAAAAACCAGATTGCACCATGATAACACATCACATGTTACTTCCTCTCACTGTCCTGGTGTCTATTTAAAGAGAAATGCAGCCGGAGAAAACCCGTAGGCCTGTGAAAGTGTCTTTCATCAACTCACACCTTCTCGGTGTGATGTCATCGACACCTTTTGAGACAATCAATTGTATATAACGGAAAACATGAGTCTTGATTTGATATCCAATTCCAGTAAACCTCCATGGGAGTTTTGGCCCATGGTTGTGGCTTTTGAATTGTTTTCTTGTGTAGTAGGCTAGTGTGCAATACACATGCTCCATACAATGTACAGAACAACCCACAACGTGTTATGGGCATTATTATTATTATTATTATTATTGTTATGAATTACATTTGGAGAACAAGTGCTTCTGAGTTCTGAACACAGGCTGGTGGGTTTTGTGAACTGCTCGACGAGCAGAAGCCACAGACGACCGTTGGGTAAGCAGTTCCTCTCAGAACACATGAGAGATGTAAGGACATCCCTCGCTCAACTATAACCAACAGCAACACACGCATACAAACCAAGACGCGTGCCGTCTGACAACAGATGACACAGAACACAGAACACACAACAACTGGGAATAAAGCCATCTCCATCACAACTGCAACCACCCTGGGCACCATCTCTTCTCCCCTCTGCGGTCAGGTCCCCGGTTCCACAGCATCGTTACAAGGACTTCCAGGTTCAAGGACAGTTTATATCTACAGGAGAGGAGTGCTGGCACTATCATAACATTGTCAACCATATTACATTACACAATCATATGCTGGACTTTCTGGACTCTGAATGCTGCTGCACTACTGGCTACTAACATGGATTTTTTTTATGCCTTTTGCATATGCTTTCAACACATGTATATATCATCCATCAGTCACTTTATTATTGTGTTTATTGCGTAGAGTATTGTTATTGTAAAGTGTTGTATAGAATAATTATAGTGTTAAATTGAAGAAAAATTATACTGCGGGAGGGAATGAGGAGAAAGTGTTCCATTGTACTTGTTGATATGGCAATTAAAAATCTCATCTGTGGGTCAGAGACCCTGCTCCATCCACAGTATGTCCACGCTACATTTTGCACGTTCACCTCGGCGCGTCTGCTAGTGGAGGCGTGCACTTGATGAAAAATGAAACTCCCAAAATACGTCATTATAGTGGGCATGTACACGCAAATGAGCTCCACTGTGTCCGGTTCTTTGTGTGAGCGTCTGCCAGTCGTGTCCTGTGTGCCTAACAAGGCCACAGCCCACCTGAATCACACTCATCAGACCTCTCACTGGCTCGTCATCCTGGGAGACTGAAGATGACGTCTAACCGGGGTCAGAGGAGCAGGCGTCCTTCACCCATGGGTCTTGCTCATTAAGTCCAATCTGCTACAGAACAACAACAAACACATCCCGGCCCACCTGTCGTGCGGAGAGATAACAGAATCCACCTGCTGCGCGTGTGCGTGTGCGTGTGCGTGTGTGACGAATAGTGTAAGCATCTCTATACTTCCATTTTATTCACGGCACGATCTCTCACTACGTTATGTATCAAAATACGTGTGTGTGTGTGTGTCTAGTGGCGAGTAATTATGAATAACACACCATTAATAACACTAATAACAATACTAATAGTTGTACAGGGCTTGTGCATGGTAATGGACACTGGAACTGATTTGTCATCATTTGTATGAGGGGAGAAAAACAACCACAGCGCTGCTTGTGCGAAACGTGGAAAAAGAAACACCACGTTTTCATTAGCCTAGGTTATGGTAGATTTACAGTGATTTAGGATTATTTTACAGTACTACAACACCCTCGAGTCCTCTCAATACGGCGTATAGCAAACAAAACCAAAAACAATGCATCAATGAACAGAACCCTATTCAAATACTGGGCCACAGCATCTAATGCTGTTGTGGCTGCAGGTCAGCATTTCCTCTTGGCACACTTCCCTACGAGACAATTAGTTATTGACATGTTGAACAGTTGCGCTGTGTTCACACTGTACAAGAGGAAGCAGGAGGATGGGAAGACCTCCTGGCTTGACAGTGCCCTCACAATGCTCCCTCCCCCTTCCTCCCCCCCTCCTACTCCTCCCCCCCTCCCTCATCCTTCTCCTCCTCCATATCTTGGCTCTACCAGTGTATGGCGACAAGGGGCTCCACTGCCTCCTCCAGGAGGGACCGGCCTGGCCATCCGCTGCCCAGATGGAGACGTCTTGCCCGGGTTCGCGCCCCAGACGGCAGCCACAATGTCCCTATTCTACTAGGCAGCTTGACCAGTGGAACAGGAAGTGGGGGAGGGGTGGTGCTGGAATAACCACAGCTGCAGAATAGAGATGAATAGAGATGGAGGTGAATGAGGACTTCTATCCGGGACAGACAGTCATGACAGGAATGAAGCTCTGCTACAAGAGGCTGGAGGTGTGGACGCATGGTTCGGCAATACCACTGATGCAACCAATATCCCTGTTCCCCTTCACAACCAAGCACAGCATGAAGCAAACATGGCACGGTCACGTTCAAAATCTGTTTTAACACTTGGAGATCAACTCAACTTAAATTTTTAACAGATGAATCACCCTGACAATGATCACCCTGACAATGAGCACTTCCATTTGGGCAAGAGGGTTAACTTCATCCACTCAATGTCAAGGAAGCAGAAGTTAACCAAGCTTCTACTTCAGGTAGTACAGCATAAAGACTAGTATGGCTACTTGGCTCTCTGAATTAAAACATGCAAATTCATGCGTAGTGACCCTTTAACCAATCGTCCTTGTCAGCAGTGGGCCAAGGCTGCTAATTGATCTTACTAGCATCCATTTAATGGCCAAAACATACACAATAGAAGGCCAGAGTGAAGCCAGGGGACTGCATGTGTCGTGGTCTGCTGGACCGGCTTTAAGCTTCCAAAGGAAATGGAGCTGGGTCAGTGTGTGGACATAGGAACCATTACTTCCTCACTGACAATATTAGACAAGCTCAGGGCTTAACGTAAGACAGTAATACAGTGCAGCCCCCCCCCCACCAACAGCTCAAGGCAAACAAGCCAGGCTGATGTCCATCCCTTTCTGAACAGCTAGCTAACCCAATGGCAACACATGAGCCAGTTGGTGAGCCGGTCAATGGACAGTAGAGGGGATGCTGGCCAGGGAGACGGTGATGATGAGGACTTGGTGGAGTGGAGAGTAGAGTTTTGGAATATTTTCAATAGCAGATTGAATTTGGATCAAATATATGAGGAGACCTCATCCCCTCCAGAGGAGGAGAAGCCCTGGGAAATGTGATCGCAAGAGATTCCCTATAAATAATCATAAACAACACGTTCTAATTGAGAGATATATATATATATATATATACATAAGAGAGAGAGAGAGAGCGAGAGAGAGAGATTACCACCCCCTATACATCCTCAGTGGGCCTCAGGTGGGCCATGTTAGTGTAGCAGCAGTGGGCTCATCTGGACAGAAGCAACATATGGATCCTAAACATGTTGCCGTCTGGTTTACCAAATGCCACGGGGGGTAAGATATGGCCAGGGCCAAATCCCCAGCTCCTTGCATCATAGCAACAGATTCCCTCCAATAGAAACCACTCAGCTATCATTCTGCTTCATTACCCTCCCTGCACTCACAGTAATGAGTCAACCACTTAAGAAAATTGTTCACATGAAGCACGATATTCAAACATGAGGTTTTTTTTTCTAGTTAGAATTACACCTACAAGTCTGGGATTGGGGCAAAGCAGATACTTGAGTGACTAGTACAGTTTGGTTGTTGTCATGAGGAAAGTATACTACTGTATTAAAATCGAGATGTTTATAGAGAAATAGTTGCAAGATATTAGACGTCGTACAGTATATGTGATTCACTCAACAAACTTAAACATATGATTATGAATGGCTTTTTTTGGTTCACATTGAAACGTGGGGTGTTTCAAATGGCAAGGCAAGACAATAAAAACCCCTGATCAACACACTGCTGAAGTCAAAGGGTGACCAGAGAGACACTCAGCCACACACCCTCACAAGTTAGCAGTATACCCCAATCTGTAGAAACGCAGTAGTTCATATTCAAACCAAGACAATAACATGTAGAAGTAAGGGGGGGGGGGCATTGTTACTACTAAATGTCATATACGGTATGCATAATTATCATTACGTTATCCGGTTCAATCTTGGAGCATGGAGGGCAAAAACCAACAAAAAAAGAACCCCAGATCAGAAGATCAGAAGCAGGTCAGGCTTTTTCCTGGCCCATTGTGTGATGATGATGACGATGACCCCCCCCCCCCCCACACACACACACACACACACGGCTCACCATCCGCTATGTGTGACTGACACCTCATCGTCACCATGGTCGGTTGGTTTACGCGATTTAATAACGATTTTAGACTCTAAAGAAGCCCGAAGAGGTCGGTCGGTCGGCCCCGGAGTACCAAGACGTCCCGTGTGGGTGTGACGTAGTGAGGAGTACCGACCGGGTCGGTCCACCGCCGAGGAGGAGCAGGCTACCATGTAGCAGCTAAAGCTAACTAATGTTTCCTTCCTCCCTCCCTCTGGTGACATAATCGTGTGTGTGTGTGTGTGTGTGTGTATCACCTTTGTAAACACAATACACACACACACACACACATACATACAGAGACCACAACACCAACAACAGACGATACAGGCTAATGAGTGTGTTAGTCGTCGGGCTTTATTTATCCAAAGTGTTTCCTGGATGGATTGTTGCACTATAACAAAACACAACCCTCAGTGTGTGCGGTGTGTGTGCGTGTGTGTGTGTGTGTGTGTGTGTGTGTGGACGGTGTGTGTGTGTGTGTGTGTGTGTGTAACTCACCGTAAAACGAGATCACTTTGTCGTTGACCAGATGTTGTCGTCAAATCAAGGATGAACAGCCACCATTAGGACGACCCCCTTCCTTGGGGGGTGAGGGCATCTAGCTGGTCTAACTGGTCCAGTCCGGGACGGGGTTGTCCGCTCCGTGTAGTACTACTACTGTGTTACAGACCAGCTCTCTGTCTGTCTGAAGGCCTGCTGGAGGAAATGGTCTCCCCCCTCTCTCCCCCCCCCCCACACCCAGTCAGGAAAGAGGGAGGAGAGCGCATGCGCACATGCAAAAAAAATCGGCGTGCAGCCCCGGGGGTCTGAGCACCACCTGGTGGCCAAACAAGGGAGGTGAACTTATGATGTGTTTAAAAAAGAAAAACCTGCTCTTTATGGAATTGGAATGGAAGTCGTATAGAGAGATGATTCACTATTACTTATTACTTATTACTTCACTTATGTGAAGCAATCAGTAAAACATATGATCCCTCCTCCATATGAAATGGGTGGACTGAGATGGTGACATCTAGAATTATAGAATGACCTGAAACTGATGCACTGGTGCAACTGATGACGCATGACTTATATGTTGTTTTTTTTTATTATATTTATCGAGTTTGATGCAGACGTTTGCATCCATCGCGCGAGAAACTAGTCTACAATCTCCATTTAAAAGAAAACACTTAAGCGCCACCTGGTGGCCAACCTCTAAAAGTACATCCCCCCACAAGTAGTAAGTGGCTCCTCACCCCATTTCTAGCTCTGAGACGGTTTGCGACCACAACTTTAACTGTTGTGCATCTTCTTCCACACAACCATGTTTTACCCAATCAACATATCCCAGTAACATCAATGACCCAGTGAACGCAATCTCTTTACAACACCACTAAGTGATTGGTCGTAGCTTGCTTGTGGCTATTGATCATTCAGTGATTACGCAGTCAGTACATTTATACAGGATGTCTATGAGACCTTTTATTTTAAAATAAGTGCTAAAATGGATCATCCAATATCCATAGCTTATGTCAGCAATCTCAATCTCTACCTGCCATACATGCATAGGATACAAGATACAAGTGGTTTTATTTGGCCATTTGCAACAAGTACAATGGAATGCTTAATCCACATTCCCTCCCGAATTATGAATTTTTAAAACAATATTATAAAAAATACTACAGAAATAAATATATAGTATATAATATAATATAGTGACGGATGATATTTACATGTTTTGAATTGTGCAAAAATATTTAAAAGCATTTAAAGTGCCAGTAGTGCAGCAGCCTCATGAATACAGTGCAGTACAGTGCAGTAACTGTAATGAGTCCAGAAAGTCCAGCAAAGTATGACAGTGTAATGTTAATGACATGTTATGATAGTGGCAGCACTCCTAGCAGTTCAGTAGGTCACTGCCTGTGGATAAAAACTATCCTTAAACCTGGTAGTACTTGTGCTGATGCTGCGCAACCGGCGACCAGACGGAAGGGGGGAGAAGAGATGGAGCCCAGGGTGGTTGCGGTCCTTAGTGATGGACATGGCCTTCTTCCGACATCTGGTCCTACAGATCTCCTCAATGCATTTTCTGCCGTCCTCACAACCCTCTGGATGGCTTTCTTGTCCTGTGCAGTGGTGTTGCCGTACCACACAGTGACGCCACTTGTCAGGAGGGGGTCCCGACCCCCAGGTCAGGTACCTGTGTGGTGGCAATGTGTGGAGACAGCCCAAAGGTAGGACCTGCTCAATTAATACCCAATGCCCACAATCTGTAGGCATCCTTGAGCAAGATCGAAATCTAAATCTGGAGGATTGAATCTCATTATTGGTCACATGTACAGACAGTGTAATTAGTTTCTCTGCATTTAACCCATCCTAGTATTAGGAGCAGTGGGCAGCTATTGTATATACAGCTGCCCGGGGAGCAGTGTAGGGGTCTGGTGCCTTGCTCAAGGGCACCTCGGCAGTGCCAAGGTGTTTAGGGGACTTGAACCGGAAACCTTCCTGTTCCCAACAGACTGAGCTACTGCCGCTCCTTCTACATTAGGACCTGTATCTGAATTCACTTGAAGTCGCTTTAGGCAAAAGCATCACCTACTCAATTCATAAATAATATAAATGTAATCATATCATATAAATGAAATGTAATGTGCCTAAGAAAAAGAAAAAAAGATAGATACATAAATACATACATTTAATTAGTTGAGTTTCATATACTGTAGTTACTGCAGCATTATCCTGCTGCAGCACAACAGATCAATACTGCATTGGGTAAACACGGCTAAGATCTACTAGAAAATTATGAAAAGCAGAAAGAAAGAAACAAGAAAAATAAATAAATAAACCAATTACAAAAAAAGAAAATGTCAGCAGAACTTCAGTAGTATGTTCACAAAAAGATGACAAAAACACATCAAACCACTCTTGTGTTGTTTAAGTATCTCAGACCCATTCCTCCATTGGAACGAGGCACACGTGCAGCTGTTGACTGATAGCTTCTAATCGCCTTCATAACAAAGCCAGGCCACAATGGAGACATGGGTCTGCATATGATAAGTTAACGTTTCAAATGAGACGTCTTGGGTGGCATGTGGGAGAAAAGGAAAGAACTGGACGCATTCCTGCATGATTGATGATGATGGTTTCAAGACACGGATCCTCATCCGCTTTAAAACTCATCAGGAATTGGCTTTTTCACCACAAGGCACATGCCAGGTTTGTAAGGAATCAGCCCTATCCCAGTAACTTAAACCCACACATTAAATACAAGTAGATTATAATGTTACAAATGTATACATCTATACTGTCATTAGAACAGATGGATAATATATGGTTATTAGTAAAACCCTATGGTTTGTATTTTAAAGGCTGAGATAGATGTGCATGTGGCAAGGGCCCCTCGCTTAGGGCCCTTGCCACATGATCTGAGGGTCATGTGGCTGATCTACAGGACCACGGCTCTTCTCTGTCCTGTGGCCTGTGGCCTGCCTTAAAGTGGTGGAATAAACTCCCCACGGATGTCAGGACTGCAGAGTCAATGCTCATCTTCCTGAAAATGCATCTCTTCAGGAAACACTACACGCAACACTATCCTTCGACCAAGCACATCCTCTTATGACTTTTTACTAGATTGTTTGCTTGTTAGTCAGTTACATATTGTTCTATTGTTTGCCAACTTATCGTACTTTTACCTGAGCACTGGTTCAGTTTTGGGAGACTCTCTTACCTTCTATTGTTGAAACACTATAGTAAGTCTCTTTGGACAGAAGCGTCTGCTAAATGACTCTAATGTAATGTCATTTAAGGAAGGAAAGGAGACACACCCATGGTGACTGTGCATGGATTTGTCATGGATTGAGTGTTTGATCAAATTGTAATGAATGAAATATTATGAAGCATGGGCTTATCCCAGCTGATCCCTGACCTAAAGGCCCCGTCACACCATAACGTTCTGGTCAGCGTTCTATGAACGTTCTAATCGTTCAATTTTCGAGCGTTCTAGGGTGAGCGTGTACATCTGGCGTATGACTAACGTGTGACTAACGCATGAATTAGCGTGTGACTAACGCATGAGGAGCGTGTACCAGCGACCAAGTAAAACACCCCTGAAAACTATTAGCGTGTGCTGACGTGTCACTGTGTTCAAACGAGTATAAAACGCGGGGAAATCACAGTGGATTCAGTTGTTCTTGTCACGAGTGGATTGTTCGGTGGGACGCAGACCAAGACCCAGTGGAGCTATAACAGAGCTTTATTTCATGCAAACACAACACAAGAGAGTGACCAGGGACGGTCCAGGGGTCTGGGTACCGGGAGGTCGATCCACGGAGTACCGGCAGGTAGTAGACCGGCGAGTAGTCCGGGACGGGAGAGGAGTCTGGGTACCGGGAGGTCGAGTAGCGACAGGTACCAGACAGGTAATTATAATGACCGGGGAGCTCGTATAGACCGGAGTAACGCGAGACAGGCGGGTGACGCAGGACAGGCAAAGGATCCCAAACACAAGAGAGTGACCAGGGACGGTCCAGGGGTCTGGGTACCGGGAGGTCGATCCACGGAGTACCGGCAGGTAGTAGACCGGCGAGTAGTCCGGGACGGGAGAGGAGTCTGGGTACCGGGAGGTCGAGTAGCGACAGGTACCAGACAGGTAATTATAATGACCGGGGAGCTCGTATAGACCGGAGTAACGCGAGACAGGCGGGTGACGCAGGACAGGCAAAGGATCTGGATCTCCGGGACATCAGCGTGGCGATTCCGTCCAGAATGTCCGACGTAACATGAACAAAGTATGACGTACGACCTAACGCCGGGGTAACGGGAAGCCAGGGTCTATATACCCCAGGTGAGGGGATTAGCCATCAGCCACGGCAATAGCTGACAGGTGTGTGTGTGCGCCGGCAGCGCACGGGGCTACTGCTAAACTCCATCTCCATCTCCATGTCATCTGTACTCCATCTCCAATCCGAAAATAGGCACACAATGTCGGATGAGTGTATGACTATGAGCACTGGTCCTGACCCACACACACACACTCCATCTCCAATCCGAAAATAGGCACACAATGTCGGATGTGTGTATGACTAAAAGCACTGGTCCTGACCCCCACACACACTCCATCTCTCATCCAGACAGAGGCACACAATGTGGGATGTGTACCAGTGAGTCGTTCACTGCAAAGCAAAGATTGTGACAACAAGTAATGCTAGGGTAACGACTGACTAACAATAGCCGCCCGCGTGCAACGTTCCGCGAACATTCCGCGAACGTTCTCCAGCGTTTAACGTTAAACGTTGAAGAACGCTGGTCTCCATGAGAACTTTTGTGCATGTTCAAAACTTTGTTTTCGGACCAGCGTTCTTTGACAATCACCGACGATTACCGACGATTACCAGCGTTCACCAGCGTTCACCCAACGCTCTTCTGGCGCTATGCCAGCGACCACGGACGATTACCAACGTTTCCTCAAACGCTGACCAGAACGTTATGGTGTGACGGGGCCTATAAGGACAGTGTCAGGATTTGATCCTAGAGGGTCTCTGCAGCATCGAGATGACTCACACATCACCTGACCAGATCGGCACTCGAACTTCATGCTGTTTCTGTTACCATCCCAACTAGGCTCAACATTGCCGTGATCTACCGACCACCGGGCCCTCTTGGTGACTTCTTTGACGAGATGGACGCCCTCCTCAGCTGCTTTCCTGAGGATGGCACTCCACTCGTGGTTCTGGGTGACTTCAACATCCAGTCGGATAAGTTACAATCTCTTGAATTCATTAACGTTTTTTGCCACATTCGGTCTAACACTCACTCCTTCTCCCCCTACCCACAGAGCAGGGAACCTGCTGTCTTCACAAGGTCCTGTACCACCTCGGCGATCTCTGTCACACCCCTCCCTGTCTCTGATCACCATTTTGTTGCTTTCTCTCCCCCTCTCAAATCCCCCACCTCCCTACCCACTACTCCCCACATTGTCACCTTCCGTAGTAACCTGAAAACTCTCTCTCCCTCTTCTCTCTCCGCATCTGTCCTCTCCTCACTACCATCCCCCCAACAATTCTCTCTCTTGTCGGTAGAGGAAGCCTCCTCCACTCTGACTTCCTCTCTCACCTCCTCCTTCGACTCTCTCTGTCCTCTCACCTCCAGACCAGCACGAGCCTCTCCTCCACCTCCTTGGCTGTCTGAACCTCTGCGGGCTCGTAGAGCAGAGCTGCGGGTAGCTGAGAGAAAATGGAGGAAATCTGACTCTTCTGATGATCTCGCTCACTACCTCCGTCTCCTCTCTGGCTTCACCTCCACGGTATCAGCTGCTAAATCTGCCTTCTACCATACAAAAATCAACTCTTCTGCCTCTAACCCCAGGAAACTTTTCTCCATGTTCTCTTCCCTCCTCAACCCCCCCTCCCCTCCCCCTCCCTCCTCCTTCTCAGCTGATGACTTTGTCACCTTCTTTACGAAGAAGGTGAACAACATTACCTCCTCCTTCACCCCCACCGCTTTCCTCCCTTCCTCTTTTCCCACCCCCACTAACCTTACCTGTTTCAACCCCCTCTCCCCTGATGAAGTTAACAAACTTGTGACATATAACCACCCTACCACCTGCCCCCTTGACCCAATCCCTTCCCCTCTCCTCCAGGACATCTCGGGCGATATCCTTCCCTTCCTTACCTCCCTAATTAACACCTCCCTTGATGCAGGCCAAGAATCAAGCCGCTCCTCAAGAAACCATCCCTGGACACTGATGTCCAAAACTACAGACCGGTATCTATCCTATCATTCCTGTCCAAAACCCTTGAACGTGATGTCTCCTTTCATCCTATCTCTCCCAGAACAACCTACTCGACCCTCACCAGTCAGGCTTCAAGGCTGCGCACTCCACGGAGACGGCACTGCTCGCAGTGACAGAGTCTCTTCATGATGCCAGAAGCTCGTCCCTCTCATCAGTACTGATTCTTCTCGACCTGTCTGCGGCGTTCGGCACAGTGAACCACCAGATCCTTCTCTCCACTCTCGCCGAGCTTGGAATCGATGGAACTGCGTTATCCTGGTTCACCTCCTACCTCGCAGATCGCACTTATCCGGTCACATGGAACGGTTCCCTGTCCAGACCCAGCACCCTGGACACCGGAGTCCCCCAAGGCTCAGTATTGGGACCCCTTCTGTTTTCTCTTTACACTAAATCTCTAGGCTCTGTAATCACATCTCATGGCTTCTCCTATCACTGCTATGCAGATGACACTCAACTGTTTCTCTCCTTTCCCCCCTCAGAAACCCAAATCGCAACACACATCTCTAAATGCCTGGCCGACATCAGCAGATGGACATCCGCCAACCACCTGAAGCTCAACCTTGACAAGACTGAGCTCCTCTTAATACCGGGGAAAGACTGCCCTCAGATGGACCTACTGGTCACCATCGAGAACACCCAAGTCTCCCCCTCAACCACAACAAGAGACCTTGGTGTGGTGCTAGATGACCAGCTGTCCTGCAATGCCAACGTCAACGCGGTGGCCCGATCTTGCAGAATTGCCCTCTACAACATCCGCAGGATCCGGCCCTTCCTCACACGTGAAACGGCGCAGATCCTGGTCCAAGCGCTCGTCATCACCCGCCTCGACTACTGCAACTCTCTCCTGGCGGGACTCCCCGCCTCTGTAACCAAGCCCCTCCAACGCATCCAGAACGCAGCAGCACGCCTGGTATTCAACCTACCAAAATTCTCCCACGTGACCCCTCCCATCCGCGATCTCCACTGGCTTCCGGTAAATGCTCGCATCAAGTTCAAGACTCTGGTACTGATCTTCAGGGCAGTCAATGGAACTGCCCCAACCTACCTCCAAACGTTGGTCAAGCCCTACATCCCAGCCAGAGCGCTCCGCTCAACTTCTGCCAGGCGACTTGTTCGACCTTCACTGAAAACAATCAAGCATCGCTCTTCCAAGACCCAGCTCTTCACGGCTCTGGCTCCACAGTGGTGGAATGAACTCCCGTCTCATGTCAGGACGACAGAGTCCCTCGCTAGCTTCCGCAAGAGACTCAAGACCCACCTGTTTAGAGTCTACCTGGACTCTCCATGAACCCTCCTTCTCCTTTGTGAACCCCTAACTTGCTTAAGTCCTGACATTAATAGCTCTTAGCATGTTGTATATTCTAGCAAAGTGTATATCCTTAATGTTGATAACACGCTCTTATCACAGCTACAGAAGCTAAGCAGGTGACCTGGCAGTACGAAATTGTGTAATTCATCTTGTTAATATGCTTGTGAACTGCTCTATTTTTATGTTTGCGTACCTCAGCGTTATGCTATTGTCTACTCCTTGTAAGTCGCTTTGGATAAAAGCGTCTGCCAAATGTCCTAAATGTAAATGTAAATGTAAATTTACTGCCTGGTCATTAAGCACCAACATCTAACACCAGAGGGTCATGAGGACGGCGGAAAAGATCATTGGGTCAAGTCAAGTCAAGTTTATTGTCACTTCACAGTTTATACAAGTATAAAGCAGTGGTGTGAAAATCTTATGTGCAATACCCTACGACAGACAGCAGTTATAAAAATAAGATAAAAATAGAATATAAATCGAATAAAGTAAAAAAATAAAAATAAAAATAAAAATGCAACTTATAAAATGCAAAATATCGGCACAGAAAAGAGCAATATGTATATATAAATCAATGTAATAAAATATACATTGTTATATGCTATACGCCCTTGTTCAGCAGCCTGATGACCTGACTGTGGAAGCTATCTCTAAGCCTATTTGTACGGCACTTGATACTGCGGTATCGCCTGCCTGACGGTAACAGTGAGTACAGTTCGTGGCTGGGGTGGGCAATGTCTTTTATGATTCGTTTGGCCTTGGCCACGCACCGCTGATTGTAAATATCCAGGAGGGAGGGGAGCTCACCTCCAACGATATACTGGGCTGTCCGCACCACCCTTTGAAGCGCTCTGCTCTCGAGTGCGGTGCAGTTCCCGTACCAGGCGGTGATACACCCTGTAAGAACACTCTCGATGGTGCCGTTATAGAATGTTCTCAGTATGCGGGGGCCCATGCTGAATTTCTTCAGACGCCTGAGGAAATGCAGGCGTTGTTGTGGCCTTTTTTACCACGTGTGTGGTGCGTGGACCATGTGAGGTCCTCGGAGATGTGCACGCCGAGGAACTTGAAGCTGTTGACCCTCTCTACTGCAACACCGTCGATGGAGATAGGGCTGTGCTCTCCCCTCTGCTTCCTGAAGTCCACCATCAGCTCCTTGGTCTTCTTGACGTTGAGGGCAAGGCTGTTCTCCTGGCACCACTGCTCCAGCGATCCAACCTCCTCCCTGTAGGCTGTCTCGTCGTCGCCGGCGATCAGGCCCATCACTGTCGTGTCGTCAGCAAACTTGACAATGACGTTGGAGCTGTGCATAGCCATGCAGTCGTGGGTGTAGAGGGAGTAGAGGAGAGGGCTCAGCACGCAACCCTGGGGGGCTCCCGTGTTGAGGGTCAGTGGCTCTGATGTGGTGCTGCTCATCCTCACCACCTGGCGCCGGTCCGACAGGAGGTCCAGTATCTTGTAGCTTGGCAGGAACTATCGTGTTGAACGCTGAGCTGTAGTCCACAAACAGCATTCGCACATAAACAGTTCTTTCCCTCCAGGTGGGAAAGGGCAGTGTGGAGGGCCATGGCAATTGCGTCGTCTGTGGATCTATTTTGACGATATGCAAATTGCCATGGGTCCAGCGTGGCAGGTAACACGGAGCAAATAAAGTCCTTGACCAACCTCTCGAAGCATTTGCTAACAATCGAGGTGAGGGCTACAGGTCATTCAGACATGTTACCTTGGGTTGTTTAGGGACAGGCACGATGGTGGACATCTTGACCGCGGGGACAACAGCCTGGGACAGGGAGAGGTTGAAGATGTCTGCAAAGACTCCTGCCAACTGGTCTGCGCATGCTCTGAGGACGCGGCCCGGGATGTCGTCGGGGCCTGCCGCCTTACGGATGTTCAGCCGCTTGAAGGTGCGCCGTACATCCGCCTCCGAGATGCTCAGCAGGCTGGTCTCCTCAGGCGGCGTTGGCTTCGGCGGGCTGCCGTTTACGTCGAACCGAGCAAATAAAGTATTTAGCTCTCCTGGGAGGGAGGTAGAGGAGTTCTCTACACCAGGGGATCCCAACCGCCGGGCCGCGGACCGGAACCGGGCCGTGGAGGTGTTACTGCCGGGCCACGAAACAGCTGTGTGTTTATCATCATATTTGTCTCAAATAATTTGAGTATAGGTGAACGGCGGGCGGTATAATCTATATATAGAGATTATATATAGTATAATCTATATATCGATTATATAGCGGTATATATGGGCGGTATAATCTATATATATAGATTAAATATATATCGGCGGCATAACGAGAGACTTTCAGTTGCACGCGCTACTAAAGAGAGGCGCTAGTGATGTGTCGGTCGCGAACGAGCCGGCTCAAAGAGTCGAACCCGGCTCGCACCCGCGAACGAGCCGGGTTTTTTACGGGTGCTCCGCGTACATGCGCGTTTATACTGAAATCGAGCCCTGCCGTTTTGTTAGGGGTGTGTGTTGACAACACACTTTGACAACCGGTCCGCGGAAATTTACAACCGATCCGCGAGATTTTTTTCATGTATCTGCCGGTCCGTGGCACAAAAAAGGTTGGGAACCCCTTCTCTACACAACTGGTTCTCCCTCTGAAGTTTGTTTTCGTCTGCAGCCCCTGCCACATACCCCTCGCATCGTGGCTCTTGAATTGATCTTCCACTCTGTCCTTATACTCCCGCTTGGCAGTGACGATGGTCTTATCGTCTCGGGTGTGCACTTCTATGCATTGAGGTGATCTTTAGGACTAGATTTCGGAGGCCATGTCCATCAGAAAGGACTGCAACCACCCTGGACACCAGCTCTTTTACCTTTGCACTGAACTGCTAGGAGTGCTGCCATTATCATAACATTGACATCCATATTACATCACACTATCATATTTCTGCTGGACGTTCTGGACTCATTACAGTAACTGCACTGTACTGCACTGTATGTATGATGCTGCTGCACGACTGGCACGTTGGCATGCTTTTAAAATGCTTTTTGTACAATCCAACACATGTATATATCATTCATCAGTCACTTTATTTTCATTTGTATTGTTATTTTTATTGTGTTTTAGAAAATTCATACTGCGGGAGGGAATGGGGGGTAAGCATTCCATTGTACTTGAATCTTGAAAGCAACTTACAGTGAATTCAGGAACATATCAATCAGGAGCAGGTAGATGTTAGGATCTTAAAAAATGTAATGGAACCAAAACAGATGCAGACATCGGGGATTGAACCAATACCGATAACGTATCTGCTAACTTTATCCTACAGTGAACAGTCGTCACTAGCCGTCACCGTGGCCTCGGGAGTGAGGTGTGCTGACCGGCTGAGAAACACTGGCTTCAGGTTTAACACGGCAGCACCGTCACCCGCGAACACCAGACAATGGAGGAAGCAGGAAACAGGGTCAAAGGGGGTCAGAGGTCGCTGATTAGGAGAGTCACAATGGTCAGCAGTTTTGTATATTGACTCACGGCGGGTGAGAGAGGGCAACACAGAGCCCTTATCACAGCACCCCATGGAGAACAGGAAGCCTTTCCCTCCGCCATAACAACACAGGCCGCACGCAACCCGCCACACTGCGTGCACCACTCCTGATTGGGTAGTGTGTGTGTGTGTGTGTGTGTGTGTGTGTGTGTGTCTATAGCGTGTGGGTGGTTGGGGGGGGGGGGGGTTGGTGTTGGAATGCAACAAACCTACACAGATCGGAAAATGTGGCCCTTCGGTCTAGAAAACCCACGAGCGTGAAACGCTGCTGTGGTCAGACCGGGCCTCGTTCTGCCTCTGAACCATGGAGAGACTCGGCACGCCTATGCCTGTTCTGTCTCTCTCTCTCTTATTCTGTATCTCTGTCTCTCTGTCTCTCTGTCTCTCTGTCTCTCTGTCTCTCTGTCTGTCTGTCTGTCTATCTCTCTCTCTCTGTATCTCTCTCTCTCTCCCTGTCTGTCTGTCTGTCTGTCTGTATTTCTGTTTGTCTCTCTCTCTCTCTCTCTCTCTCTCTCTCTCTCTCTCTCTCTCTCTCTCTCTCTCTCTCTCTCTCTCTCTCTCTCTCTCTCTCTCTCTCTCTCTCTCAGACTGTAGGGGTAGAGGCTAGGGTACTGATGTACTCGTGTAACATGCGCTCAATTCCGCAAAAATGAAGCTAGCTGAAGACTGCGCTTGTTGAATTTAAAATGGACCAAAGCTGTAAAAGTTCCCCTTTTAGTGTTTAAGACTAGATCACATCTATAAGTGATCTATATGATCTATAAGTTCCCCTTATAGATCATATCTATAAGTCACAAACTAGACTGGCTGCTCTATCCATAGGCTACTTTACTAATGAAGAGCAACATAATACTGTGTACTATTCAACATATGTGGTATTTATCCATAGCGTCGAGTGAATTTAGGTAGGCTACATGTCATTAAAGCTGAATATATAGATCTGCGAGACTCAGAAAGTAACTTTTGGCATGATACAATTCCACCAGAGGGAGACAGTGTGTTAGAGAGGTCGTCCCTACTGTGTACTTGCTGGAAAACATCAATCATCCTTTATGTCACAGCTCACATCGCACGGCATGTCTGACTGTTCTCTCCCCAGCTTCAAATAGACACGGATACATCTAATACATTCTATTAAGTATGTGTCATCCTTTTCCCTAGAACAAAAAGTCAGCGATTGCGAAAATGTGAAAAGTTTCAACATTATGAGTAGAAGGAAAGGGTGTCAGTCAGTCGTCCTATCAGGCACGCAACAGAGTTCAATAGTTCATGATTCAAGTGATTCAAAGGAGGTTAGTTGCCCAGGCTCGGAGGAGCTATGAACAAAATAAGGTTCTTCTTCTTAATAAATTCACAGAGATGAGCTTACAAAGCCGAACACAACACACAGGGGAGACATCTACAGGACAAACCCGAAAACACACATAGACACTTATGACAGAATCTCAACAAAAATCTCAAATCTTTCTCCACATCATGTCTTCAGGCTTCAGGCTTCAGGCTTCAGGCTTCAGGCTTCAGGCTTCAGGCTTCAGACTTCAGGCTTCAGGCTTCAGGCTTCAGACTTCAGGGCGTGTAATCACCGCATGTGGTCTCAGACACGGGGCACCTGTATGCTCCACTAGTTTCCCCTTCAAGGCTGAAATGCATCTCCTTCTCCATTATTAATGTATATACTGTACATCAAATGTGTATCTCACATATCATAACATAGCGATGAGAATAAATCATGTTCATATACGTTCATATACACAAGTAATTACAATTCTATGCAAAATATGGACAAATTAAAATTGACCTCACCTAACTTCCTAACTAACTACCTAACTACCTGACTAACGAACTAACTAACTAACTACCTAACTAACAACTAATCAACAAACTAATCCTGAACATCTCTCCTGTATCCCAGACACTCCGGTATAAACAAAGGTCAGGTGATACGGGCAGGAAGACAGCTCTGTAGACGATGTCCTACATGTCAGATAACAGGTTAATCTTTATTAGGGTCCATAATTGTACTTTATGCAACTTCGTAGTATCTCGAAAATAAGATATTTTGTATCCTCTTAGAATCCAGACTTATCCACACTTTCAATTTCTTCCCAGTGAGTTGACATAAGGGCAATTTTTTTAGGATCTCTACACTGGTTACAATTTTTTTAAACGATTTAGAATTGATGTAAACATTGTAAAGATTTATTGTATTGTGTTTTTTTTTGTAGGTTTATTCAAATTTCAATTGTCTCACTGTATCAAAGCTACGTGTATTAAAAAAGTTGTTTATATATTGTTTTCTCAAATGTACATACAGTATCACATATCAAAATATAACTATGATAATGAGAATGTAAAGCACTTTGTAACTTGTTTTCGAAAAGCGATGTTAGTAGTTTTTGACCATTGTTATGCAAATATACTGTCATATTATGGACCATGTGAAACACGGCCAACACCTCTGCCAACTATCGGACCTGCAGTATAAAACTTTTTTTTCTTCAAAACATTTATTCAGTAAGTTTATAAATTTATAAATTTAAAATAAAATGTTATAAATGTATTCAGACAGGCAGTGCTCTAACCTGTTGCTGTCCCACCGACTTGCCAACTATACCTGAAAGATATCAGGTGACCCGTAGATATCAAGCAGCACAGGAAGTGGCTTCACACCAGTTGCATCACCTGCCAGAACCGTAATGTCAGTGGAGAACAACACCTTATGGTTATGACTCCAATTGCACCAAACAGGCGAGAGGCTGGTTGTAAGGGCCGTACTGCGGGGCCCCAGAGAAGGGCCCAGAGCAGACTGCAGTCCGTGTGTTGTTGTCTCCTTCTGGTCCAGCGCTGCTGTTACATAACAAGGCAAGCAGATCAGAGTTCACAGCCGTGGTTTCAGAAGCGTTCAGACACAGAGGTATTATAGAACTGGTTGAATGAAAGGATCCCAGCCGCCTCTCACAAGGACAATTGTTATATGAGACCAGGAGCCGTGGCCTCTTTGATCCTAAAAGAAAGAAAAAAGGAAAGGAAAAATATATATCCTCACAGTTCATTAAAGTGGAGTTAAACAATGGCTTCCTGCAGCAGTACGCAAAACTCCATAAACTCCATTAAGGTGAGCTGCTCATCAGTTTGACTTGAAGTCCAGGGGGCCTCTTGGCCCCTCCACCCACACACACGCACACATGCACACACACACACACATGCAAGTGTACACACACACTGACACACACACACTGACGCACATGCCCACACAGACACACACACACGCACACTGACACACACACACACTGACTCACATGCACACACACACACTAACCCTTCTGCAAGGGGTCAGGACCAAGTCACGCATATACCAAGAGAAGGTAGCTCAATCTCCAAGCATGTGTTCACATTTAGAGGACACGCTATAATCAGCTTTGGGGGCCCTCGGGGGCCCAGCCTGAGCCCAACGTAAACAGAACTCTCTGATCACCAGCAGGCAGACGTTCACCCCTGCATTAGTTTGGTAGTTTTCACTTAATGATGTGTTTGCTGTTTTAATAACATGTTGGCTCCTGTGCGGCTGGTGTTTGCATGTCTGCTCACCCTGTCAATCCAGCCTCTCAGCAGACGCCTGTGCTGAGCGCAGATTGCCGACTGAAATCAATAGTCAGTCACCTGCGTGACCTGACCTGGAGTGAACCACGGGGACCGATAGTCACTGGCTGTTCTCATTTGGTTTACTTCTTTCCTTTTGTGTTACACACATGTGCGTGTTTCATTTACTAAAACCATACACACAAAAGGCTTTACAAAGTGGACTTTGGATTTCATTAACAATATGGTGACAAGGTTTTTTTTTTTTTGCTATGGGAAGTTGTTTAACACAATGTGAAAACACACAGGATCCAGCTGTACCTTTCTTCAGGTGTGGAGGAGTCGTGCGATCCATTCACAAACCTCCATGACGACTGTCTCTGGTTCATTCTCACAGGTATATAAGTATATAACCGCATACCCCCGCATGCTCACTACCGGTTGATACTTGTATATTTACCTGTATATATATATATACCTAGAATTCTACACATATCTCGTACCTAAACTATAAGTTCATTTATACCTGTTTTTATACCTAGTAGACCGTTTTACATCTTATTTTTACATCTTATATTTACATCTTACTTGTGCTGTGAAATGACAATACATTTGAATCTAATCTAATCTAAATGTACAGAAGGAAACATTTTAAATCGAAAAAAAAAAAAATATTATATTAAGATAAATATTAGAAATCAATAGAAATGAATCCATTTGAATGACCCATGACCTGTGCTGGGAAAGCTGTCTTAACGGGCAACCAAGAGTGATGAGGGTATTCCTGAATGGTTGACTCTAACTTTCGAACACATTGTCAAACATGTCTTAGCCTGGAATGTGTATCATGTCCACTGGCTAATCAAAACCGGAATCATTGTTCTCATCGCATCTCTTGGCAAACAAGTGTGCTGATTTAATGTTTTAAACAGCAGGGGGTTGTGTTTCTCTCAGGCCCCGATGAAGTCCAATGTTTACGTAGTGTGATGTAACACTTGAAACTCCTCCAGTCAAGAGCCGTCATCAAAACAGCTCTTTGTACCTCAGTGAGAAACCCACCTGTCTAACATCCCATCAGGCCCTGACAGCCAACAGCATCACAGCACACACCATCATAACACATATGCCATACAGTGGCGGCTGTACAAATGTTATTTTACAGATTTACAAGTGTTAGATATGTTTTGTTGGCATAATCGTGAATGTCTGTTTCCTTTGAATCGTCAAATAAAAATCCATAAAACAAACGAATAGAAGAGGGACAACAAAACCAATACAATTAGACCATCTTCCTGAACTAATATAACATAATGAGCACGCTCGCCAGGGAGCGGGGAAAAAAACAAAAACATTTGCGGCAGTAAAAAGGTCTGCTCAGAGATAAGGATAAACATCCGCCCTGCACGGGGCCACACGCCACCGAGTCTCTGCGGGGAGAACAGTGGATGTACGAGCCCTGCAGATCCTCACGCAACCATCCTCTTCCCCTGGGAACCCCCATCAACCCCCATCATCACCCACCACCACCACCACCACCCTCCCTCCCCTCACTCCCACCCCTCCCTCCTTCCCTCCCTCCCTCCCTCCCGCCCTCCCTCCCTCCCACCCCTCCCTCCCTCCCTCCCTCCATCCAACCCTCCCTCCCTACCTCCCTCCCTCCATCCAACCCTCCCTCCCTACCTCCCCCCCCTCCCTCCCTCCCTCCCTCCCTCCCGCCCTCCCTCCTTCCCTCCCTCCCTCCCTCCCTCCCGCCCTCCCTCCCTCCCACCCCTACCTCCCTCCATCCATCCAACCCTCCCTCCCTACCTCCCCCCCTCACTCCCACCCCTACCTCCCTCCCTCCATCCAACCCTCCCCCCTACCTCCCTCCCACCCCTCCCTCCCTCCGTCCAACCCTCCCTCCCTACCTCCCCCCCTCCCTCCCACCCCTACCTCCCTCCCTCCATCCAACCCTCCCTCCCTACCTCCCCCCCTCCCTCCCTCCCTCCCTCCCTCCCTCCCGCCCTCCCTCCTTCCCCCCCTCCCTCCCTCCCACCCCTACCTCCCTCCCTCCATCCAACCCTCCCTCCCTACCTCCCCCCCTCACTCCCACCCCTACCTCCCTCCCTCCATCCAACCCTCCCCTCTACCTCCCTCCCACCCCTACCTCCCTCCCTCCGTCCAACCCTCCCTCCCTACCTCCCCCCCTCCCTCCCACCCCTACCTCCCTCCCTCCATCCAACCCTCCCTCCCTACCTCCCCCCCCTCCCTCCCCCATCCCTCCCTCCCTACCTCCCCTCCCTCCCCCCTCCCCCCCCTCCCTCCCTCCCTCCCTCCATCCCTCCCTCCCTCCAACCCACACATCCTTGACCTCCTCTCGTGCTCATCACGAGAGATTCTCTTCCTCTCCCCATTTGTCATCCGTGGCAACAAAGGGAAGATTGACAGCGGTTAACAAAAACACAGGAGCCCACAAGAGGCGGGCCACCATGGGCCGACCAGGTCCCCCCTGTGGGTGTTGGGTTCACACGCACCGCCATAAACCCCGTACCCTCAGCTCTGTGGAGGGAGCATGGGAGGGGTGTGTGTGTGTGTGTGTGTGTGTGTGTGTGTGTGTGTGTGTGTGTGTGTGTGTGTGTGTGTGTGTGTGTGTGTGTGTGTGTGTGTGTGTGTGTGTGTGTGTGTGTGTGTGTGTGTGGAGGTGGGTGAGACAAATCAGTCAAAATATGTACCGTGAGTGAATAAAGGCGACAAACATCCGAGATAGCCTCGAACACCTGTGCCTGTATGTTCCGTACTAGGGGTGGGGGTGGGGGTGGGGTGGGGTGGGGTGGGGGTGGTTGGTGGGTGGGCTGCGGAGGTGTGTCAGTATGTGGGTCGAAGGTACAGGTAGATGTTTTACAGAGAGAGGAAGAGTCCTCATGACTCAAGGCCCCCGGTGTCATTAATAATTAGAAGACTAGATGAATGGAACAGCCAGCGTTGCTCACCGATTGGATGGAAAGCAAGGCGTGACGTAATGACAGATAACCATAAGTCTGATAGAGACTTACAACCTTAACACTACACATGCCCGTTGAAACACTGGGCCGCTAACTTTTCTATCTATAACTCTATAAATACATTTTCAATGTTCTGAGAAAACATTGGGAATTCCATATGTATTATCTAGTCTGCAAAAAAAGTTAAATGAACACCATTATTACGAACAAAAAGTGAATGAAAGTCCATGAG
>CM051000.1:5578326-5590826 GCA_027704905.1 Muraenolepis orangiensis | reverse complement strand
CCCTAGTAACCACTCTAAACATATTGTTAAGTGTCACCTGCTAGCTTACAGTGCGGTTGCTGCAGCCTCCGCTGTCAAATATGCTAATTGTAAGCCTGCTGAAGAAATAAGTGTTGAAGGTCAGGAGGAGAAAAGCAACCGACGCGTCTCTACGGCCGTACTGCTGAGGGCTGGTGGGCGACACCCGAACAAAAAGAATGGACTGTAAAGATTGAGCATATTTGAAGATATTGATGATTTTATGACTTTTTATATGTGAATTGAATAGGATGCTCCACCTTTATTGAGGGGTCAGGAACGGTTGGATCCCAACACAGCGGACTATGATTGTAGGATGGGAAGACAATCTTTTATTATGATTCTGGAATCCAACAGTTGTGGAGATGGCACAGATCCCGACCTGCGAGGGGCGGAGTCACGCCTTGTTTCCTGTTTCCTTGCGGAGATTTTCTACAGTCGAAAACTTATTCTCACAATCAGCTTTTTCACAAGTTTTCACAAGAGGATTTTAATAAGTGTCAGTCTACATGGTGTTGATTTTAAACCTTTACAGGCAGTTCACTACAGTTGACTACTGCTGGCCGAGTATGTGTATGCATATGCTCATTTTGTGACATGATTGGTTGAAACAAATATAAAGCGAAAGAAAACAAAACATCCCGTTCACCCAGATTTGAGCTTGTCTGCTGTCAGACTTTAGATATTAATCTAACGTCCGACTTGTTAGACTCTTGAATATTACATACTCAAATATATTGGTCAATATAGGCGATACAATTTACCTACGCAGATTTAATGAAGTGGAAGAAAACTGGAGGCTAGGCTACATGGCGGGAATAAAGGGAGAATAGGCTAAATGTTTAACCCCACTGTTAGTATCCTTAAATCTTACATTTTGAAGGCAACATTATCTTTGTGCCGTGTGGAGCCAAGAACATTTCTTTTGTAAACACCAGGGCTGTAAAAATGATAAAAGAGACAGTGAACACACAGTTTGCCGGATGAAGCACATAGGCTTTGCATCGTCTGTTTGCATGCAATCGCTCTTCACAATGATGAGCTCACAATGCCGTATTTACAGAGCAAAGAACATTTTGACATGTCGTGATACTGCAATATGAATGAGTTGGACAGGCCATCAAATCAAGCGTGGATATGAATAACATTTCACAGACAGAGGAACTGAACATCAGTCATGCGATGCAGCTCAGATGTCAAGACAATAACACAGGCTAAAGGGATTCTCAGAACGCTGTTAGGAGCCATTTATGCTTTGGCCTCCAAAAGAGGAAACTATGAATTGATTTGTCAAAGGATTGGTGGACATCCCCAAGCAGTGATCCACGGGATATGAGGATGTGTCTAATGATAGTAAAACAATTGAGTTACTGTCTAAGGGTTCTTTTTATAACCACCTGAGTCAAGGATATAACAACCATTCAGGCAACCAAGATTGTGTCCAGTGTCCATTTACGAGAAAGAAATCTTAAATGATATGGCGAACAATAACACCCCAGCCCAACCCTTGGCCCCTTGATTGAGGGGTTTCACCTCATGGCTGCAGTGGACTAACAGCCCTGGTCTGACTGAGGCAGCTAGGGCCTGATTACAGGTGTTATTGTCGTCTGTGTGGATCTTTCACAAAAGAGAAAACATTGCATGCAAATAGAAACTCTTTGTTCTAAGGGAATGTTTAAATGAGTGCATGGTGGAAATCCCCAAGATGACAAATACATCACATATACTGAGGCCATTGTAACTATATTCATATATTACAATAAAGTAGTAGTTGCTATGGGCAGTATAGCTACAGGTAGTCAGTCGTCGCAATCTCTTAGCTCATTATTTATTTTCAGGAGATCTCAACGCACATTCTTTTAAAGAGAGTTGAGTTGGGACTGAAAAGTCCCAAAATCTCCAAAAAGTAAAAGAAAAAAGTTATTTTCCTGAATTAGCTCCTCAAATGTTGCTCTCTAAGAACCATTCAGAAGACCAACAAAAAATGCCTACTATCTCACATTCCTAAACTGCTCTCCCAGAAAGATGGAGGGTGTGATATGGAGGGAACTGCTCCCACAGTCCAGAGGGTTGTGTAAGCACTGACCGCGGCCGGCCCAGTCCTGTATACTTCCAGGGCTACTGCTGTCTTCCCCGGGACCACAGCAGGCCTCGCGTGTGAGACGCCCCCGCCCAGCCCAAAGCACTCAGCACTTGCAATTTGTGTATTAGCTCCCTGGCCACCAGCCTGGGAGCTGGAGATTAAAAACAACCAGTCAAAGGTAAACAGAACCTCTCACAATTGATATCGCCTCAACCTTCCGGGCGCACTGGGACAACATGGCTTCCTGTTGTAGAGGGAGGACTGTTTCCTGAGCAGGGGACTAGAAGGGAGGTAGAGAGAGAGAGAGAGAGAGAGAGAGAGAGAGAGAGAGAGAGAGAGAGAGAGAGAGAGAGAGAGAGAGAGAGAGAGAGAGAGAGAGAGAGAGAGAGAGAGCGAAAGAGAGAGAGAGAGAGAGAGAGAGAGAGAGAGAGAGAGAGAGAGAGAGAGAGAGAGAGAGAGAGAGAGAGAGAGAGAGAGAGAGAGAGAGAGAGAGAGAGAGAGGGAGAGAGAGAGAGAGAGAGAGAGAGAGAGAGAGAGAGAGAGAGAGAGAGAGAGAGAGAGAGAGAGAGAGAGAGAGAGAGAGGAGAGGCGAGAGAAGAGAGAGAGAGAGAGAGAGAGAGAGAGAGAGAGAGAGAGAGAGAGAGAGAGAGAGGGGGAGGGCGGGGGGAGACAGGAGTGTACATTGTGTAACCTCTTTTCTCAGCGAGCGCTCAGCGTGAGGAGGGGATGTTTATTGATCTAAGTCACACACATATTGTGAAGAGGAACTTTGGTACGGGCCTTTAGCACGCTAGGCCAATCTTGGGGAAGCCGCCAAAGTTGACTCCAAGTAGAGTCAACGTGACGAGAATAAGAGCATGTCCGCCCTACACACACACTACAGACTGCAGTGTTTAAACAATCAATCAATGGATCAATGGAACCACAGATGAAAAGGAGGCTCCTTGGAGATAGAGGAGATCAAGCTGTAGTTGGAGGTGAGGACGTTCATTCAATCACTCTTGAGCCAGAACAGTCATACGATCCTACGGACTGAAACCCACCCCATTGTTTAAATTGACGTCCTTTTTTTGTGACATAAAACTATTCTAAATCTGCAAAAATGTCTGGGATTCGGCTTTTGCTTCCTACAGTCGCATTACTTTACATTACTTTACAATACTTTACATGACTTTACAATACTTTACATGACTTTACATGACTTTGACCTTTCTCCTTATGTCCTGCCTTCTCGCATGCCACGCAGGCATGTTGGGCCTACAACTAAATCTAAACCTGGTGGATTGAATCCTCTTTATTGGTTTATTGGTTTATATGTACACACACAGTGAAATGAGTTCCTCTGCATTTAACCCATCCTAGTATATGGAGCAGTGGGCAGCTATTGTATATACAGGGGAGCAGTGGAGGGGTCTGGTGCCTTGCTCACGGGCACCTCGCCAGTGCCCATGTGTTTTTCGGGGACTTGAACCGGTAACCTTCCAAGCCAAGGCCTAACAGACTGAGCTACTGCCACCCTCAAAAACGGAAGCCCTGCACGCAAACATTGGCCAAACTGCATCTCAGTCATTCCCCTTTCCCCTAGTTTTAGTCACCCTGGATGCTAAAGCTTGCTAGCAAGAGGTTGTCATGACAGACCTCTGGGTATCATGGAGTTCCGCCATTCCATTCATGGAACACATTTCCATTCATAACACCTGGAGAACAGTCCCCGTGCTAAGCCCAGATCTCGCATAATGACCTACCTTTTTAACTCTGCTGCTAGCTATCCAGGAAAGAATGTTTGAGCCCTTAATTAATGCAAAAGTAAGTATATAATCATCTGTAATGAGTCTGCGTATAATAACGATTGTCCTCAATATTATGGCAGCCTGCCAAAATATAGTATGCCAGAAACAGTGTTGAGGACTTGTGCATTGCACCCATATGTAGTAGATCAGTGTCACTGTCGCCGTGGCGATAATAGGAGAAACAAAGGTCTCATAAGATGCTGAGACCAGGAAGGGTATTGATGACATGACCCTGTTTTTCCATGAGTCTCAGTTCCTACTCTAGGTGACGATCCACCGGCTATTCTCAGTTCTCCAACAGAAGAGGTTCTGTAGTGCCAATGACTTGACACAATTGTTGTTCTGGTCATGTGACAATGCCTCGTCTCACACGCGGAGTGAAAACATGATAGTTTGCTAGTTTGCTCGTTTTTTTGTTGCAGATTTGCCGACTCATATCAGCGCCTTGAGAGCACACGTGCCTTGTTAGTTGGCCTTAATACATCTTCTGTTTTAAACCTATTTAAAAACGGGTATAAGCACAATACAGCACATCACCATACTCCACAGTATTCAATATAAAGTCTCAGAAGGTGATTTGCTGCATATTTGTATGTCTTTGAATGTCTTCAATTTAACATAACTGTTTAAAAACAAAGTCATCGTTAATCCAATCACATGAGATCATTAGTTCTTGTGTTTAGTTGTAAATACCTGTGACTTTTTACCTCAGGTGTTCATCAAATTAAAAATAAAGCAAGCATCCCCTTATTTCAAACCTTAGCAACTAAGCCAAATTTAGACGAGGACATAGTGAATGTCTAGTGTTATTGTTATTGTGTAGTCCAATCAGTGTTTAACTATGCATGCTATGTTCTCTCTCTCTATGTTCTCTGCTATAAATATGTTTTCAGGATATTTTTAGAGCTGGTTTTGGATCTGAATCAGGTTTTATGCTCTGCTTGCGTACGTGTGTATGCAATCATGTAATCTTAAAAGAACAATCTGAAGGGAGGGTCAACTCTAAGAAATATTGTTTTTATAATTTATTCAAATTTACACCACACACATTTATAAAATTGTTGCTAAAATAATATAACAAAAATACAAAATATTGTAATAATAGTATTCAAAGCAGTGATCAAACTCTTTTGGTATCTAGCTAAATCATATGACCAATTAATAAAACGATTTAATGTCGAATATATACAAAGGACAAACAAAAATGGACAAACATTTGATATGCACTCAAAATCACATTTTGGGATACAAAGATAGCTTCAGTGTAATATGTCCAAAATACAAGGACATATAAAAATAGCTTACAAGTCGAAAAACTACATTGCTATAAAGCAATTTTTTGTTCAGCAGTTCTGTGATCACCTGAATAGGACTTTGAGGTTAATTAACTGTTGACTGTATGATGGGCCTATTTAAAGGCCTTTTAAACCAAAAACACAACAACCACATCACAGGAAACCAAGCCAATGTAGTCCCACTGCTGTGATTAAGGTGTTGTCTTGTCAGTCCTAGAGAAAGGGATAGGTGCTCTCTGGGGATGGGATGTGAGCAAGGGGTGTGAGAATGGGAGGTGAACCATCATCCAGATAGTCTGGCCTACAGCAGTTTCAATTTGCGATTGGACAAAAGTCAAAGTAACAACTATTACTTCTCAAACAACAACAAAAAATAACTTTGCGAGGCTGAATCCTCAGTGTTCTCAACAGCCTCCAGAGCTTATTCCTCCAATGCAATCACCTCAGCAGGACAACTTCAGAGTGCAGTGCCTTTACCTCACGAGAGAGTCAGGACCGACTCAAGGCTCAACATATACACACAACACAGCCTGGTACGTGGTGGCTGTCGATATAGCATATAGTACAGTGACTGCAAATAGCTGCGTTGCCGGGCCTCATTTGGTGGTCCTGGACCGCAGGGTGGTCCTCAGGTGGCAGCGCTTGTGCTTCATGGTGAGGCCGTACCTGGGCGTCATGTCGAGCGGCTCCCCCGGCACGGCGTGGAAGTGCAGCCTCTGGACCAGGATGGCCAAGAAGAGGTAGACCTCGTTCCGCGCGATCATTTCCCCGATGCACCGGCGCTTGCCCATGCCAAAGATCATCACCTTCTCGCCCTCCAGTTTGTCCAGCTCGACGCCGTCGTCGCTCAGGAAGCGGTCGGGGTTGAAGGTGGAGGGATCCTTCCAGAGCTCCCTGCAGAAAGGCAAACACGCAGCCCCGTGAACCTATGAGCCAACGCACTCGTCGCCGTACAGGAGTCAAAGCTGTGTGTGGGGCAGCTTGTTGTGGTGTGGACTTTGTACTCACGGGTCGTGGTTGATTTGCCACTGATTGATGAAGACACAGGTGTCTTTGGGGATGAAGTAGCCATCGAGAGATGTGTTTTTCGTTGTGCTAAAAAAAAAAGAGACAGCATTTCTAAAGTCAGCTTGTGTTCATGATTCCATCTGTATATTCACCAGTGTGTTTCTCAAAGGGTCCTTGTGGGTGGGCAGACATAAGATAAGGGGAGGGTTGGGGGGGGATTCATTCCCTGGACAGCTGAATGGACCGAGCCGTGCCACTAACAAAGCCCTGCTTAGGGGCTCTGGGTGCCACTCAGAGGGTGATAACAGTGCCAAGGTTAGGGCTTTGATACCAGCCGGGCCTTTGATGCATGTGGTCCCAGTGGTGTGGCCCTTCACATGAAAGCACCTGTACATCAGCACCTACGCTGTTATTCATAGGGAGGACACTCACCAGTGTGGGATGGTGAAGGGGAGGAAGGAGGAGTGACGGAAGATTTCCAAAATAAAAGCCTCCAGAATTGGCAGGTTGGGTTTATCGGAGAGCACCGGAGAGCGGTCCAGGCCCACCTTGTCCTCTGGTGGAGGGAAAGACATCAGGTGGTTATATTATATATATGTATATATATGTTATTAGTTATTACTGTGAATTACGTGGGTCACACCAATCAGGGAGAGGAATGCTTGACAACTCATATTTGATCAAATCAATCAATCAGTTTTGTTAAATAAAATCCAATCATCAATAGAATGGACTGAATAGATAACGCCACTATTCTACATTACTGTTAAATCCCAACAAATTTGAGTAACCTTATCAAAAATCGATCTAAATAAAAGCATAACAAAAATCGGTAATATCATATCTATAACTACTTTGATTTGTTGGGATTACTTAATACAATAAAAAGTAAAGAAAAATTAAGTATCTCCATCAATTCAAACAAATAGATGAACTAAAAGCACGGGGAGAACAAGAAGAATGCAAAGTCAGGTGGCTTGACTCACTCAGTTCCTGGTGGAGCCTATCCTGGATCTCCGGATGTGCCACCAGGTACATGACGGACCACGACAGGGCTGTGCTGATGGTGTCAAAACCTAGGAGAGTAGCAGTAAACACCTGTTATAAAACACATTCCCCTTCCTCCACGCCCGCTACCTGGTGAAGAAAAACAACAACAGCAGTCACTCACCGGCTCCAAACAGATCATTGACGATGCCTACAATCTTCTCGTCGGACACCTGGATGTTAGAGTTCTCGTCCAGCTTCCTGTCCTCGCAGTGGTCGATGAGGGAGTCGGTGATGTCTCGGATGTTTTCCTAACCAAAACAAATTCACCACCACAAAAAAAATACTAATCAGTTCATTTCGAGGTAGGTTCAGGTTGGTCAAATGGTGACGAGATGACATTTCACAGTTCACATTTTGGTTCAGCCTTTCCAGTCAGATGAAATGAGACAGAACGATGTATTAAAGAGTGTTTTATAACAGCGCTGCCTACCTTGTCGTAGGTGTTGTAGTGGTCGGTGACGATTTTCTGCACAAAGGTCATGAAGCGGTTGTTGAGGTCTACGAATCGCTTCATGGTGGCGCTGGGCAGGAAGCGCAGCAGGGGGATGAAGTCTGCCGGGTTGCCACTTCCCACCACCATCCCGAACTCGTCGCTGAGGTTGACCAGGCTGACCAGCTCCTGGTCCTCGTGGTCGTAGCGCCGGCCGAAGCACATGCCGCAGATGACGTTGGCCACGGACACCACGATGTGGCGGAAGGGGTCGAAGCTGCCCTCGGCCTGCATGACGTTGGTCAGCTGCTTGATGAGGTAGTCCCCCTCTTTGCAGACGTGCTCTTCCAGCATGCAGCAGTACTCCGGCGTGGTGCCCTCCAGGGTGGAGAAGGAGCGCAGGGCGCTCATGGCCAGCTTGCGGCGAGCGCGCCACACGCCCGCCTGGTCCGTGCTGAAGGCCAGGCTCTTGCCGTCGTTGACGAACTTGAAGCTGTACAGGTCTGGCCTGCCGGCGAAGTCCTCGCCCTGCTTGATGAGCGCCTGGCGCACCATGTCGATGCCGCTAAGCACGACCACGGGGCGCATGCCGATCTGGATCTGGAAGACGTGGCCGTAGCGCTCGGCCATGGCGGTCAGGCTCAGGTAGGGCCGACTGCCCAGTTCCAGAACATTCCCAATGATGGGCAGCGGTTTGGGGCCCGGGAGCCGGCGCAGCCCCTCTGGGATCTCGGTGTGGAGGAACTTCAGGAGCATGTAGACCAGACACACTGTGGTCATGGCTATTAAGCTCTCTGAGACTGACACAGAGCCAATAACGGGGAGGATCAGGAGAGCCATGCTGACGCTTGCTGTCTTTGACAAACCTGCAAATGAAACAGTGAGAATGTTATCCTGGGGAGAGGAGGATAGCCTGGAGTGCACCGTGCACCTGGAGCACGTGTGGGGATATGTTGATTAAAACAGCTTCATCTGCCAATGGCTTTTGTCTGTTTACTTCTATGAAGCAAGACTGCCTTTAATAACCGTATTGAAATAATGCAAACCCTGCAATTGTGTGTCACACCTTTGCAGCTAACCATACTATGAATAACTGTGATCATGAGAGCAAGTTACTTTTCAATTGGAGGCAATGAACTGCAAAGACCTCAAACAAGCTCATTGCATAACATGCAAATTAATTATTTGTTTGTAAAAGTAGGATACTTATTATTAAATTAGCCTTTTAATAATATAAAGTGCCCTTACCTTGACTGCAGAAAAAACGGGGACTGCTTGCACAAAGTTGAGGAGCATGCGTGTTGTTATTGTCCGTCTTTGAGGCTCTTTCTGTCTCTCCAAACGAGAGAACGGCACCCTCTTTATAGTGCGCTGCTCACACTCATTGGTTGTTGTTCGTGACGTAATCTATTGCTCTCTCTCTCTCTCATTATGCTCTGTCTCTCTAGTCTCATCTCGCCTCTCTCTCTCTCTCTCTCTCTCTCTCTCTCTCTCTCTCTCTCTCTCTCTCTCTCTCTCTCTCTCTCTCTCTCTCTCTCTCTCTCTCTCTCTCTTTCTCTCTCTCTCTCTCTCCCTCTCTCCCTCTCTCTCTCTTCTCTGGAAGAAGTGGCGGCGTGTTTGAAAGGGAGGAACAGATTCCGAAGCGGAGACATCAATTAAGTTGAGTTTATGTATAAAGTCGCTGGCTTCTAGCCTACACGGTATTACATTTAGAACATTTGGAACATAAAAATACATGCATTTGTGCAAAATACACATTTGATGAATACTTGATTGATTGTTTGATTAGATTAAATATAGTGTTGTGAACTATATTGTAAGTGTAGACTTGTAAAGTGTAGGCTCACATTATTTAACAGAAGTCGTCATGATTTATTCAATATGCACATTTGCATTTCATGCATATTTGTATTTAAGGTGTGCACTTTGTTGATAAATTGGACTTAAAAGAGTGTGACATTAAACTAGCCCAAATCTGTGCGCATCGCGCCTTGATCACATTCACAAATGGGGTGTATACTAATAGGCGGTATAGATGACGCTAAAGGCTGCGTGTGAAGCCTGCTGTCCGGCAGGCTTCACACGCAGCCTTTAGCGTCGTCTTGTGCAAACTGGTGAATGGCATCGCGTGCTCGTACCTGTGGGCGCTCCACGTGGAGGAGTTAACCATTGAGTTAACCATTGAGTTAACCATTGACCGGGTGCGTGTGAGAGCGCAGCGCGGTGATCAAACCCTCGGTCGGTCTGTGGGGGGGGGGGTTGTGACTCCCATGATTTGGACAAGCGAGGAGGAGGACATTGTTGTTGTTGTTGGGTCAATGTTTAGCAATAAAATGCACAATGTAATGGTGGATGTCCACCGTTCCATTCCATTCCATTCCAGTCATTTAGCAGACGCTTTTATCCAAAGCGACTTACAGTAGTGTGTTTCAACAAAGGAAGGTGAGAGAACAACTGCTCAGGTAGAAGAAGTACAATAATTCAGGTAAAAGTGTAAGGGAAAAGTACAATAAGTTGGCAAACAATATACAACAATATCTAGAACAATATCTACCTATAGTATGTAATCTACTTAGATAATTGACTTAGCGCTACAGCCACTAACTTCATTTAAAACTTTTGGGATCTTGTTTATTCTTCTTTTTTTAATGTGTGTCTCTTAACGAAATCCAAATAAAACAAATACAATATATTTGCATTATAAATCCAAATGATCCAGAGTGTTGTGATTGACATGCATATCGGCTATACATCATGTCTATTTATAGGGTCGGTTATGATGATGATGATGGTGGTGGTGGTGGTGGTGGTGGTGTGGTGGGGGGGAGGGTGGGGTGGTGGGGGGTGGTGGGGTGGGGTGGTGGTGGTGGTGGGGTGTGGTGGGGGGGGGGGTGGGGTGGTGGTGGTGGTGGGGTGGTGGTGGTGGTGGTGGTGGGGGGGAGGGGGGGTGGTGGTGGTGGTGGTGAGTGGGTGGTGGTGGGGGGGGTGGTGGTGGTGGGGGTGGTGAGTGGGGAGTGGTGTGTGGTGGGGGGGTGGTGGTGGTGGTGGTGTGGGGGTGGTGGTGGTGGTGTGGGGGTGGTGGTGGTGAGTGGGGGGTGGTGGTGGGGTGGGTGGTGGTGGTGGTGGGGTGGTGGTGGGGGTGGTGCGAGCAGCAGCGCGTGAGTAGCTGTAGTGGAGGAGATTCCCCTCCGCTGGCTTCCTGCCTGCGCGGCGGCGCCCCGCGGCGGCGCGCCTCCGGTCCTGCAGTTCGCGTGAGAACGCAGGTTCGGGGGGGGCTCGGTCTGCGGGGCGATCCGAGATCTGCTTGGTCAGTCACGCAATCAAAAGCAGCAGTAACAGTAACAGCCTCTGGAAAAGACACACGCGTCTTAACGTTAGAACAAAGATTTGTTTTCCCTGGGCACAGACTGAGGTGAACATATTTGCGCGCTACAGCTTCTGTAAAGGCGAGGATCTGTGGGCTTTGGAGTCTGAATGCAATCCGCCACTCAGGGCTTCACGCAACACAGACAGGCGGGTCGGTCGGTCGGTCGGTCGGTCGGCCAAAGTCAACCTTTGCTGAACCTTTGGGCTGAACAGCAGCCAAAGGCAGACGGAGGAGCCACGGCTGGTAGACACTGAGCGTGTGCAGGCTTATACAAAAAAGTTATATCAATAAACACAAATCTAAAACCTTTCTTTATACGAAGCCCTTTGCCAGACGTGTGACTGATTGAACAGTGACAGCACATGCCTACAGCTCAATGATGACACTGATTACTGATCGGATCAAACTCACATTTCACAGATAACAAAAATAAATCATCATTTAGTTTACTTTGCTAACTTTGTTACACACTTTAAAAAGTGTGTTTAGTGGGTCTACACTCATGGATGAGTGCTCTCTCTCTCCCATAGTTTGTGTTCATTATGATTATTATGTCAAATCATCCTGGGGGCCTTATTTTGACTAAAAGTATAAAGATATTCATTACATTTTTTGACCTATGGTATAAAATTAAGAAAAGTTGGAGGAGGGTTCTCCAAAGAGGATTCAACCTGAGCTCAGAACAGGTGATTTCAACCTTCTGAGATCATAAGCTTCTGATCACCTGTGAGATTCCCCCTATTCCAAATTGCCTGCGTGCCGTTGAGCAGAGGAGCAGCACGTAAGAAAGTGCTGTTTTGCCCACAGCCAAAACCCCTCCTCAAGAATCCCATTCTGGGAGGTAACAGCACACCTAATGACTGAACCTCTGTCACGCACACACCAGAGCAGGTGTGCACCCAGGCATCTTGTGTCAGTGTGTGTGTGTGTGTGTGCGTGTGCGTTTGTGCGTGTGTGAGTGTGTGTGTCTCTGCGTCTGTCTGTGTGTATGCGTGTGTCTGTGTATCTGTGTATCTGTGTTTGTATGTGTGCTTTTGGGCCCCTGTGTCTGTGTGTCTTTTTAAATCTTAAAAAAAAATGTTTAAAACTAAAATTAAAATTTTGTTAAATTAAGTCTGTGTGTGTGTCTGTCTGTGTGTCTGTCTGTCTGTGTCTGTCTGTGTGTGTGTGTGTGTGTGTGTGTGTGTGTGTGTGTGTGTGTGTGTCTGTCTGTCTGTCTGTCTGTCTGTCTGTCTGTCTGTCTGTCTGTCTGTCTGTCTGTCTGTCTGTCTGTGTGTGTGTGTGTGTGTGTGTGTGTGTGTGTGTGTGTGTGTGTGTGTGTGTGTGTGTGTCTGTGTGTGTGTGTGTGTGTGTGTGTGCCCCATATTTTTGTTATATAGAACACAGATCCGGAGGTTATCCCCTGCTGTCTATTTATGGTCTTAATGGCATCTAATGGTGTGAAATGAGGCCGGCATAC
>CM051000.1:5558326-5565826 GCA_027704905.1 Muraenolepis orangiensis | reverse complement strand
ATGAGTAACCGTTAACATGAGTAACCGTTAACATAAGTAACCGTTAACATGAGTAACCGTTAACATGAGTAACTGTTAACATGAGTAACTGTTAACATGAGTAACCGTTAACATGAGTAACTGTTAACATGAGTAACTGTTAACATGAGTAACTGTTAAAATGAGTAACCGTTAACATGAGTAACCGTTAACATGAGTAACTGTTAACATGAGTAACTGTTAACATGAGTAACCGTTAACATGAGTAACCGTTAACATGAGTAACCGTTAACATGAGTAACCGTTAACATGAGTAACCGTTAACATGAGTAACCGTTAACATGAGTAACTGTTAACATGAGTAACCGTTAACATGAGTAACTGTTAACATGAGTAACTGTTAACATGAGTAACTGTTAAAATGAGTAACCGTTAACATGAGTAACCGTTAACATGAGTAACTGTTAACATGAGTAACTGTTAACATGAGTAACCGTTAACATGAGTAACCGTTAACATGAGTAACTGTTAACATGAGTAACTGTTAACATGAGTAACCGTTAACATGAGTAACCGTTAACATGAGTAACTGTTATTGTAGACCTTTTACTCGGTTAAAGCGTCTAATATAAATGGATGCGTGACTGGACTCATGCTGCTGGTCTGAGATTAAAGCAGTAATCATTTTCTGTTCAGATGGGAGAACTGTATGATAATGCAATGAAGTTATCAAACCCTCACCAGCTCGGTCTTGAAAAGTCAGTGATCACACCAGCCTGCCAAAAACATAGTCTGCTAATTGCCTCAAACTGCTTATGGCAAAACAGAATCCAAAATCACACTCTCTGTCTAAACATGAGTGTGCATGTATGCTTGTGCATGTGAGTGTGTGTGTGTGTGGCGGGGGGGGGGGGAGGGGGTGCGTGTGAGTGTGTGTGTGTGTATGTGTGTGTGTGTGTGTGTGTGTGTGTGTGGCAGTATGTGAGTGTGTGTGTGTGTGTGGGTATGTGTGTGTGTGTGAGTGTGTGTGTGTGTGTGTGTATGTGTATGTAAGTGTGTATGTGTGCATGTGTGTGTGCATGTAAATGTGTGTGTTATTTAGTTATTTTAAAGTAAATGTTCTTACATTGTTCTTACATTTCATTTAAAAAAGGACAGGTAAGATATTTAAAAAACTTAATTTATTTTATTTTATTTGAGTAGTCTAAATTTTGGAACATGTATGTGGATAAATGTAAATCAATCCTTTTTAAGATTCAAGATTCAAGTACAATGACATGCTTACTCCCCATTCCCTCACGCAGTATGGGTAATGTGAATTACATGTGTTAAATTGTTTAAAAGCATTTAAAGTGCCAGTAGTGCAGCAGCATCATGAATACAGTGCAGTACAGTGCAGTAACTGTTATGAGTCAAGAATGTCCTGCAAAGTATGATAGTGTATGAAAGTGTAATGTTAGTGACAATGTTATGATAGTGGCAGCACTCCTAGCTGTTTAGTAGGTCACTGCCTGTGGATATAAACTATCCTTGAACCTGGTAGTCCTTGAACGGATGCTGCGGAACCGGCGACCGGACCGTAGGGGGAGAATAGATGGTGCCTAGGGTGGTTGCGGTTCTTAGTGATGGAGATGGCCTTCTTTCAACATCTGATCCTAAAGCTCTCCTCAATGCATGGAAGCACACTCGATGATCTTATCTGCCGTCTCACGACCCTCTGGATGTCTTTCTTGTCCTGTGCAGTGGTGTTGCAGCATATGCCCCCACCTTTGTTCTTTCCCCGTAGACTCAGCTGTTCTGTCCGATACAAAGAGAATCCCAGTGGTTGCACTGTTTTGTCAGGAATCACAGGAGGTCAGCCACGTCTCCATTAAAATCATGGCGCAACACTGCCTGATATCCCGCTGCGAGGCGATATGGCAGTTCAGTTCGTCTGACTTATTTGCAAGAGGACGTTTGCAAGGACAATGCTCGGTAGGACTGGTTTCCATCTCCTTCGGTGTGTCCTAACCAGGAGGCCGCCACGGGACCCTCTCCTGCGAGTGTGTTTGTTGTTCCCCCCCTGGGGCTCGGTGGCTCGGTCAGGAATGGCCCCCCCTGCCGAGCCAGCTCCATCTCTATAGTAGTGAATAAGTCAAATCCAGAGAAGTGATGAACACATTGTCTAGTTTGCATAAAGTGTAGTAGCCTATATATTTTCATACATTGTAATGATGATAATAATATCATACAAACTCAACAAATAGTGTGCAATCAAACTATCAAGCCAGGCATGAGCCACTCAATTCAGACAAGATAAATGGAATCTTTCCATCTATTCTTTATTTCTAAGAAACGATCTGAGAAGAAACATTCAAAGATTCTTAAGAGGTATTTAGTTGAATAGCAGATTTTCTTATATTTCCTCGTAAGTCCAATCTTAAGAAAAAACCCAGAACTTGTTCTTAAGATACCTTGGTGAATCCAGCCCAGGTGTAGGCCCGGTGAGAGGTCAGACATGGTTCTACCTCCAGCCTCCTGTGAAACCCGGCAGAGAATGCACACTGCTAGTGCTAACACACCTCCAGCTGCCTAATTCACTCATCAGCCGTGTCATGTCAATACGTCCAAGGAAACAGATTCTCCTTCATTTAGTGAACTGCTCACAGAACCTTGGAGTGCCGTTGAGTAAACACAAGGCCTTAACCTGTCTGCTACTGTCATCTTTCACAACTCCTTTCCCCAAAAAGTCCGTCCCGTTTGTTGATCTATGATCTGGGGTTCGCCAGGCATGCCATCTCTGTCATCCTGCATGTGTTCTCGGCCCAAAAATATCAACGCGTCTTCAGTTTCACACGACTGCAGGTAATTGAACAGCAGGTGTGAGAGATGAACTGTCACCGCGGAGCCCAGAGTGTGTTGCTGTGCAGAGTGTGAACCAAACCAGGCGACGTGTTGCGACGTGCGCTTGTTTTGATAACCGTCAAGACCGGTGGAACCTACGTCATTGGGAGGGGGGAGGGGGGGAGGTTTAAATGGTAGATTATTCAGCGAGTATAAAATGTTCCTTTTATTTCATTGACAAGAAAGCGGTTGATGAGCCAACATTGTTCAAATGAATACTCACTGTGGGAACACGTTTAATGTCCTCGGTTGGCAAGTGGTGCCCAGGATTGTTAATGTGCAGGTAGAGGCCCTGAGAGGACTGAAATGTGGGCTAATAGCCGTCCTGTGCTGACATGAATGCTACACCCTCTGCTTGTTTGTTTCCTCTTTTTTTTTATAACAGTACCAGAAATCCTCCAAAATCACAACGGTATTCTGATACACATGATGACGCATATGCTGCTGAGTGCTGCAACGCAGCCTCCCTTCTGACTAGATGACTCCTTGCCCTAAAGATGAGCCCTAAGCATGTACCCTAACCATGTGCCCTAAAGATGAGCCCTAACCATGTGTCCTAACCATGTGCCCTAAAGATAAGCCCTAACCATGTGTCCTAACCATGTGCACTAACCATGTGCCCTAAAGATGAGCCCTAACCATGTGCCCTAACCATGTGCCCTAACCATGTGCCCTAACTATGTGTCCTAACCCTGTGTCCTAACCATGTGCCCTAACTATGTGTCCTAACCATGTTCCCTTACCATGTGTCCTAACCCTGTGTCCTAACCATGTGCCCTAACCATGTGGAGGAGGAGTCATGTCTAAGGAGGAGTCAGAACAAGGAGCTATAACTAGGTGGGCAGCTGATTGTTATTGACACATTTATTTGTCATACTTAAAGATGTTTCCCCTCCCCCCTCCCCCTCTCTCCCCCCAGGGAGAAGATGCCAGATATCCATCAAACATGCATCTTTATGATATAGGATACAAGATGCTATACAGCATCTTGTATCCTGTATCTTATATCATGACTCAATGACCAGTTCATGACACACGGAACAAATGTAACACGTTTGTTAAAAGGATCCGCTTCCTGAAGAACAGAATGACGAACACACAGACAGGGGGTTGTCTCATAAAGCAGACACACACGCGCCGCTTCAGAAGAAGAAGCTACTAGTTAAGCAAGCTGTAATTACTGTGTTTTGGGTGATTTTTTTGTTTTTACCTGTTGCATGTCACGCAGTATTTTCACGCCTTCCAGCAGGTGAAAAGGAGAAGAAAGCGAGCCGTAAAACAGCCGGGGTCAGGAGGTCACCAGGAGGGCTAGAGAGATGAAGCTGTTGTCCTCACGCAAGGCAACTTTGCAACCGGAGGCGACGTTTCTTCCCCCTCCCCCCACCCCCCTTAACTGAGAGAGAGAGAGAGAGAGAGAGAGAGAGAGAGAGAGAGAGAGAGAGAGAGAGAGAGAGAGAGAGAGAGAGAGAGAGGAGAGAGAGAGAGAGAGAGAGAGAGAGAGAGAGAGAGCGAGAGAGAGAGCGCGAGAGAGAGAGAGAGAGAGAGAGAGAGCGCGAGAGAGAGCGAGAGAGAGAGAGAGAGAGAGAGAGAGAGAGAGAGAGAGAGAGAGAGAGAGAGAGAGAGAGAGAGAGACCTGTCCGTCCGGTTTGCCAGCCTGTGAACACCATGGTGTGCATGTGAACAGCTTGTAAATGATAGAGGAAGCCAAGGTGTAGAGACCAAGCGCCCGGGGCCAGGAGAGTTTACACAGCGCTTTTCAATTAATCCACCCTCTCCAACCTTTTTCACATCCATCCTCCATGCCATAATGATGCCAATAACAGGCAGCCTCCTCCTTTGAAAGGCTGTTTGGCAGGGACAGCGAAAGTCTTTTCTTTGGGCCTTTGACAGCTGCAGTTCACGTGGGGTATCAGCCCTAATTGCCACGTACGGTACATTTTAGATACGTAAAGCCAATAAATAGCGACTCTTTTATTGTTCAATTGCTTTAGAGAAATTTGGGTTGGATTTAGGATGGAACCACCCGATCCTCGGAGGTGAGCTTGGCAGCACGTGGCCAATGGCCCTGAAGACATACGGAACCTCTATTCTGATCTCTATTCTGATCTTGTCAGTTTTAACACTGAATTTGTCTGCTGACATCACCACTGGGTGATTAATGTACATTCTGGCATGTCAAGTCAATTGTATGTACAGCCCTTAATCACAGGTACAGTCCTAAAGGGCTTTACAAGCCATACATGTATGACACCCACTAACCACAGCCCCCCAAAGGGCAAAAATACCTTCCTTCCACTGATGGTAAGGAATGCAATCGGTGACAAGCTAAATTTTTATAAAATGGAAAATGAGTTTTGTCCATGATCACAGCAACACACTAAAACAGAGACAGCATTATGGTTAGATGAGGCAGGGTGGACAAGGAACATGTAGGAAACCTCTCGTCTAGTGCCTATAGGTAGGCTAGTGCTGGCTACCAGGTTAGGATTTAGCTGCAATGAGAGCTGAGGGACACTCCTAGGAGCCGAAACGAGAGAGTAAAGAGGTTTTAAGTTTAGACTTCAGTCAGCTTCCCTGAGTACAGGTGGCAGATTGTTCCACCGATAGGATGCTTGGTGAGAGAACGTTCTGTTCCCTGCTGATTTGTTTTTAACTTTTGGAACTGATAGAAAGCCAGCACCTGAAGAGTGACAGCTCAATAGGGACAATAGGGAACCATAAGGTCCTTCAGGTATGATGGTGCTAATCCATGCCGGTCCTTGAAGGTAAGGACCTTAAATTAACTGGAAGCCAGTGGAGGGAGGAGAGAATATGAGTATTGTGGTTGAATGATCTGGTTCTAGTTAAGAGTCTAACAGCAGCATTCTGCACAAGCTGGAGGCTTTTTGAAGTACAGTTAGGTCATCAGAAAACATGCAGATGATATTCATGTGATACAAGACACAAGATTTGTATTGGCCAGTACATAGGAACGCTTACTCCCCATTCCCTCCTGCAGGATAAACCTCAAAAACACCGTAAAAATAATATACAATAAAATAAACCAAAAAGAGCAGCAAAGTGACTTAAATGATAGGTACTGCTGCCAGTAGTGCAGTCGTGTGTGTGGATATGTGTCTCTGCGTCTGCTGCAGATAATTACACATATTGGTCTGATTGTTTGCAATGTTTCTAAGAAAGAAAGAATGCAGTTCCGGTAATACTTTTTACAAGCTAATGAAAAGAAAGCATAGGGTTGAACAAGACTTCAAACACGACTTTTGACAGAGGACCTTTGGGCTTTAGCAGAGCCCTCAAAAACACAGTGGGGTGTCTTCAAATTGGGTTAGTTGTTGTTTCAGTCCCATTCGTATAAGTTCTGTTTTCCCTGTGTTAAGCTGCAAGTGATATTAGGACATCCATATTTTAATTGTAGTCAGGCAAGATTCAATCAAGATTCAATCGGAGGGTCGATTTGAGTGCCGTCAGCATAACAGTAAAAGTAAAAGCAAATTCCGTAGCTGTGAATAATATGTTTTGATTTTTAAATCTTCACAAAGAACAAATTGCGTTCTATTTGTGGGATAAGATCCAAACCAGAGAAGAGCCGAGCCTTTGATGCCAACGTGTTGGAGAGGATTAAGAATGATTCTACGCTCAAAGCATCACCAGGGGGCTGCCCTGCTGCCAGGGGAGAGGGAGAAGCGTTTACCACTCCGTCTTGTAGGATGGTCAACATAAAGACCAGGGGAAGCAGCTATTTATTTTCAAATGAATTCTATTTAGTGTTCTAAAAATTCAAGAAATGGCTTGAGGAGCCCATTTCCTGAGGATGTTTTTGCGTTAGACTTTTTACAGTGTCAAAGAGAAACTAAGGGTTGTTTTATTTTAGTTTATTAAGGACACTAGAGAAGTAGGCGTTTCTAGAAGTAATTCATGCCTTTTTTGTCCTGCCATGCAAGATGATAGACTTGAAGTTTAGTCAAACTCCATTTGCGTTCCAGTTTTCTGCAACAGTTTTCTGCAACACTCAAACATTTGAGTGTCTTCATTGAACCATGGTGCTGCTGTTTTTGTAGTTCACTTTTGAACTCGAAGAGTGGATGGCTGCAGATAAGGTGGTGTGGAAGTCCTCAGTGAGATGATCCACGGAGTCCCCTACAGCCAGAGAGAGGAGCAAGTGAGAAAGGAAACTCGTCTGCCATGGCTGCAGTAGTTGCAGGGGGGATACCACGGCAGCTACAGGTAGCCGAGCGTCGCGGGGGAACCATACCACCACCTGGAAAGGGAGCAGAAAGTGGTCGGAGAAAGCTGGTTGAATTTCAACACCACGGGTCAAGGACAAATTCATGGTGTTGCCACCATTTTGGGTCGGGTACTGGACAAGCTCTTTGAAAAATGCCAAACGTGTCTGGATTCACATCAAACCATTAGAGAATCAGACGGATTATTCACATGAATGTTGAAGTCCCAAATAAGATTCAAGATTCACGATTCCAGATACTCGCCATGTGCAACAAGGACAACGGAAGGCTTACTCCCCATTCCCTCCAACATTATGAATTTCAACAATACTATACTAAACAACACTCACAACACCATACTATACTATACAATACTATACTATAAACAACGCTATATACTTTACAATATACTGTT
>CM051000.1:5543326-5548326 GCA_027704905.1 Muraenolepis orangiensis | reverse complement strand
CACTCTACCCACCACTCAGGTGTGGTTAGATCATTCATCCCACACTCTACCCACCAATCAAACAACCATTGAAAGATGGCCAGAAAAAAGTAGGTGTTGAGTACACAAGAGGGATATCATATAATCCACTGGTTCCCAAACGGGGGGTCGCGCACTCTAGGGGGGGGGCCCAGAGTTATGACAAGGTGGGCCGAGGCTAAATATAAATTATGTGATATATGAAAGGATGACTTGTTCCTATTTAGATTAGCTGTTTTTGCAGTTCTGTATTAATTACAGACGTTATTTAATGTTTTAAATACATTCTATAGGAATGTGCAAGCAAAGGATGTGTCTGAGAGAGTCTTTACGTGGGTGCATGTGGGGGGGGCTGACATCTTTTTCTATTTAATCTATTTTTTGCAGAATAAGTTTGGGCACCACTGGTATAATCTACGATGGAAGTACACTGGATGTTGGATGAACACACAAATAAGTCAATCAGTCAAATAAGTCAAATAAAGTCAAGCTTGGTGATCCAATTGCCTCAATAAAGAAAAAGAAAGTCACATGAAGACACTCAATACATTCTAAATAGAGAAGTATAATTACATTAACAAACAAACATACATTCAGTAAGTAGAGTAAAGTAATAACCACCTTCAGTCCATTGTTCCCTGGAGCCCCCGGAGATCCCTGTAATAGATAAAGAACACATCAAGAGAATCAGCACAAGGTGTCTGAGATCTTCTGCCTTTCATCACAAAAGCTACAGCACTTCCTAACTTCTGATCTCAATTCCACTTGTGTGTTGAACGGATGGACATATATTGGTGAAATGATGCAGCTGGTCCAATGTATATATATCCAAAACCTATGTCTATTTATTAGACTCTCTACACGAAGGCATAAAGGCCACACTCATGTCGTCACTAGGGGGCAGTGTTGCTGTGTCTTCGCTCTGTAAAGCTCTGCTAGCCTTGTCACGTGTATCACAGGATTAACACATGTCATACTAAGAGACAACAGCCTTTTCAGTCTGCAGAGCCACAAAAATGACGTTACTGACGTTAATGACGAAATTGTTCCTAGAAGAGCCAAAGACTTTATATACTTATTTAGGGAAGGTGTTCAATCATTGCAAATTAGACATGATCATTTTGTCTTAAAATGATGGTCATAATCCCTGTTCTAGCATCTAGATTGTATCGCATTATGGTAAATGATTTTGCCTGTAAATTACCCTCACTTTGTGACTTTATCTAATGAAAATGTGGCTTTGTATCCCAGAAAGACAAGTACACTATATGTTGTGTAACATGACATTTAATTAGAATACAATACAATCTATTTTCAGCCTTGTTGGTCAGCCATATGTAATCACTAAAGAGAGCCTCTAGAGCCAGAGGTTCCTGAACACTCTGGACGACAGGAGCTCAGTCTGTTCAGACTTTGGCTTGAGAACCGGAAGGTCGCCGGTTCAAGTCCCTGAAACGGACCAAGTATGGAGTGAGAACTGGTACTTGGAATAAAGTGACAGTTGGCCTCTTGGGCACTGCTGAGGTGTCCTTGAGCAAGGCACCAGACCCCTACACTGCTCCCCGGGCAGCTGTATATACAATAGCTGCCCACTGCTCCTAATACTAGGATGGGTTAAATGCAGAGGAACACATTTCACTGTCTGTGTTAACATGTATGTGACCAATAAAGAGGATTCAATCCTCCAGATCTAGATTGAGCTGGTATGAAGGGAGAGCCTCACCACGGGCCCCCGGCGGCCTCTCTTCACGTGACTCAGGTCGGGCTCCGGGCCCATCGGACCCATCTGGCCCCGCGGGCCCTGGGGTCCCGGGAGCCCGCCGCCCCCCGCCTCTCCCCTCTGCCCGGGCTCTCCTGGGTGTCCTGGAGCGGAACAGATGGTGGACACGTCAGTGGAAGAGACACCCGGGTATCAGGCTGATGAGTCTCTGGCTGGGATTAAGGCGTTCAGCCGCTAGTCCCTTCTAGGATAAACACCAACACTAAAGTAGCATCGACACGACCTGAGCGGGGCTTGACCTGTTGACCGCCTGTGACCCCATTCCACCGGCTCATACAGCAGGTCAGTCGGTGTCACTGGACTACATAAAGCCAATCGGTGTGCATCAGGAGCCTACCGGGGACGCCAGGGGCCCCCGGAGGGCCCAGGGGCCCGGGGGGACAGGTGCCATCATGACCTTTGGCCCCTCTACCATGTGATGGCTTGTTACTGCTGTGGGGGAAGCCAGGCACCTGCACACACACACACACACAGACACACACACATCAATCATATCGCAATATCTGTCAAAAATAATGGCAAGAGGATATGTCCCATAATTCAGGCTAATGATGCAGGCACATGTTGAACAGGCAGTGGCTTGCTTGGTGAAGTCCAACACATGCATTCAAGAACGCATTTGGATCACAATGATTGGATGCTTACACCGGCACTGTATGTGTTCCTAATTAACAACCGCTAGTGGCTTGAGTCACAGCTACAGTAGTGATATACATATAAGACAAGAGTAACTGCCGTCAACAGTTACGGTACACACTTCATGCACTTCATGGCGCTGGTGCAAAACAAAGAAGACCTTTGCATGAGAGAGAGAGAGAGTCCCATTGGGAGGCGCCCCGGCTACCTGCTGGGAGGTGCTGAGGCCTAGTTTGAGCTGCAGGATGCTGATCCTCATGCTCACAAAGTCCTGACAGGTGAAGGAGCAGGAGCTAGCGCTCATCAAGGTGTCCGACTTCCCAGAGGAATTCACTGTGAAAACACACCGTGAACACACACACACACATGTTAATAACACATATCAACACAGCGTGAACACACACACACACACACACACACGTCAATATCACACATCAACACGGCGATAACATACACCCACACACACACACACACACACACCGTGAATAACACATCAACAGGGCGTGAACATACAGAACACTCGTCACTCACTACCGCACGTAGAACACACTTCAACACACAACACTGGGAGGGTATAACTTACTGCAATGTGTCGACAACTAACTCAAAATACATGTATTTTGAGTGAAAGAGCACAAGATTCTAAATTCAAGATGTCTTTATTTGCCATATGCAATACAGTACAATGAAATACTTACTCCACATTCCTTCCCACATTAATGCATGTCCTACAATCGAACACTGTATATTAACACTGTTTACTATACTTTGTACTTTACTACTACTACTACACTACTTTACTACAATAAAGTGACTGATGATATATTCAAGTGTTGAATTGTGCTAAAAGCATGTAAAAAGCATTTTAAAGTGCCAGTAGTGCAGCAGCCTCATGAAAACACACTGTATTGGTGGGGACCGGTAGGGAGGCTTAGGGTTAGGGACTCACGGTTGTGTCTGGCCACACAGGAGCGCTGGTCTGGCGCTAGGATGTGGCTGGAGCCACACTGACACTGGAAGCTCCCCACTGTGTTCACACACTCCTGCTCACACACATTGCTGGTTGACTCCTCACACTCATCAACGTCTGTGTTCATGAGAGAGAGACAGAGAGAGAGAGAGAGAGAGAGAGAGAGAGAGAGAGAGAGAGAGAGAGAGAGAGAGAGAGAGAGAGAGAGAGAGAGAAAGACAGAGAGCGACAGACAGACAGACAGACAGACAGACAGACAGACAGACAGACAGACAGAGGCAGAGAGAGAGATTAAAGAGAGATTATAAGAGAGGGATCAATCCCAAAAGACACAGGGCTATGCTGTGTGGATTAGGACAGGGTGTGTGAGAGACAGGGATCCACTTTGCCTGACTTGACCTGTTTTGAATCCCAGGAAGGCCTTCACTGGATCACCTGGCAGATTATAATTGAACTCTACCACTACAAATGGACCAATAGGAAACATGCAGGAAGTGGACCGTACCCAGACAGTAGGGTGATTGGTGGGTCCGGTGTCTCTCTCTGTCGAAGCGGTAACCAGGGTAACAAGTGCACACCACCCGTCCAAAGTGGTCTGTGCATTGCTGTTCACAGGGAGAGCCAGCACACACATCAACACCTGGAGGGAGAGAGAGAGAGAGAGAGAGAGAGAGAGAGAGAGAGAGAGAGAGAGAGAGAGAGAGAGACAGTAGAACACTATTACTAATACTGCTAATGATACTGCTACTGCTACTACTTCTACTTCTGCTACTACTACTACTACTACTACTACTACTACTACTAACTACTACTACTACTACTACTACTACTACTACTGCTACTACTAACTACTACTACTACTACTACTATTCTACTACTACTACTACTACTACTACTCCTACTACATATTCTACTACTACTACTACTACTACTACTACTACTACTACTACTACTACTACTAACTACTACTACTACTACTACTACTAACTACTACTACTAATACTACATCTACTTCTACTACTACTACTACTACTACTACTACTACTACTACTACTACTACTACTACTACTACTAACTACTACTAATACTACTACTACTACTAACTACTACTACTCCTACTACATTTACTACTACTACTGCTACTACTACGACTACTACTACTTTACTACTACTCCTACATTACAATAATACAGGAATGTTATCAATAATAATAACATTATTAATAATAATAATAATAATAATAATAATATTGATATGTGTATGATTCCTTTTGAATGTGTGTTATTGTCTAAACTGCGTGTGCTTTTGCATGGATGTGTGGAACTCATATCATATACGATGGGCAGTCATTTATGAAGGAGTAATACCGCCCTCTAGTGGCACACATTGTTTACTGTTCGTTATGGGGGAAATCAATGATGCGGAAATGGTGACGTTTCTGCCCAGTAATCATATTTGCATTGCTTTCATATAGAATATACTCTACAAGTTATACTATTTTGTATTGTAGAAAACAAACAAACAAAAACTTTAAACACTTTTAAAACAATATATGAACCAAGTTGCCAGTGGTGGTCTGGTCTATGAGGTGTACCT
>CM051000.1:5503326-5510826 GCA_027704905.1 Muraenolepis orangiensis | reverse complement strand
CCATGCAGTAGTAAGTCAATGTTTTGACATATCCCGCAAATACTGCAGCTCCATGAAGCTAGCAAGGCCTGCGGTCCTTTGCATGAAATGTTTTAATGTGTATAAACCACAGTCCTCCTATATAGTGGGGACATGCACCATCAAACCTCGAGGAAGTCTAGAACGTTCTCCCAGGCAGACATAATATCATAATATACATAATTTGGTGGACACTAATCCAACTGGCCCTCCAGTATGAGTGTGTTTTTCTAGCATGGGTTTTTGTAGCATGGGCTGCCAAAGAACAAATAATACAACCAAACTTGGCAGTGCTGGTCCCCCCCCACCCCCATATGAGACAAAACACAGACAAAAGACAGATATTAACAGTTGACAAGTATGTGTGCCTGAAACCTGATTCTCCCTACTGACTTCTCATTTACAACCTGGCAGAGCAGGGCTGAATGGTGGAGGTGGTGGTGGTGGAGGAGGAGGAGGCGGTGGTGGTGGTGGAAGAGGTGGTGGTAACGCTTACACATCTACAGCATGAAGCTGTGAATCAAGAGAGAGTCGTGAGCCAGGCCCCTGTGCCTGTACCGTACCCCCGGGGACCTCTGTGTGGAGCTCAGAGCATATGTTCCCTGTGTGTGGTCACACGGCACACGGCGGTGGCGGCGGTGGCGGGTGAGTGTTGTGGTGAGTTGTGGGTGTGTTGGGGGTGAGTTGGGGGTGAGTTGGGGGTGGGTTGGTGGGTAAGTTGGGGGTGGGTTGGGGGTGGGTTGGTGGGTGAGTTGGGGGAGGGTAGGGGGTGAGTTGGGGGAGGGTTGGGGGTGGGTTGGTGGGTGAGTTGGTGGAGGGTAGGGGGTGAGTTGGTGGTGAGTTGGGCGGGTGGGATTGAAGTCAAAGAACTGGGGAGGCAGTTTACCCATGGTTGTGTGGAGGTGACACACTGACACGGCACCGGAGATCAAGATCAAGATGTTTTTATTTGCCATGTGTGCCACAAGTACAATGGAATGCTTGCCCCCCATTCACTCCCGCATTCTTCAATTTCAACAACAATACTATGCTATACTAAACTATGCAACACTATGATATACAATACTATACTTTAAACAACACTATATACTACCTACCATATACTATACTATATACTATAAACAAAAGAGAGAGAGGGGGATGGGGGTTAGGTTGTTAAATGAGTAATCCGGTTGTCAAGTTTGTAGTGGTTAACAAGCAGAGCAGATGCTCCATGCTGGCGCTACCTCCACAGTGTGTGATGATGGCTGGTTTAACCTGTTGGTCTTGATTACCACAGACCCACAGGTGTGCAGCCTCACCAGCCTCCAGACTCTAATCAGTCTGACTAGGGCCAGATGAGGCTGCTTCAACCAGACACCAACCACACACACACACTCCACAGAGCAGTTTTGCATACCCGCTGGCTGGCTGGCTGGTTGGCTGGCGATACCCTTAAATCGAATTGAAAGTAGCGCTTCCGCTTCTTAGGAACCCAGAGTTAATCAGGTCAATGGGAAGCACTGGATGCACTGTACTATGTACTGTACTATGTACTGTACTATGTACTGTACTATGTACTGTACATAGTACTGTACTATATACTGTGCATAGTACTGTACATAGTACTTTACATAGTACTGTACTATGTACTGTACTATGTACTGTACTATATACTGTACATAGTACTGTACATAGTACTGTACTATATACTGTACTATGTACTGGACATAGTACTGTACTATATACTGTACTATGTACTGTACTATGTACTGTACTATATACTGTACTATGTACTGTACTATGTACTGTACTATGTATGGTGGAGCATCAGGTGAAAGATGCCTGTATGGCTGGTTTGTCTTTCTTGTCAAATCACATCACATATCATTTATCGCGCCACTTCACATGAGTATGATGTAACAAATGATGTGTTATATTACACATACATAGTAAATAACATATGTAATAGTAGTATTCTGAGACATAAACCATAATGTCCAGTCTTTTTTGGCATATTATCATATTATACATTATATATAATTTTTAACAATATTGTGAAATATTGTTAAAAATGTTTTTTCAATTTCAAACCACATATGTGTGTCCTGAGGTCTCTCTGACAAAGTGGACAAACTAAATATTATGAAGCTCCTTGGCTACTATGCTAGGAAACCAGACACACTCTCAGACTCTAACTGGCTGGTCAAACTGCAGGTGTTATCAGTTTGTGTAAAGCACGCTGTTTGTTTTCAAACTACCCACAGTGTACAATGTCCTTTGACGTCCCCTGTTGACATAGTCAGTGCTTACACTATGGGGTCGTCTTGCAATGATTTTATTGGTCAGTGATCCCTGTAAATGCGGTTACCACCATTTCCTTCATGAGGACTCAGTTCCCCCAGCAGACGTGTCGTGTACCTGGCAACCTCACCCGGGGCCAATTTAGATTTGTATGCTGTAATACGGAAGAATATTTTATTGAAAGTGGGCTGCAGGCGACAAATAAATCCTGCCATAGTTATTTAGGTGTGCTTTATTATTATGCATGACAAGGAACAAGTCCGGAGGCTGGGATTTAAAAAACTATAAAGTTAGTAGTAAGTGACAGCAGATGGGGGCATTGCCAAAACCTTACCTTTAAAACTTCATTACTGTCAAGTCCTTGTAAAATGAGCCATTCATAATTTGAGCTGGTCGTGCTCTAAATCTAGAACATTTTCTTTATTGGTCAAATACATATGCAACCACATGTACACACACATGTGTTTCTCTGCATTTAACCCATCCTAGTATATGGAGCAGTGGGCAGCTATTGTATATACAGGGGAGCAGGGTAGGGGTCTGGTGCCTTGCTCAAGGGCACCTTTGGCAGTGCCCAGGTGCTTCGGCGACCTTCCGGTTCACAAGCCAAGTCCCAACAGAGCGAGCTACTGTCACCTGATGGTATTGCACTCCAGAATATAAGCCCCGGTGCTCCAGTTGTGGGATCAGTCAAACGCAGCCCAGTTTGGAATGGGGATTTGTGACGTTATAATAATACTTGGATTGACCGAACTGATGACCCCTTTTTGCCATGTGCATGTGTAACGGACGCCAGCATGTGGCGCTGTGCAGTAGTAAACCTCACTCCATGACGCCTAAAATACGTTCTAGCAATGAATCAAGGGCCCGTGGGTTTTAGCTTCTCACCTTAGAGCGTCGCCTCTCATGCCGGAGGTCCTGAGTTTGAGTCCAGTGTAGACACTGACTGTTACACATGTGTTGTCACAAAACTGTTCAACCAGTGAAACAACCCTAAAATACCCATTGTTTTGTCTCCTAATAACAAACAAAAGATAAATGTATATTTTCAGACATAAATACACATACCAATGCACTGACTAGATCTACAATTGCTAGTTACCAGAAGTCATGAAATATACAGTATGTCTGGGCATTATAATAATACTATTTAACTTCTTATTTTATCCCGAGGGAAATTAGTTATATATATATATATAATATATGCTATGACCACATGTGATTGATAACAGTGAGTTACTTCGTGCCCATTCCTGGCAGTTCATTATGTTCCCATGCTTTCAAAGAAAAGATCTGCAGGAAGCAAAGATCATCCCCACCTGGAAGGCAGCACTTCAAATGGGAACATGCTTCCTTTGTGAGTCAGCTGCAAGATAGGAAGGCTCTTTAATATCTCAGCATCAGGGGCGGACCTCTGCTTGGAGCTATCATTCACACATGCATGCAGGCTGATGAAACAATGTGTGTTAGGTTTGTTCACATTCAAACACAATTGAATGTGCTCATAATGTGTATGGGAGGAGCTAAAGAGCAGGCCTTATCGAATGCAGGTCTTGCTTTCTTTTGCCACGGACGGTGCTGCCTGGGAGGCTATTTCAATGGCATTGAAATGCATTACAAAACCAACGCACACCACAGTACACCATACCACACTGTACACCAGTGTGCCATAAAACTCAGTAGTCAGTACAGTAGTCATACGGTATGTGGCATACCGTATGACTTTGTCCCCGATGCTATAGCTAGCATTCAGGGTGGTCTCTGGTTGGACTCACATGGCATCACACTCTCGTCCGTCCCCCAGCCGCCCCCTGAGGTCCACTAATGAGCGCTGTCTGGCTCTGTCTCCGTCTCTTCTCATGCGTGGTACACCGATGGCGGAACGAGCTTCAGAATACAGGAATACCTCCCACATTTCTCCGACTAACGTTTACAATTTAGCCGGTTTCTGATTGTCTCTTTATATAGCTCTTTATCTAGCTCTGGTAGTCTGGGAGAAAACACTTTGTTGGGCTTTGTTGTACCAGGGTTGTGGAACTTTGGCAATGTAGAAATGGGTTGTGGAACTGTGGATAAAGCACTGTGATATAGGATGTGTACTGTAACTGTTTCCCCTTCCGCTATAACCAATGGACTGAGCTTGCCTTTGTGATTTGAAAACAGGTTGTGCAGAACTAGACTATTTGTTTGTAGCTACTCCAGTTGTCATTGTGTGTTTTCTTTTGATCTTTCTCAGCCTTACTTGTTAAGTCGCTTTGGATAAAAGTCTTAATGTAAATATCAATATCCCCAGAAACAAAGGGTTAATCTGACAGACAAAGTTCATTCTAAGTGTCTGCAGGGAGAGAGTGAGGCGTGTGTGTGTGTGTGTGTGTGTGTGTGTGTGTGTGTGTGTGTGTGTGTAGGTGCATGTGTGGGAGAGAGTGAGGCACCACCAACGTTAAGAGGGCAGTGGTAGAGTCCAAATACATGAAACTCTTTACAATAGCTTGTTTAGTTAGATTGAGGTGGGAACATCCTGGGAAATAAATGAACTGTGTGTGTGTGTGTGTGTGTGTGTGTAGGTGTGTGTGTGTGTGTGTGTGTGTGTGTGTGTGTGTGTGTGTGTGTGTGTGTGTGTGTGTGTGTGTAGGTGCGTGTGTGGGAGAGAGAGAGAGAGAGAGAGAGAGAGAGAGAGAGAGTGTGTGTGTGAGTGTGTGTGTTAAAGATTTTCATCAAACTATGAACCACATAATTCAATTCCTGGGTTGAAAAAGTTTTTTAACAAAATGGCTTTTTTGACTAAATGGCTGGAAAGAAAGAGGTGCTGAGCGCTCTCTCTCCCTCCAGTCCTAACCTGCCTGTCACATGCTAACTCTGGAGCACTGCCCTCTGGTGATGTCATCACCACATGTCCGTCATCTGACTGCTGTGATTGGTTGATGTGTAGCCATGGCTCCCCACTACCTCTGGCAGGACAACAGAGATGGAGTGATGCTAAGTGGATCGGGTTCTGCTGCTGCTGCCCTGGAGACTCACGGAACCGACTGAAGAACTGAGCACCGAAAGGTGTCTCAGGATTATAACGAGAGGTTCTCCAAGTGCCAAGACACACATGTCTGAATACGCAGCGATGAAAAATGCTTTTGTAAGTTTTTGTAACAAGATAATGCCTCGCTGAAGCAATTGGTTCGAGGGGTTTACATAGTACCATACCCTCAAAGTGCCCTCCAGAGAATTGGAGCATTCAGTCAAACTTTGCTGGTCAGTGGAATGTCATGGATACACGACTGCAGTGTTGAATCCATTGCAGTGTTGTATCCACTGCAGTGTTGAATCCACTGCAGTGTTATATCCACTGCAGTGTTGTATCTACTGCAGTGTTGAATCCACTGCAGTGTAATATCCACTGCAATTTTGTATCCACTGCAATGCTGTATCCACTGCAGTGTTGTATCCTCTGCAGTATTGTATCCACTGCAGTATTGTATCCACTGCAGTGTTGTAGCTACTGGATGGTTGTATCCACTGCAGTATTGTATCCACTGCAGTGTTGTATCTACTGCATGGTTGTATCCACTGCAGTGTTGTATCCACTGCAGTGTTGTATCTACTGGATGGTTGTATCCACTGCAGTGTTATATCCACTGCAGTGTTGTATCCACTGCAGTGTTGTTTCCACTGCAGGTGTATTTCCACTGCAATGTTGTATCCAGTGTTGTGTAGTTTAGTTTAGTTTAGTTTAGTTTAGTTTAGTTTAGTTTAGTTTAGTTTAGTTTAGTTTATTCCAACAGTATATGTTTTGACCTCAGTGTAAGCTAATGCTAATGCTAATTTTACAGACAAAGAAGTCAAAGGTTATGAAGATTGTTAGTTACTCATTGATGACTAATTTAAAGCACCTTTTTGAATAATCTGTGATACACACACACACACACTACTTTTATTGTCTTAATTGAATAGTACTACTTACTGTGTAAATCTTAATCTTAATCTGGAGGATTGAATCCTCTTTATTGGTCACATACATGTAAACACACACAGTGAAATGTGTTTCTCTGCATTTAACCCATCTTAGTATGAGGAGCAGTGGGCAGCTATTGTATATCCAGCTGCCCGGGGAGCAGTGTAGGGGTCTGGTGCCTTGCTCAAGGGCACCTCGGCAGCACCCAGGAGGCGAACTGCCACCTTTCCAAGAACCAGTTCTCACTCCATACTTCCATACTCAGTTTGGGGACTTTAACGTGACCCTCCGGTTCCTGAGCCGAGTCCCAACAGACTGAGCCACTGTGTTATAGTGGTGGGATTTATCTGCGCAAAATGTACAAATATACAAACCTGAACACCAAGGTACAAGAAAACAAAATGTTTTAGGGAGTTAGGGAACCAATTACATTATATACGTCCTATGGTAATGAATGAATACTATGGTACTACGGTTAGGGATCGTATTAGAGTCAGGGTTTCCTATAAGGGTCAGGTTTACCTACCCTACAAAACCCTACAACCCTAACAACCAAAAACCCTAACAACCAACAACCCTAACAGGAAACCCTATCACTAACACTTACCCTTTTACTAACCCTCACCCTATTATCAACAAGTAAACAGCTAGAGAGGAAGCGAAACTTGGGATATACCGGTGATATTTTATAATAGGCCTCCAATACCCCAAAATGTTATCAAGGTTCAAGGTTCCACTCATATTTCTCATTGTTGAGTTGGACACACACACTCTGTCTCTCTACAACTGTTGATGACAGTGGTTTGACTCCCATGCATGTTTACACGCTTCCACAGGCCCCGTTTGTTCCGTTCTGCGCTGGCCGAGACTGCGACGGCCTAATGTATACAATACCCAGCGCCAATAAAATAAAGTCACGCCAGAATGGACTCAGGCCAGTAAAATATTGTCTTCTTTCTTTTTTTTAATACTGTGAAGGATTTGATTTTTTGGCAAAGTCAATCAGTTACTGGTTAAACAGAGATACATCAAGAGGTTCGGCTGAGGGCTTGGCACCCGTTCTGCCCGGAGTGTCTTCTGAATGCCGTTGGCAGGAGCAGATGTGCCATGTTTGTCTATGCAGAGCATGTATACATTGGTTTCTAGACATGGTTTCTGGGAACCAGGCTGAGCCCAACTGAAGTTCAAGTTCTTCTTGAAGTATTTTATTGTTCTATTGGGAACACAGAGACTGTGCACTGAAATGATTATGTAAT
>CM051000.1:5418326-5495826 GCA_027704905.1 Muraenolepis orangiensis | reverse complement strand
TGAAAGTATTTATTTGCATCCAAACAAAGCACATAACATCCTGTTCTTTTCACTTGTTTTATTACAAATGAATGGCATTGTATACCTCTGCACGAAACTGTGTTTGTGGGCAGATTTCTGAACATGACGTCACATGACTTCCAGCCAGCCAGCCAATAACGGTAGCTGTATTTCACGGGTGACAATTCGTCGACAGATCACTGTCACCACCGGTGAGTGACATCAACAGATTGTGTTTCCGTCTCCCAAGCAACTGTGGACACTGTGTTTTCCGTGTTGATTTACTGCCTTCTTAGACTGGGACGCAGGGCGGCAGCCTTCTCTATGCTGTATGTCTTAATAAGGTATAAATACTTTGGTACAGGAACCTCGCTTTGCACTCACAGTAATACAGTCCAGTCAGGCGTTCTGTCGGTGGGGAGGCTGCCATCTGCAATTTGATTTGGAAAATGCATTTTAGCATATTTAGTTGCTGCATCATGTGTATGTGTGCGGGGACCCGCTGATGGATTGGCGTCCTGTGATGACGTCATCCTGTCCATTCTGAGCGTTCTAGGGGAATGGACCGACTCATGAAGGGAGATTAAGGAGACTTTGTTTAACATGTTGATGATGATTTAAGATCAAATTCAACATACGGTAGTTGTGCACGGTTCAAGCACGTACCACGTGACAAACAGCTAAATCGCGAACCATACACACGCACACATACACTCACACACACACGCACATACATACAAACACACCCACACAAACTCTCACACACACACACATGTACACACACACACACACACACACATACACACACACACATGCACACACACACACACACACACACACACACACACACACACACACACACACACACACACACACACACACACACATACACATACATACAAACACACCCACACAAGCTCTCACACACACACACATGTACACACACACACACACACACACACACACACATACACACACACATGCACACATACATACAAACACACACACACACATCCACTCCACAATGGAGTGGATGGTGGATAACTCAAAGTGCTCCGACCGATCGGTTGGCTGCTCTCAGGTGGGCGTGCGATGGAGATGACTCACCCGGCCCCCGGCCTTTGATGAGGATATCTGGACACGGGGGTGACGGGGGTGGGTAAAATGTCAGTGTGATGGCCGCCGTCATGTGATTGGTGGGTTGGTGCTGAGGAACAGATGGATGACTCACCAGGTCATCAGGAGAACGGCTGCTGGAGAAGAAGAAGAAGAAGAAGAAGAAGAAGAAGAAGAAGAAGAAGAAGAAGAAGAAGAAGAAGAGTGTTGGTGTCTCTCAGTGCTTGCTTGATGTTGAGGCACATGTTGTGTATATATATTTAAACTATATATATCTAAATATATACTGTGTTATTAAATAAATAAATAAATAAATAATAAATATATATATATATATATATCAGGGTTTCCGCTAGGATTTTTTTTCTTGCCGGTCAAGTGTCCGGACAGATTTTATTTTACCGGACAAATTCGAAATTTACCGGTCATGTTTCAAAAACAGTCTATATTACAAACGCAACTATAATGTACGCCTAGATTGACGAAATAATGACAAAGACCTCAAATAAATTTGACTATTTAATGAACAACAAAACGAACAAGAACGATTGAGCAAAACCTCGTTAGCCGCAAAAATCTAGGCTATTTCAAAACACCTGTAACATCTGTAGTCCGTTTTAACATAGGCTACATGGCATCAAATTTACCCTGTAGGCTACCAGGCAACTTTTTGCTTTCTTTCTTTCTGTCTAATGTGTCTTTGCAGCATGCAATACGCATAAGTCGCATCACTCTCTCCTCCTCCAGACGACTCCGCAGTGATGTTTTCAAACGATTCTGCAGGGAAAAGCCCCTCTCTGCTGGTCGCTTGACACGGGCAGAACACAGGCAATTTTAGCCCGAGTGGCCCAGTCGGGGTACAGCTCGCTGAACTCAGAAATGAGCACTTGGCAAGCTGTCGCAAACATTAAAGCCCCATAGCCGTGGAGCGCTAACATTAAAGCCCCATAGCCGTGGAGCGCTAACATTAAAGCCCCATAGCCGTGGAGCGCTGCCATCACTGCACCTGCATCTCGTGGGGCGCGCTTGACGTCATGAGAGGGGCGGCAGCTGATTGGTCACTTCATGACCAAAACCCAATATTATTACCGGACATTTTGACCGGCAGGTTTTTAAATTACCGTTTTTTTAATAATTTTTACCCGCTAAAAACCGGTAAACCCTGATATATATATATACATATATAATAACATACAAATACAACATACAATAACGCATGTGTGTGGTGTGTGTGTCTGTGCGTGTGTGTGTGCGTCTTCCTATCTCATTGGCTCATGAGGTTTTTTTCATGTTGAACCAAAAACCAGTCCACAAGCATTGACAATGGTCTCTATAATACAGTGTATTTACATATACATAAACATAAACATATCTACGACGATATGTTGAACAAAAGCTTTGATGAATCTACTCTCTGTACACACTATGAGGGGGAGACAGACACAGGGTTACCAGACCAGGTAGGAGAGCTGGAAGCCCTGGCAGGATCAATAGCATCAACTCAGGGTGGATCAATGATGCCTAGGATCAGGACCACAAGCCTATGAAGAGGCTCTTTATTTAAGACTTGGCATAGCAGTGGGCACTGCTACTCAAACCAGCCACTAGACCTGTACGAGAAGTTACAGAGAGAGAGAGACCTGAAGATAACCATGTTTATTAGAAGGTACAGAGAGAGAGAGAGAGAGAGAGAGAGAGAGAGAGAGAGAGAGAGAGAGAGAGAGAGAGAGAGAGAGAGAGAGAGGAGAGAGGGGAGAGAGAGAGACCTGAAGATAACTATGTTTATTAAAAGTTAGAGAGAGAGAGAGAGAGAGAGAGAGAGAGAGAGAGAGAGAGAGACGGAGACGGAGAGAGAGATAGAGAGAGAGAGACGGAGAGAGAGAGAGAGAGACCTGAAGATAGCCCTACTTATTCGGGTGACTGAGCCAGAGGAAATCATATATTAGCATATATTTGATATCAGCAGTTCATTAATGTCTTAAGTTGTCTTAAATATATAATTAAAAGCATTTGTAATATATCATAGAGACCTCCCAACAAGGCCCAGAGTCCTGTTGGCCCTGAGGTGTTTCCGTCCATAGGACTGAGAGGCTGAACTACAGTGGTAGCCCTGAAAGGAAGAAGCGTGACGCTGAGGCGGTGAATTGGCATGATGTGATTAAGGGGGAGCTTTCCATCTGACTGGACGCCTGAGAGACAAAGATACACATTACATATATTTTCGGTGTGTGTGTGTCTGTGTGCCTTTGTGTGTGGGTGGGTGTGTGTGTGCGTGTGTGTTGGTGGGTGTGTGTGTGCGTGCATGTGCGCGTGTGTGTGTGAGTGTGTGTGCGTGTGTGCATGTGCGTGCGTATGGGTGTGTGTGTGTGTGTGTATGTTTGTGTGTGTGTGTATGTGAGTGGGTGTGTGCATGTGTGGGTGGGTGTGTGTGGGAGTGTGCATGTACACACGTGTGCATGCGTATGGTTGTGTGTGTGTGTTTGTGTGCGTGTGTCTGGGTGGGTGGGTGGGTGGGTGTGTGTGTGTGCGTGGGTGCGTGTGTGTGTGTGTGCCTGTGTGTGTGTGTGGGTGTGTGCGCGCAAACCAAATAAGGAAAAATATATACTAGACGTTGAAAAATACCTCAAAAAGATTACAATTAATATAGAGCTTAATTTCACAGGTCTAATCTAGACGTAATCTAGATTCAGTTAGTTAGTAGAAGATTTAGGCAGGTTCTACAAACATTTAAATTCAAATTAATGTATTGATTAGCCAAACGCTTATTATTGTACATTTTGATTGATGGATCAATTGTTTTGTTTATCACCCACATCATGCATCACCTCGTCATGTATACAAATAAAACTGCTACAGCAATCTGAGTCTTTTTTATTATATTTATAAATACTAAAATGTTGGACCTTATTTCAACCCAATTGCATTAACAACCATCTCGACATTAGCTAAATAGCTATCCATCTTCACAATATTTTGAAATATGGCAATAACACCACAGCATTCTCAATGCTGCAGAGAGCACAGTCGTGCATCTATGCAGACCAGGATACAGTGAATTCAGCTATACGTCGCTAAGGAGCAAGAAGGACTTAGGAGGCCTCCAGATGGTGTAGACTGTAGACCTTGGGAATCGAACCCAGTAGCATTCAGTGGAGAGTGAAACACTGAGGGCACTAACACTATCCTGCCCCACCAAAATTGTGTAAACGAATACTGAATTTGGTTCACAAAAGCCAACATCACGATAAAAATATACACAGCACATCCCAATCATTGGATATTGACACCCGAGCAAACACTTCATCTCTTCATCTTCATCTCTGAACACTGGATACACAACACTGTACGCGTAAGGTCATGCAGAAGACAGCATCAGGCAGCACCGCATTACACTACAGTAGCTATAGATACAGAAGCTTCACCTATGTAAGCATAACATATGGATATGCCACTAGAAGCAGGCAAACCCATCTCAGTTCTGTCCGAGTTTGAGCCCTTAATGTCTTTACAGCAGACCGTCTGTAGTGGTAGGTGTTGTTCGCTGTACTTCCAGACAACTTACGGTATCTGACACATTCCCAGGAAACACAGCACATACTTCACTATCTGCACACAGTTTTATAAACAAAGAGCATGAATTGGAATCCAGGCATTGAGGACCATCCCCTGATGACGTGATCCTCCCGCCTTGATTCCCAATTCCCCGTCCATCTGCACACCGTCTAATCTTGAGTCTTCCCAGGGCAAAGAATAACGGACCAATCGCGCAGGCTGTCCATCAGGCCTGCGGACCCTCTGATTGGACGGTGTGCCAGCGGGCCGTCTCCAACTGCCCACGACCACACATTTCCTTCCAGTGCCCCTGGCCCGCCTCCTGAGCTGAGCTGCCAATCAACACACTGCCGAGCACACTGCTTTTGGTGTACAGACGACCCTGTGGATACAGAGAGGAGGAGAGGATCTGGATCACGTTCTCAAAGGGCGTAGCTCAACCCTAAGCCATGGAGTAGCAAAGTACGCGCCAAAACGAGAAACCCTTAGAAAGCATACGTCACAGGGAACCTCCTTCTGAACCGGCTAAGAGACACTGGTCATATACAGAGTATAAAGGCAAAACTACACTCAATGAATGAATGAAATGAAAAAAGAATCCTAACCCTAAAACACAAAGGCACGAGCACAAGATTGTTACCGTTACCGGAAAACCCCTAAAAAAAAAATTAGACAGTGTTAAGTTACAGATGATGGACCAAGCTGCTCCAGGCCCATCGTCACACACAAGGCACTCTGGAAGATCTCACCTGCATGACGACGAACTCAAAGACCAACGGCAGCTGGGTGATGTCTCCAGAGGGCAGGTCAAACAGGAAGGGGGCGTTCCAGACGGGGTTGGGGCCCGCCACCCCCTTGGTCTCTTTGGTGGCCATTACTTTACCATCCTGTCGCAGGTTGATGACCACATAGTGGTCTGTTTGGGCACATGGCCAAAAAAAGGTCATTCTTATTATTATTCATTATTTTGTTTTGTCCTGTCCAGTTTGTGTGGTGATATTTCAATGCCTCCCAAGCCTGAGTAAGTAGATATCATGGGGTGTTGTAGGGTGGCCCTTAGTGTTCTATTAAATATACTAAATAGGTCATCTCTGAACTGCTTGGAACCCAAAGTGGCCAAAAAGAGTAATCACACAGTACAAGTTTTTCCTTAAATATCTTAAGGATAATAAATAGCATGCTGGTCTATCAGCATGCTGGTCTATCAGCATGCTGGTCTATCAGCGAAATAGGAGCAGGGCTGTAATTCAGATGAAGTTGCATATCAGAGCCAGAGCAAAGGAAATGACACCCGGTTTTTGGAGCTTGAGATCAAATTACATCATGGGGAAGTCCGGAGCTCAGGAGTCAGGAGGAACTCATACAAATGCAGACCTTTCCAGACAGTGATAATACATCCTTTCATCCCGGCATTAAACAGAGGGTTGACCAGCATCAACCTGGAGGCAGTGATGAGTCAGGAGGGTTGGGTGGGCGGGAGAAGGCGTGTCTCACAGATGGACAGTGGTGTTGGGGTGTATCTCTGTATTGCAGCTTCTTGCCATAGTGGGCCTTAATGTGAAGCTAGTCAGTCAAATAATGTTGGATGTATATGAAGAATTGGCAATATGAAGAATATATATATATATTTTCATTATTATTACTATTTAGTAATGTAGCAGATATGTTTTCTCGTGAATTCAGATCCATGGCATGAAGGACTGGGTTCTGGCATTGTCTAGTGGGAAGGACCATGCTCAAGGATGCCTACAGGTATACTTCTTAGCTTTCTCAAACAGCACTCACCCGGAGCTCCTGGCATCCGTGTGAGCTTGACAAGGCTTTCAGCTTTCCGGATCATCACCTTGACCCGCTGGGCAAGGGCCTGGTACTGGAGCAGGATGAACAGTTGGCCCAGAGCCCGGCAGGGGGCTGCAGAACTCTTCCTCCGGGCCAGTGACTCCTGAGAGCTCCGGCTCTGAGAGGAGGAAGAGGAAGAGAGAGAGAAAGAAGTGACGCTTATCCAGCAGATGTTGCCTGGATTGCTTGTATGGCAAGGGTGAGCAGGGTGGGGCTGTATAGCATCCAGACAGGAGGTAAATACAAGCTAACGAGCTCCTTCCCGGAAGATCTTTCTTTTTTTCTATTCAAACATTGCTTCTTTATCCCTCACTCTTTGCAGGGAGTTATTCTGGGCTCAGTTTTTTGGTGCAGCTCCATATGAAAAGCCAAGAGCAATTTATGCTCACTTTGAGCGTTGTGTTGTGAATGCTTGAAATACAAATTAAGATTCATCTGAAATGACTTTTTTCATAGAGGTTATATTTCTTGAAACACTTATTCCAAAAGAGGGTTGCTAAAGCATCAGTGATCGATGGTGGCAGGATAGGGCTTGTAGCAAAATGCACAGTCAAGTCATTTAGCTAGACCAATGCTTACCTATTAGGGTTACGATTTTGACTAGGAATAGCATTTTTGGCTGATAGTTGAAATAGTCAACCAAAAAAAACTGTTTTAGCTACCTTGTTCTACAGTCGTGTTGTGATAATGTAATTGTTAGGAGAAGTGATAGGTGAACTTTTCAATGGCCATTATCGACCCTCTATATTAAGGGCATATTTCTTAAACTCCATTCAAACTCAGCATGGTTGGGATGTTACGACCCAACCATTGGGATGTTAAGACCCCCCCCCCCCCCTCCCCCCAATTGACGAGGCCTTGATCAGAGGCCTCTCCAGGCCGGATATGGGTGGAAGGGACCTCCCCTTACCCAGTACCCAGAGGGAGGCTTTTCATTACAGGGCACACACACCGTGCCATGCTGACGTGTCTGAGATGGACTGCCTCTGAATGGCTGCCTCTGTTGTTTCCACTACCTGCTCCATCAGGGCCGAAATGGCCCTTTAGTGTATGACTCACCCGTCTCCCGCTCCGCCAGCATTAAATGCTGGAAAAGCTGTGTAGCACAAAACAACTAGTGGGCTTCACTGCAGAGGACTGTAGTCCACCCTGACTGAGGTCCACCGTCAGAATGACACCCCTCTCTCCCTCTCCCCCTCTCTCCCTCTCTCCTCTCTCCCTCTCTCCTCTCTCCCTCTCTCCCTCTCTCCCTCTCTCCTCTCCCCTCTCTCCCTCTCTCCCTCTCTCCCTCTCTCCCTCTCTCCTCTCTCCCTCTCCCCTCTCTCCCTCTCCCCTCTCTCCCTCTCTCCTCTCTCCCTCTCTCCCTCTCTCCCTCTCTCCCTCTCTCCTCTCCCCTCTCTCCCTCTCTCCCTCTCTCCCTCTCTCCCTCTCTCCTTCTCTCCCTCTCTCCCTCTCTCCCTCTCCCCTCTCTCCATTCTACATGCTTCACAATAGGATTGGTGTTTTTTAGTTTTTTTTAACCCCAAGAAAACATAAGCCAGATTTGTTTGGAGAACAACATTTAGAAATTGAAAATGATCGAATCTATCATTTTTTCTAATGTTTCAGAACTGCTCACAGCTTTATGTGAACTGAGATGGCCTGACTTGACACGGCCTTAACGGCTAGATGCATCAATGAATCAGGTATGTCCACAACAACAACCCCAGGACTGCTGACCAGTGTGTCCAGTACGCCTCCTACAGCCTTCAGCAGTCTGTTAGTTAGTCCTCTGGCCCAGTGGAGGCAGCGTCACAGAGGGCGCGGCGTGGGCGATCAGCCAGATCCCCGTAGTGCGTGTGTGTGCTCTGCCGTCACTAATGGCAACGTCGCCATGCCTAACCGCAGTGGAAACACGGCTAATGGGGAAAACTGATTAGGCGCTGCATTCCTTCATGGATAAAACATGATATGGGCTATTCATAGCCTCACTGCTGTATCCGTTAAGTCAACTTGTTTAAATATCCTTCTGAAGTTTCTTCTGAAGAAAAGTTCCTAATTCAAAGTGCTCCCTTGCGTGCGTCTGCTGTCTCTGAATACAATTATTTGATACAACCTTAGATACAACTTTTCATTGGTTTATTAGTGTCCATTGTTTATACCTCCGCAGAATGATTTTAACTATGTCCAATTTACCATTGAACACTTTGTAGTGAAGCTCTGTGAGAAAAAAATGTATAAATCAAGTCAAATCATGATCCTATCCTGTACCTTTTTCATCTTGCTCTTGGCTGGGCTGAGCTCCTTGGCGTAGGTGGAGGCGGTGTCGGACTCCCAGACCATCTCCCCGCAGGGCATCTCCACCAGCCCCAGGGCGGCCTCCCTTAGGCCGGAGAAGTCCCTGGAGTGGACGGCCAGCCTCAGCGTGCAGGCACGCAGCTCCTCCAGGGAGCCCACCGGCAGCACCACGCTCTGGTCCCGGAGGTCGGGGCCGAGGCTGCGGCGGCGTGAGGGCGCGTGCTGCGGGGAGGGGCAGAGCGGGGGCAGGCTGACCCTCACCGACACGCCGCCACGCCGCCGCGCCGCCGGCCCCGTCAGCCCCGCGATGCTGACGGCCAAGGTGCGTCGGGCGGGCGAGAACGCCACCGAGAAGTGGAGGAGAGCGGTGGGCTCGGACCGGGCCGACGGCGCCCCACCGGAACCGTACCGCGGGCAGGAGGACGCCGCGGGCGTCAGGTGGCTGCTCTCGCCGCACGTCAGGAAGCTGTCGGCGCTCACGGTGCTGCGGCGGTCCATGGCGCGCCGCGTTCTGGACACCAGGTTGAGCTTGGGGAGGGAGGGGAGGGAGGCTCGGCCGCGCCGGGGGGCCCCGGAGGAGCAGGGCACGGCGGGGGAGCTGAGGCGGCGCATGGGGAAGCAGGCTCCGGGAGAACGCTTCCCCGGATGGGCGGGGGCGCAGCAGGGGTCCGGGGGGAGGGGGCTGAGGTCAGGTGGAGAGGGACTGCTCCTGGGCGAGGGGAGCTCCAGCACGTCCCCGTCCAGCTCCTCGTACTGCTGCTTGACCGGCAGCGTGTGTGGGGACGGAGTCAGGATCACCGGGGCTCCTCGGTGAGGAGAGGGCAGCCCCGGGTCCTTGTCCTGCGACAAGAGGCTTCTCCTTCTCCTCCGGCGCAAGCAGAGGACACAGCTCAGCACCAGGAACCAGCAGAACACAGCCAGGCCCACAGCCAGTAACACCTGCATGTGGACTGCACAGAGAGAGAGAGAGAGAGAGAGAGAGAGAGAGAGAGAGAGAGAGAGAGAGAGAGAGAGAGAGAGAGAGAGAGAGAGAGAGAGAGAGAGAGAGAGAGAGAGAGAGAGAGAGAGAGGGGGAGAGATGGATGTATGTGTTTATATACTCAAACCCAAGTCTCTGAAACAAACCCAATTCTACTATCTAGCATAAGTGGGCAGCATAAAGGCAAAGGGAAAACAATTGGCATCGGCCATTCCTTGGGCTGTTACTTTTTAGACATTTAGTTGTTTGTAAGTGATTTTCAAAAGTCATTGGAAATGCAACCTAACTAAGACTTAAAAAGTCAATACTAAGTCAATAGACCCAGCTCTATGACCATTGAGTTACAGTAGCCGACATAGGATGCCAGACGATGCCATGTTATATGTAGTGTCACAAATGGTATCATAACTATACCAACAAGCATTAGAAGAAACATGCTGCTCAGGTTAGAGGTTCACTGTGACTGTGGTCACTGAGAGATAACGACAGGAAGGAGGAGAGATCCCGTTCAGTGGCAGATCCTTATTCACAGCATGTCTTGTTGTGTCTGTGCTCCGGTCCTTAATGAGATTTCAGAGGAAATGTCTCAGTCTAATAATCTTATTTGCTCCCATCGTGGGCTCAGTCGCAGCTTAGAAACGACGGACGTGAAAAATTGTAAATGTGTCAAATTGAAATGCATTATATTTGATGTTGTGTCACATTCTATAGTCAGCAGCAAAACCCTGATGATTCATACACCAACCCTGCATGTGACCAGTTCACCAGTCATAGTATTCACCTATTCAGAAATTGGATACAACAAACAAAAAACTATATTTATGTTTATTGATTTCCATGTATATCTTTATATATATAAATAGATATACATGGAAATCAATAAACATAAATATATATATAAATATATATATATAAATATATATATATATATAACTGATTTATGTTTATGTTTTCATGTTTCCATCTCCCGACATTTTCCACTAAGATGAGATCACAACGGTGATGGATTGAGAGCGACCTTGGAGACCGGATCCACTCCGAATCCTCTGTTCCGTCCGACTGAACCGCAGTCACAGCTTCCACGCACATGGAGACGTGAGGCTCTTATTCATTTTTACTATTTTTTGACATTTTCTGTACAGGCTACTTCAACTTCAATAGTGCCAGTGACTCCGGTGGTCATATATTTAGGCTATTAAGTCTCTATCCATACCATAGCCTAAATAAACATGCATAGTGTGGCAAACATGTCATTAATAATAATAATAATAATAATAATAATAATAATAATAATAATAATAATAATAACAAGGTGATAATTCACAGGATTTCCGCTGAGAAAAGAGATTGACATTCTACCAAATGTTCTATGTGCAATGAATTTAAAAAAATAAAGCACAGTAACAGCACAGACATTTGACCAATCTTATTATTATATATTATATATTATATATTATATATATTACGTATTATGTAATACATATTACATCAATATTATATATTACATTCTCCGTTGGTGAATGATGTTTTTGTCAACTAATCAGCTAATACAACATTACCATGCGACAATACAAAAGGACAGACTTTTGTGATATGACGCATACAAGGTCAGTCATAGGTTTACTTACCAGAGAGAGCGTATTGCGACATATTCTTCTGTTGTGTTTATATGTTCGTATCATCAGCAGCAGCCGCAGCAGCAGCAACAGCAGCAGCGGTGGTCTTAATAAGTCGTTGCGGTCGATGAATGCGGACCTGCAGTCTCTTATTTGTGTCCAATGAAAAACTTTGCTGGACGATGAGGGCTCTTATTTTGAAACGATCCAACTTGCGCCGTGGGAGGATGCTGCCCGTCCGGCCCGACCCAGCAGGAGCTGGGGCGTGACGTCACAGGCCTATTGAATGCGTCTCCGGAGAAGGGGGAGAAACCCACGAGGGGGGGGGGTTCTGTCCTTTGATAATAATACATTCAATAATTCAATTCACACAATTCAATAATACATCCACGCTACAGTCCTGTCATATATGTATACTATACATATAATAATATACATATCAAATGATAATAATATAATAATATACATATAAATTGATAATAATATAGTAATATACATATATGTATACTCGAATGTTTCTGCACATATATATATACAATGTATATATATAATATATAGTAATCATTTTACTACACCGCCCATTTGAAATAAGAAAGGTGTATCTATCTATTCATAACGTGTATCTATATTCATAACGAGGAACGAGAGAAAACCATACCACATGTAGTTATATGTTATATTACCCCATTGCTTAAACACAACAAGTGAATGCTTAGACACAAGCATTAAGACCTTAACTAACTTAAACAAAGGCACGAAAAAGTACAAACGCATTGTCTGCTTTCTGCATTTTGTTTGTGATTCTGCAACACACTTCTTGCAAAACACTAGAGTGTTCTTCTATAACTAGACACCACTGCACTTCTACAACTGTTAGTTTAATTTCTAATCGGGTGGAAAGATAATCTTTCGCAGAGGTCCGGATACCTCTGCTTAGTTCAATATCTTTTATTGACACAAAGCATCAGATAATTCATCAACTGCAGCAAGAAGGAGTCTGCCGGGCCAATTTACGTCAGACTGACGACGCGTTTCTCTAAAGACATGCATGGCCTCTTAATGCATACCGTATCAAAAGACAGGGTCTTAGTTTATACTTAGGGTATCAACTAAGAATACACTACACAGCTAGACACATCTCTTGCAATCATTGGGGAAACACTTATATTCCAAATGAAAAACACTCCCTGAAATTGGCGACACCCACAGACGTGGTGTGTGTGTGTGTGTGTGTGTGTGTGTGTGTGTGTGTGTGTGTGTGTGTGTGTGTGTGTGTGTGTGTGTCGCAGTCCTATTTGTCTGTGATTTTTGTTGTCAAACTGTAAAGTCAAACATAAAGCTGTATATATGTTTGTATGAATCCATTCCATGTGTGTTCTTTGAGTAGATACAGCATCCTGCAGTGGAACCATCTTCCACAGAAGCATGTAGGAGAGAGAAGACAGCAGCGTTTTGTATAAAGTACATCAGTGGGTTGTTTGGTTGCTTTGACCGACTGATTGAAATGGTGCATGTGTTGCATCGCATGTGGCTTGTGTTTACAGTTGTGACACAAAGGAGCGTCTGCCACACGTGTGTAAGCAACTGGATGATGCATGATATGTTCATACATGATTATTCATTTTATTAGCAATATTATAGTAGGTATGTTGTTGTTGTTGTTGTTGTTATACATCATTTAAAATGAATTAAAAACGAGTGCTGGCACTATCATAACATTGTCATCATTACATTGTCATACTTTGCTGGACTTTACAGAAACTGCACTGTATTCATTCATTCATACTGGCACCTTAGAATGCTTTTAAATGTGTTCCACATGTATGTCTGTATGTTCCACAACTCTGCACATACATATTATATCATCCTTTAGTCACTTTTATATTTATTTTTATTGTGTACTGTATTTTTTATTAATATTGTGTTTTAGAAATTCATACTGTGGGAGGGAATGGGGAGTAAGCATTCCATTGTACTTGTTGCAAACGGCAAATTAAAAATCTTGAATCTTTAATCTTGAATCTTGAATTAATAAATGATGCCGGTGGTAAAGGAAACAACAGTTTGAGTGTGATGATAGTCTATAGCCTCCAGTTCTCTTTCTTGATGCTGGGGAGAAATGACATGCGGCTCAACAGGTCAGGCTAGTGCAGCGTGAAGCTGCTAGGAGCTTCTTCCTCTTGCTATAAATAACCCCCTCGACCTGACGTAAGAGGCGAGTTACGTCACGTATACGTCAAATATACTGCTGTCTTTACTTTTAATTTAGCCACCATCTATATACTTGCCAATCGTGCGTGTGTGTGTGTGTTACAGTTAGGGTTAACATATATACATATACATATATATATATATATATACATATATAAATATATATATATATATAACATAACATATCTGTCGTCCCAGCGTGCTTCAAAACGACAACCATTGTGCCATTACCCAAAAAGACCAAGGTAACATGCCTCAATGATTATCGTCCAGTGGCTTTAACACCAATAGCCATGCTGTCCCCCCTCCCCCACCGTCCCTCTCCAGCGACAACATACCACTACCTCACCCCTCCCCCATCAACACAACAGAGACTCTTCCTGCCCCCACACACGGCACACAGACCTTCACAGCTGAGCAGGTGAGGAAAGTGCTGTGCAGGTTCCATCCAGGCAAGGCTGCTGGTCCTGATGGCGTCAGCCGTACTGCAGTACATCTTCAACCTGAGCATGAGACTGGAGAGGGTCCCTGTGCTGTGGAAGACATCCTGCCTGGTGCCGGTTCCGAAGAAGGCACGTCCCAGCACCTCTAACGACTACGGACTGGTGGCGCTGACATCCCACGTGTCAAAGTCCTTTGAGAGGCTGGTCCTGTCGCTTCTTCGGCCCCTGGTCAGATCATCGCTGGACCCTCTTCAGTTTGCCTAAAAGCCGAAACTGGGAGTGGAGGACGCCATCATCTTCCTGCTTCATCGTGCCTACGCCCACTTGGACAGACCCGGGAGCACTGTGAGAATCATGTTTTTCGACTTCTCCAGTGCGTTCAACACCATAGTACAGGAGTACAGGGGCGTCGTGGACTCCTTCGTTGAGTGGTGTGAGCTGAACCACATGCAGCTCAACACAGACAAGACGAAGGAGATGGTGGTGGACTTCCGCAGGAGGAAATCTACCCCCACACCCATTTCCATCAAGGGTGTGTCCGCAGAAGTTGTTCAGGAATATAAATACCTGGGAGTTCACCTGGACAACAAACTGGTCTGGGCCAAGAACTCTGAGGCTGTGTACAAGAAGGGCCAGAGCCGTCTCTACTTCCTGCGGAGGCTCCGGTCCTTCAGCGTTTGTAACATGATGCAGAAGATGTTCTACCAGTCGGTGGTAGCCAGTGCCATCTTCTCCGGTGTTGTGTGCTGGGGAAGCAGGTTGAGGTCAGCAGACGCCAGCAAGATCAGCAGGATCGTCAGGAAGGCTGGCGCTGTCCTGGGGGTCCAGCTGGACTCCTTGTTGGTGGTGTCTGAGAGGAGGATGCTGCGCAAGCTGCGTAGTATCCTTGACAACAACTCTCACCCTCTCCATCAGGTGCTGACCTCATACAGACACACCTTCAGCAACAGACTCATTCCACCCAGGTGCACCACAGAACGCCACAGGAAGTCCTTTCTTCCTGTGGCCATCAGTCTCTATAATTCATCTACCTCGGGTCGTGAGAGGGACAGTGGAGGCCAACGCACTGTTATTATTATATTATTTAATAATTTTTGTTTGGTCAACGCACTGATAAATCCTTTTTTATACACACATGACTGTACTGCCACACACAGCAATAATCAGATTATCAAATTTGCAGACGACACCACAGTCATCGGCTTGATAAGCGAGGGCGATGAGACGGAGTACAGGTGGTCCGGCTGACGCACTCCACCATCAGCCTGTACGGGACACCGGTGGAAGTCGTCAGCTGCTTCTGTTTCGTGGGACTACAGATTTCCGATGACCTGGCATGGACACGCAACACGGAGGTCATGCTGAAGAAGGCCCACCAGCGCCTCTATGGTCTGCGGTGCCTTAGAAAAAGCCGTATAGGCCAGAGGTGGCTAGTGAACTTCTACCGTGGCACCGTAGAGAGCGTCCTGACGGGTGGTGTCACTGTGTGGTACGGCAACACCACTGACAAGGACAAGAAAGCCATCCAGAGGGTCGTGAGGACGGCAGAGAAGATCATCGGGTGCGCACTTCCATACATTGAGGAGCTCTTTAGGACCAGATGTCGGAAGAAGGCCATGTCCATCATAAAGGACTGCAACCACCCTGGGCTCCATCTCTTCTCCCCCCTACCTTAAACCTGGTAGTCCGTACAAGGACTACCAGGTTTAAGGATAGTTTTTATCCACAGGCAGTGACCTACTGAACTGCTAGGAGTGGAGCCACTTTCACTTTCATAACACAGTCATAACCATTACACTTACATACTTTGCTGCTCTCTGGTCTCATCACAGTTACTGCACTGTACTGCACTGTATTGATGATGCTGCTGCACTACTGGCACTTTAAATGTTTTTGAAACATTTTTGTAAAAAAGAACAAAAAAAAAAACATGTACATATCATTTAAGTCCCTTTGCTGCTCTTTTTGTTTATTTTATTGTATATACAATTTTTATTTGATGGTGTTGTTTTTAAGATTTATACTGTGGGAGGAAATGGGGAGTAAGCGTTCCTATGTACATTTTTACAATGGCAAATAAAAATCATGTATCTTGTATCTTGTAACATATGGCAATTCTGTTGCAAAAGAAGTCATATTGAGTGGTGATTGTAGTGTGACCGAGACAGAGCCCTTCCCTCATTCACTTTCACGGGGGTTCAAAGGTAAAGGAATACGTCCTTACGACGCACCTTTGTCCCTCCTATACGCTGTAGACAGCGCTTGTTAGATAAGTGATCCCATGTTTTAATGTATCAAAGTCTGCGGTATTTTCTTATAATAGTCATAAATTATTGATTTATGATTAATAAATCAGAATAATTTATAAATAATTGATTGACGATTATTACATCATTATGTACAGTTTGTGTTAATAAAATAATGATTTATAAGTTAACATTTCTCAGAGAGCCTTTACATTGGCTCCATCTAGCGGTGACTGATAGTACCACACCCGTATTTCTTAGTAAATTGCTAATTTGAACACCTCACCTGCTATCTCCAAAAATAGGTCTATACTGAACAAATATGTATAATGAATGTGGAATATAACTCCTCACACCACAACAAATACACTTTGATGACACTATTACCGTCATCCTTATGTGTCTAAGTAATCACCAGGTACAAGCTTGTTATATGTACATGTACCAGTGCCATCTGGTGGCTATGATAGAAAATACAGCGTACAAGAGTGTACGAGAGAGAGAGACAGACAGACAGACAGACAGACAGAGAGGGGGGGGGCAGAGGTATAGAGAGAGACAATGCAGAGAGAGAAAGAGAGACAGCATCACGCCTTCTATCACTCCTTTACAGAAGAAGGAGAGGACAGACGGCCATGTCGGCGGTGGGTCCCAGTCCTCCTGTTCCCATGACCGCTTCCCCCACCTCTCTGGACGAGGCATGGCAGCAGGACAGCCGGACGACTGGATATGAACACCCAGCTGACAGCGGCCTGATGGTCCTCTTATTCTAGGTCCTATGCTACAGTGAGTTGCCATCACCAAACCATCTTTCCGAGTGACCTTATATACATCTCTTGAGCTAGACCTCCGTGGAAAATGAGCGGGAAAAAGTAACCTAGGTCAACCTAGGAGTAAGGTAGGGAGTTTTGAATTGTACCTGAAGTGTTAGCCCAATAGCTACAATTAAATAATGACCAACTAGTAGCAATACACTCTCTCTCTCACACACTCACACATAAACACACGCACAAGAGCAGCATAGATCAAAGAAATGTAAGGAGAAAATTAGCAAATCTTCCAAAGAAAATCCTTGTCACATGAGGAAATATAAAAGCCAGAATTGAATTCCCACCTGACTGGAGATGCTGAACGGCTTGTGGAGTCCCTTGCTGTTAGCCGATTGGCCAGTGCTGGTGGGCGTCATGACAACATGGAACATGGAACATGACAACATGTCGGGCACTCGGGACCACCGTGCAGAGCCCGCGAGCGATGCAGGTGTTGTTCCAGCATGACAGTTGGTCCCTGACCCTGAAGGAGGGAAGCAGCTCATCAGCTACCCTCGTCGGCCAGCCCTGTCTGATGTAGGCCCAGAGTGTAGTGAGGGTGGGGTCGTCAGCTGAGACGTCCTGGAGCTCCTTCAGCGACACTGTCTCCTGACGGGAGTTAACGTTGGAGTTGAGCCTACTCCATTTAATGAACACACTGAATAAAACAAGATCCGGTCACCACATATATAACATCGCGCATTGATACCGTGCACTGAGTGTAGTGCCAGATGTAACAAATACCTCATGAAATACCTCACCAAATGTTGCACTGACGCCAATTCATAATATTGCTGTCTAGTGTGGTCAAGTGTCATGCTTTGAGCACTCCTGCTTTAAGAACCAGAACAACATGAACATACAAGATACATGATTTTTATTTGCAACAAGTACAATGCAATGCTTACTCCCCATTCCCTCCAGCAATATGAATTTCTAAAACCATACTATAAAAATACTATACAAGATGAACTGAACATAACAACATGAACATAAAAGAACAATAAAGTGACTAATGAATGACAGTCATGAAGTGTATGCCAAAAGAAAATGTATATCCACATGAATGTATCTGAAATAATCTTAATAAAAATAATAATAATAATAATAATAATAATCTATGGTAATCCACAGAAGAGCCATGAGTCTGGTGAATATTCTTCAGTGAATCTCCGACACCCAGAGAGGACAGGAGAGTCTCTTGCGGTGGAGAGTCAAGTCACGGGTGGTTCTGACGCCGCTGCACTACGGACAACCATGAAAGAAAAGAGCACAACAATTCAGGATCCATCCAATACTGCATCCATCCGCGTTAGGGCTTCTTTTATAGAGAAAACTGTATAATACACATGCAAACGCTGTGGGGTTTTCATTGGCTGTATGTGAGTGAGTATGTGATGGTGAGCTTCTAACTCACCGATAGGAGACCCCCCTTAACTGCCCTGAGACTGTAGTGGTTGCATTTGGTGACCATCATCAGTCCTCTGATCCCCCGGGGCTGAAGATAAGGACAATTATGGAAAACATTTTACTTTACTGACACAGATAAAAAAAAATTCTCAATGATTTTACTCACACTTACATTGATGGCGGAAACACAACAAGTGTTTACACCAACACAGTACGACCACTCCCACTCCCACTGCCACTCCCACTCCCACTGCCACTGCCACTACCACTGCCACCGCCAGCACACCTACAATCAATTTATAATCTAGAAAAATGCACAAACACCAGAATGATCAAACAAGGTTTTCATTGAAATAGCACCTTCATTAACAATATGATTTGTTGTTGGGAATGCTCAGTATAATTGACAGGCAATCGAGTTATCTGTCATTGTTTTCTTATAATCGACTACCCCCACCAACCTCTGGAACCAGAGTCTATTCCACTATAGTCCCTATTGTGTTTCTCTAAATGACATACGTACCTGTGGGGATCTCTTTGGTGGTGTTGGTGGTGGTGGTGGTGGTGGTGGTGGGTTGCGGTGACGGCGGGTGGTCCTCTGGTTTCGGTCCACTGTGCTCTGCTAGAGAAGTGAGCAAACGTAAAAAGGAGAAACCATTATCACAGTTCAAGTTCCAAAGGGCTCCACAGGCCCACATAGAACGAGACCAAAGGGTTTGACAGAGAGCGATGGGCCATGCCTACCAGTCATGTTGAGGAATATTGTAGTTTCTGTAGTGTCTGAAAGGGAGCTGTTGATGTATGAGATGATGCATTCATATTCCCCTTGGTCTGAGACAATTAGATTCCACATTCTTACTGTTCGCTCTGAATTATTAATTTTGGTACGATTCACCATCGTTTGATCGATGTTTGATGGTTTTGTAATGTGATAATGTGCCACTACAATATCATTTTTCAATGTTTGCAAGACAAGTGATCTTAAGGGGCGATTGAGCGTTGAGGTGCAGTTAAAGACAACCTCTCCTCCGACCAGACCCCTCACATGTTTTACTTCAGAACGACCTGAGAGAGAAAGGTTACAACTTCATTGTAGACAACATCAAGCTTGGAATGTGTTGAATTTGCAAATAAATTGTGTTTATATTTAAAGTGAAGGTTTTTTGCTTTCTGTAACAGTTGAAATTGGTTACATGGATAAGTTTTATTTTCCTCTTCATTAATGATCAATCAATTATTGATTGAACTATGATATTAGGCTATTAAAGTAACAGCTCACAGTAGTACAGTTATTACTGTTATTAGTAGGTCTATACTGTTACAAGTGGCAGTATTTTCTTACCTTTGACAAAAAGGAAAAACAGCGGCAATATCAATAGCCTCTTCATCTTCAACCTGGAAAAGAAAAGTACATGACAAGTTAATCTGAATTATTAAACATTTGGTGTAGTAGTAGTTCAATCAATTTGAGAACATTGGAAACGCATCTTTCCACAATGAGCTTTTAAATCACCATACTGGACACCATGTTCTCCAGAGTTTAGAGTCTAGTGTCTTGTTATTATAACACACACACACACACACACACACACACACACACACACACACACACACACACACACACACACACACACACACACACACACACACACACACACACACACACACACACACACACACAGGTCAGTATTAAGGGATCAGCTACATCGATAGTTCTTCATGTGATCCATCGTTCTACCTCATCTCATGATTATGTAGGACCTGCAAGACCATGGATGTTTTATTTCATATTCGATTGTCAGTTCATCCTACTTACCGGCAGCACTACCGCATTGTTTATGTGTTATGTATTATGTCTATATTTAAAGTCACTAACACTGTTTGACCAATAGGGGGCAGTCGAGCACAGCGCTCTTGATCGAGCAACCCACCCACTGGTCACAGAACAAGATTGTGTGGTTTGGTTCCGAGGACGTGGTTGAGCTGTGTGGAGTACAGCTAAATAAACTAACAAACTGCGGTGACACAATTGGGTCATATAGACATTCACTGGACACTATGAGAGGAGGTACGGCTCCTTAAGAGAGAGAGTTAGGAGTTCAGCGTTTAGCGGGGTTCTAGTTGTACCGGGTCGATTCACGTTCACCGTGGTTGGAATATAAATATGTCGTTACTGTTGCTGCTTGACTGTTACCACTGTGTTATTGTTCATGTTGGGAAGTAAACGTTTGGACAACCCGTCTACCGTCTCCTTGTTTCTACTTACTCCCACATTGGTGACCCTGAGCGCTGATAAATATCATGCTCCAAGCTAACGGTTATGCAGCGCTGGCCGTAGCTCCGGCTAACGCGCCCGTGCGCACCGCGCTAGCCGGCTCCCCCCTCTCCTCCATCAAGGACTATCGCACACTGGCTGCTGAGGCGGACCGGATTTATCTGGCCAGCCAGCAGCCTTTTGTGCATGTGCTGCTCCCCGCCCAGACCTTAGACCCTCACTGGAGGACACGGCGGGCGCCTGCGGTGTCGCCCGCCGTGCAATTTGAACAACCAGGGAAACTGCGGCGCTCGTTAGCGGCCATGAGCGCCGGTACAGCCGGCTGTACCGCCTTGTCGGGCTGGCGGCTGCTGGTCGACTCAAGTTCTCAGTGCAGCATCTTCCCCTGATGGACGCCCCTAACGGCACACCCATACGCACCTACGCTCCCAGGTACGTGGAGGTGTGTTTCGGTGGGCGGGTTCCTCATTTCTATGCACTCCCACAACACTTTACTTCACCCTGGTGTCTTTGTGAAGTCGATGCCAAGGGTGTAACAATTTTCAGATGTGTTTCTTTAAAATGTGAGTTTATGTTGTAATAATTTGTGTGCCCATGCCCACTACATCCATGTTAAACTCATCAATAAGTCATTTATCATAAATAATACTGTAAAACTGACTAAATGTGACTATATGAGAACAATGGAATGCTTACTCCCATTCGCTCCCGCAGTATAAATTCTTCACAATGCGGTGATGAACAAGTCTAGACAAGTATAGACTATCACCAGTCTATCAATATCTGTTCTATCTATATCTTACACTTTACACCTAAATAAAAAGGCAATAAATCGTTAATAAACCCAAAGGAATCTAGACAAAGAAATCTTGGACCTACTGGCTCAACCAGTCTGAAGGTATTTGAAAGGCAGAACACTTCTTTGGACTAAGTGAGACTGCACACTCTCTGATTACAAATGACCAGCAGGTTAAACAGCGACCAACACACAAACTCGAGGAGAGCGCTAGCATGTACCGTCTGCTCTGTTCTGCCCATAGGGGACGCTATCATTAACGGTCAAATGAACAAAATGTTAGCAAAAGTTCCAAAGACTTCTCAAGAACCACTGAACGAAATGGAAAACCCTTTGTACAGAAACTCTAGCGCAGTAGTTCTCAAACTGGGGTCAGCGAAATAATTTAGTCAAATTGAAAAAAATGTTTATAAAATTGCGCTTTAAAAACAAATGCATATTTCGAAACGGGACCATTTACGGCAATTAAACAAGAATATCGTGTTCATTACTCCCACCCATGTTAGCTTTGGGCCAATAGAAACTGACATGATTTTGACAATCATGAATCATTCACTTCACCTGAGTGAACGTTTCTGCTGCTGCGTAGCCCAAACAAGCTAAATTGAGAAAATATGACGACAATTATGTCGAGTTTGGTTTCTTTGAGAACAGTGCTGGTTGAAGTGCAGCCACATCTTTACAATATGAGCTTTTACATACTGGACACCATGTTCATCATATATTTCACAGTCTATCGGTGCATGCAATATGCTAATAATAATTTGGTGTAGAATTTGATTCTCTTGTGCCGCTTTATGCATGACCACTCTCACGCTTGTTATATCGGCTCTGGGTGAGAATGTCTCCTCATAGTCAGTCCCCTTTTTCTGACTGTAGCCTTTTGCCACAAATCTTGCTTTGAATCTATCTGATCCGTCAATGTCAATTTTTACAGCATAGACCCATCTACCCCCCACTGGCCTTTTCCGGGTGGCAAGTTGGTGAGGGGAAATGTCTTGTTTTCCTCTAATGACTGCATTTCCTCATCCATGGCCTTTTTCCACAGATTTGACTTTAGTGACGCCATAGCGTCCTGGTAGGTTTGAGGGATATCACATACTCTGTAACAAAAGTCTACGCATGTTTGCAGTTTATCCTCAGTGACGCTTATTATGAAATCCTCTAGGTAAGGTGGATTTGTCTTGCTTCTAGGTGGGTTCCTTCTAGTCCCTGTTTCACTGTTGGACATACCCGGCTGTATTTGGTCAGTTTTTTTCATGGATGATCTCAGAAACACCACTTTGAACACCTTGACCCTGTACGTTTTCTATGCTTTCATTGGCAGTATTATTTTCGGTACTGCTAGCCCAAAGACGCACCTCAGTGCCATGCTCTGTGCATGACTCTTGTGTTTGTGTTTCTTGTGCTTGGTCATACATTTGACCAACCTGTGTTTCCTAACCCTCTCTTTGTTTGGGTTGTACACTAATGCCTCGTTTCCACCAAAGAATGCCCAGTTCGGGCTCTCGCGTGTCAATGGAGCCGGTTCGCATTTAAACTGTACATTATATTATTATACTACCATGCACTTTACTGCAACATTTGTACTCTGGTTAGATGCTAAATTATTTTCGCTGTACTGTACTTGTGCTGAACAATGACAATCAATTATAATCTAATCTAATGGAATCTAATGGCACACCCATACGCACCTACGCTCCCAGGTACGTGGAGGTGTGTTTGGTGGGCGGGTTCCTCATTTCTATGCACTCCCACAACACTTTACTTCACCCTGGTGTCTTTGTGAAGTCGATGCCAAGGGTGTAACAATTTTCAGATGTGTTTCTTTAAAATGTGAGTTCATGTTGTAATAATTTGTGTGCCCATGCCCACTACATCCATGTTAAACTCATCAATAAGTCATTTATCATAAATAATACTGTAAAACTGACCAAAAATTACTTGTTTGCTGAAGTAAGTATCAACTTAAGAAAATCAAACTTGTAGAAGTTATGAACAGTGGCGGCTGGCCCATAGGGGGCGATGGGGCGCCGCCCCCCCTAAACCACACGCACAAAAAAATACAAAAATATATATATATATAAATTGTCAATATGTGTGTGTTTAAAATATGGAATGCACCCAGAAATATGTGTAAAATATGATTTTTAAATAATTTGCGCAACATAATATGCTTTTCCTAGTACACATATGCCTAGTACACTGCAGCCTTAAGGGCGCATTTGTATGACGATGCTGCTGGGGCGCTTTTCAATGCGCCCCATGAAGGCGGGTCTCTGTAGCAGTTTAGCCAATTGCTGATTCAAGATATAAACGAGTGACATAAAATGTAGCCAATCAGCGTCCTCAAAACGTCTTCCCGTGGGGCGCTTTTCAAATCGCCCCACGGAAGACTTTGGAGCATCGAGCATCGTCATTTGTGTGCGTCACATATTATCAGTGCTGAGGGAGTACATTCTGGAGGAGGTAAACAGCGCTGATTTCATCGCCATTCAAGCCACCTACTGCCAGCTGGTGCTTGTGCTACGCTACATCACGCTAAAAGTGTACTTGTCAGGGACATTCCTGACTTTAATAATAAGGTCATTGAGAGGTTTGCCACCCAGAAGGAGAGAACAGCTAAATTCCTATACAAATTAAAATTAAAAACCGGCATATTTTATGCAAAATAATAGACAAGTTTTGTGGGGCTTTTGAGTTGGCTTTGCATGGCCATGATGAAAGTGATGGACAGAAGGGCGACATTTCAATACAAAAAGTAATTGTATTTAATGTAATTAACAATATGTAATTGTAAATAAAAAAAATGGTATAGCCCCCCCTGATGAAAAATGCACCAGCCGCCACTGGGTATGAATATATGAGAACAATGGAATGCTTACTCCCATTCGCTCCCGCAGTATAAATTCTTCACAATGCAGTGATGAACAAGTCTAGACAAGTATAGACTATCACCATTCTATCAATATCTGTTCTATCTATATCTTGCACTTCACACCTAAATAAAAGGCAATCAATAATTTAATAAACCCACACAGGAGCAAAGGAATAAAGACAAATACATCTTGGACCAACTGGCTCAACCAGTCTGAAAGGTATTTGAAAGGCAGAACACTTCTTTGGACTAAGTGAGACTGCACACTCTGTGATTAAATTGTCAAATTGGCAAATTAGCTTCCGGCGCTGCTACGAGCGGCAGCCAGCAACAGTTGCTCCCCCTCCCCTCTTACTTTTTAGTTATTTATTCTTATATTATTGTTGTTTTTAGTATCGTTTTTTGTTAAGTAGCTGTGCAACCCTCAGCCAGCTATGTTTAGGGAAGTTTTTGCCGTGTTTCTCAATCTGGGGACACTGTTACTGAACCGCATCTCCGTCGTGGCTCAACATTACGGCGGAGCCATTGTCTACGCGCAGAGTCAGCTGTTGTCGCTACAACAGACCTCGCTGCTACGGGAGAGGCCCGACATCCCCGACCTCCCCAGGGAGCTGAGGAGGACGTACAGGGGATGCAAGGCTGGACGTAAACAGCAGGAGAGACAGCGGGAGAGGAAGCGGAGATATAAACCATATCTCCCTTCCATCACCATGGGGAACGTGAGGTCGCTAGCGAATAAGATGGACGAGCTAGCGGGCCTGGTGATGACCCAGCGGGTGTACCGGGAGAGCAGCGTGCTTTGTTTCACGGAGACGTGGCTCAACGAGGACACCCCGGACTCCAATGTTACCGTGGACGGCTTTCTAACCGTCCGGGCGGACAGGACGCACCGAGAGAGTGGCAAGAGGAAAGGTGGGGGACTTGCTATTCTCGTTAACAACAAGTGGTGTAACCCTGGACATGTTACTGTGAAGGAACGTGTGTGTAGCCCGGACATTGAACTGCTGGCCGTGAGTCTGCGGCCATACTATCTGCCGCGTGAGTTCTCCCATGTGCTTCTTGTTATTGTTTACATTCCACCGTCGGCAAACGCGGCGCTCGCGTGTGACGTCACCCATTCCGTCGTCGCGAGACTTCAGACACAGCACCCTGAAGCATTCATCGCGATATCTGGGGACTTCAACCACGTGACTCTGGCTGCAACACTGCCCACCTTCAAGCAGTTTGTGGACTGTCCCACCAGGGAAAACAAGACACTGGACCTGCTGTATGCCAATGTTAAGGAGGCATACAGCGCCACTGCCCTTCCTCCTCTTGGAAGGTCAGACCACAACCTCATCCACCTCCAGCCCCTGTATAGGCCTCTAGTACAGCGGCTGCCTGTGACCACAAGGACTGTGAGGAGATGGTCACAGGAGGCCGATGAGGACTTGCGGCGCTGCTTTGAGTCAACAGACTGGGATTTCCTCTGTGATTTGAATGGAGAGGACCTTGATGATCTCACGGATTGTATAACAGGGTACATCAACTTCTGTGTGGATAGTGTTGTTCCCATAGAGACTGTACGCTGTTTCCCCAACAACAAGCCACGGGTCACCCGAGACATCAAGGTCCTGCTCAATGAGAAGAAGAGGGCCTTCAGAGATGGGGATAGGGAGCAGATGAGGCGGGTTCAGAGGGAGCTGAAGGAGAAGATCCAGCAGGGCAAAGACAACTACAGGAGGAAGCTGGAGCACAAACTTCAGCAGAACAACCTGAAGGATGTGTGGAGTGGCATGAGGAGCATCACTGGCTACAAACAACCTGGTAGCCAGACAATAGGGGGGGGTCCTGATCGGGCCAACGAGTTGAATTTGTTTTTCAATAGATTCAATGAGTGGGCTCCGGTCTACCCCCCCTCCCCAGCCCCTCTACAACCATTCCCCTCCAGCCCCCCAGCCCTGCTGTCCCCCCTCCCCCACCGTCCCTCTCCAGCATCAACATACCTGTTCTCTCTCCCCACCACCACCACTACCTCACCCCTCCCCCATCAACACAACAGTGACTCTTCCTGCCCCCACACACGGCACACATACCTTCACAGCTGAGCAGGTGAGGAAAGTGCTGTGCAGGCTCCATCCAGACAAGGCTGCAGGTCCTGACGGCGTCAGCCCGAGGGTCCTCAAAACATGTGCTGCCCAGCTGAGTGGAGTCCTGCAGTACATCTTCAACCTGAGCATGAGACTGGAGAGGGTCCCTGTGCTGTGGAAGACATCCTGCCTGGTGCCGGTTCCGAAGAAGGCACGTCCCAGCACCTCAAACGACTACAGACCGGTGGCGCTGACGTCCCACGTGGCGAAATCCTTTGAGAGGCTGGTCCTGACGCTTCTTCGGCCCCTGGTCAGATCATCGCTGGACCCTCTTCAGTTTGCCTACCAGCCGAAACTGGGAGTGGAGGACGCCATCATCTTCCTGCTTCATCGTGCCTACGCCCACTTGGACAGACCCGGGAGCACTGTGAGAATCATGTTTTTCGACTTCTCCAGTGCGTTCAACACCATCCGGCCTGCCCTGCTGGGAAGTAAGCTGACGGCGATGAAGGTGGACTCTTCCCTGGTGTCCTGGATTACTGACTATTTGACGGGTCGTCCACAGTTTGTCAGACTGCAGGACTGTGTGTCTGACACTGTGGTCAGCAGCACTGGTGCTCCACAGGGAACTGTTCTTTCCCCATTCCTGTTCACCCTTTACACCTCAGACTTCCAGTACAACTCTGTGTCCTGCCATCTGCAGAAGTTCTCGGACGACTCTGCAGTTGTTGGTTGTGTCAGCGAGGAAAACGATGAGGAGTACAGGGGCGTCGTGGACTCCTTCGTTGAGTGGTGTGAGCTGAACCATATGCAGCTCAACACTGACAAGACGAAGGAGATGGTGGTGGACTTCCGCAGGAGGAAATCCACACCCCATTTCCATCAAGGGTGTGTCCGCTGAAGTTGTCCAGGAATATAAATACCTAGGAGTTCATCTGGACAATAAACTGGTCTGGGCCAAGAACTCTGAGGCTGTTTACAAGAAGGGCCAGAGCCGTCTCTACTTCCTGCGGAGGCTCCGGTCCTTCAACGTTTGCAACAAGATGCTGAATGTGTTCTACCAGTCGGTGGTAGCCAGTGCCATCTTCTCCGGTGTCGTGTGCTGGGGAAGCAGGTTGAGATCAGCAGACGCCAACAAGATCAGCAGGATTGTCAGGAAGGCTGGCGCTGTCCTGGGGGTCCAGCTGGACTCCTTGTTGGTGGTGTCTGAGAGAAGGATGCTGCGCAAGCTGCGTAGTATCCTTGACAACAACTCTCACCCTCTCCATCAGGTGCTGACCTCATATAGAAGCACCTTTAGCAACAGACTCATTCCACCCAGGTGCACCACAGAACGCCATAGGAAGTCCTTTCTTCCTGTGGCCATTAGACTCTTTAACTCATCTACCTCGGGTCGTGAGAGGGACAGTGGAGACTCAGTGACCTGAGGCCAACGTACTTATTATTATTATTTTTGGTCAACGCACTGTAAATCACTCTTCAAATTCACTTTTCACTTTACACATGTCACTTTTCAGTTGAGTTATTTATTAATATATTATTCTGCCAATTTGCACTATACGATTGTTGTGTATTGTATATACCTACGTATTACTGTAATAATACTGTAAATTTATCTTCATTTATCAATACATTTAGATTTCATTTAACTATATTTTTGTTTATACAATTTTTATTTAGTTAGTTGTTTTGTTTTTTAGCTTAGGTATTAGTATTTTTTGTGTGTGCATTTATTCCCCCTGTGTCAACTGTTGCACCTTAATTTCCCTCGGGATTAATAAAGTAATCTGAATCTGAATTACAAATGACCAACAGGTTAAACAGAGACCAAATGTCAGGATTGGCAGTTCTGCCTCCCTGCATTCACAGCCCTCACCCAGGTAGCCACGCCCCCTTATAACGTCCCGCATTCCTGTCACGTTTCCCCAGCCCTCACCCGGATAGCCACGCCCCCTTATCACGTCCCGCATTCCTGTCACGTTTCCCCAGCCCTCGCCCAGGTAGCCACGCCCCCTTATCACGTCCCGCATTCCTGTCACGTTTCCCCAGCCCTCGCCCAGGTAGCCACGCCCCCTTATCACGTCCCGCATTCCTGTCAAGTTTCCCCAGCCCTCACCCGGATAGCCACGCCCCCTTATCACGTCCCGCATTCCTGTCACCGTTTCCCCAGCCTTCACCCGGATAGCCACGCCCCCATTTCATGTTCCGCATTCATGTCATCGTTTCCCAGCCCTCGTCCTGATAGCCACGCCCCCTTGTTAGTTCTCCCCCGCAGCTGCAGCGCATCACCGTTAATTTCCCCCTCATGTTTTCCTGCCCTCTGATTGGCTGCCTGGGAACTCATTGTTTCACCTGTTATGTTCCTTGTGTTTAAATAGGCGTGTCTTCTTTTGTTCGGGCCAGTTCATTATATAGTGTTTTGTTGGTTGTTAGGCTCTTACTTGTTTCACGTTTTGAGACTTGCTACTTGTTTCATGTTAGTTCTTACTTGTGTTTCATGTGTATGAACAAGCGTCATGTTTCCACGTCATGCCACCGTCAGGTCTGTTTGTAATTAGGTCTTTTGCTTTTGAGGATTTTTGTATTACTGCATTTTTCCAGTAAAGACTCTTTATTTGGATACGTGTGTCTTCGTGTCATGCATTTGGGTTCACCTCCGAAGTCCCCGTTCCTCATTCTCCTCGCCGCTCCCGTGATACCAACACACAAACTCGAGGAGAGCGCTAGCATGTACCATCTGCTCTGTTCTGCCCATAGGGGACGCTATCATTAACGGTCAAATGAACAAAATGTTGGCAAAAGTTCCAAAATCTTCTTCTTAAGAACCACTGAACAAAATTGAAAACCATTTTGTACAGATACTGTACAAGGATGTGCCAGTGTGGTTCTCAAACTGGGGTCAGCTAAATCATTTGTCAAATAAAAAAAATATGGGACCATTTAGGGCAATTAAACAAGAATATTGTGTTCATTACTCCCACCCATGTTAGCTTTGGGCCAATAGAAACTGACATGATTTTGACAATCATGAATCATTCACTTCACCTGAGTGAACGTTTCTGCTGCTGCGTAGCCCAAACAAGCTAAATTGAGAAAATATGACGACAATTATGTCGAGTTTGGTTTCTTTGAGAACAGCGCTGGTTGAAGTGCAGCCACATCTTTACAATATGAGCTTTTACATACTGGACACCATGCTCTCCAGAGTCTAGTGCATTTATTTATTTGATTTATTGATAGTAATGGACACACACACACACACACACACTTTTGTAACTTTTGGTATTTCTTTAACTGAGTTAATGAAGTTATTTTTTATCGGCGTTGTTAATGTTGACACGTGCGCTACATGTTAAACTCAAACCAACATGTAGAAATAGGGGCAGTGAGTCATCAATAAGTGATATTGGAAGAGACCAAACATGACCAGATACTTTTTGCTGAAGAAAGTATCAACTTATAAGAAAATCGAACTTGCATGCAGAAGGTATGAATATATGATAACAATGGAATGCTTCCCATTCGCTCCCGCAGTATACATTCTTCACACTGCTTAATGAACAAGGATAGACAAGTGTAGACTATCTATATCCTTTCTATCGATATCTAAATCTTACGCTTTACACCTAAATAAAAAGACAATAAATGGTTGAATGAACCCACTCAGGAGCAAAGGAATAAAGACAAATTAATCTTGGACTTACAGGCTCGATGTTGGGTCTGGTCTTCAGTCTCAAATGGATTTGAAAGGCAAAACACTTGTTCTCCACGACTGAGCTGGCAAAAAATGTCATAAAGTAAACACACACACACCACACAGACGCACACACACATACGCACAGACACACACACAGACATACACACACACACAAAACATTGGAATGACGAGTTGGAACGTGGAATAAATAACTGATAGAGATTAAATCAGGGGTGTCTAAAGTCCGGCCCGCGGCCATTGGATTTCTTATATGACGGCAGCTTCGGTCATATAATGATGAAATCTAACAAACCTTCTCTGCTCATTTCTGCCATAGCGACTGCACAGAAAAAGAGGAAAGTTGACTGTGAGGACCGCCGCTTTCAAGAGAGATGGGAATTACAGGACTTTTTCACAGAAAATCAAGGCAATTGTATTTGTCTCATTTGTGAAGAGAAGGTTGCTTTGTTTAAGGATTTCAACGTAAAGAGACACTACTACTAAACATGCTAAAACATATGAAACATATGACCGTGCTGAAAATGTGAAGCAGTTTGCGGGGGCAGGGGGGGGCATTGCCCCCCTAAGTGGCCGAAATGAATCGAGTCTAAAATCGTTCGTTAAAATAGTTCCAATCCAAATATTTCTTGAAGTTAAACACGCCTCTATTTTGTGCACGTACCGATTGGGCTAGCTGTGTTTCTGTACGCTGTTTCTGTACGCTGAGCAGTAATGGATATTCTGTGATTTTTAGAACATCCAAGCATATGCGGGACGCGTTTACTTCTGCACTAAGTAGGACACTGGTTATTAATATTTACAAACCTACTGTAACAACCCTGAGCATTTTCTTATTTTGTGCGTGCTATAAGTTGGACAGTGAGTGCTTATTTAATTGTTTTCAATGTAACACAAAATGTGTTTTAATGTTTGTTCAATGTTTAATGTTTTTTACATGGAAAATGAAAGCCAAACTGTTTAATAAAATCAAATTGATATTTCACTTTAACTTTATGGTTAGTGCGTTTCAGTTGTGTGCGGCATGTGCCCTCATGTGTGGAAGACAAATACCCCACGTAACCATTGTAAAGTGGTCAGAAACGGATTTGATGCGCTGTGTTGTTTGGCTTTATGGCATCTTAAGTGTCTTCCGTTACTGTATGCGTAGTATGCCACGCAAATAGCGATGTTTCTTGTTTACCAGAAATGATGACATTTCCATGCATGCAGTTTTACGGTTGGCAAAAGGTCCTTGTTATTGGTATATTTGACATGGAAAGCACAGCGTGCTCGACTGCTTAACGCTATTTTGTAGTTGCTGAATAAGTAAAAAAAACGCTCAATCAAGTCGCTATAATAATAATAATAATAATAATAATTGTAGGTGTAATATCCAAACGTCTGTGAGTTTTCTGATCACCCTTGAAGCCAGAGTAGGTGAATAACGGGAGTCTTGAACGCGAACGACAGGACCACGTGTATAGTTTACCATTTATTAACAAAAGAAAAACATAACATGTCGAATCGCTCGTCGCACGGTCAAAAACTATGACGCTACCATCTACGCTGGTTCCATTCAAAAAAGCTCCCGCTGCCTTCTACCCAGCTGATTATAAGTGGTCACATGACAGTTCCGGTGTACCAAAATAAAGAAATGTTTTTATCACATAGTCTCAGTTTAAACAAACAAAGTCTTATGAATATATATGAATATAGGACGTATTAATGAACCAATTCCTAGATTGGCTCCTACATTATCCGGCCCCTAATTGGTTAGGCAGGAGGGCTAAGCAATTACTAAACAAATTATAATGTCCATGAACTGGCGAACTTTGAGTCTCTTGGGGACTATTCTCACTCGGTCCTCTTCTCGTGTTGCTTCCTCTAGCAAGCACAGTTTGTTTACTGGCCTTTCCAGTACGTTGGTCTTGGTTTTTAATTTTACCCTTCGTACCATCCCGCTTGAGTCTGGTAGCGTTTCGACTACTCTTCCCAGGAGCCAGGAGTTGCGTGGGGAAGTGCTGTCCACAAGGAGCACAACATCTCCTGTTGCGAAGTTTCGCCTTGATGTTGACCATTTCTGGCGCTCTTGGAGGAGTGGGAGGTACTCTCGAGTCCATCTAGTCCAGAATAAGTCAGACAAGTACTGGACTTGTTTCCATCTTTTTTTCGTGTACATGTCGTCTTTGTTGAAGATGCCAGGAGGCATGTTAGGTTGGGACTTTGCTTTTCCGGGTCCTTTTCTGTTTGGATGATTCTTCGTGATGACTCTTTTCTTTCCTCTTTCAGTTGTTGCAGAGTCCTCCTTAGTTTTAGAATCCATGCCACAGCTCTTTTTAGTTTCTGCCATTCCGGGTAGTACTCGACCAGCTTGCACACTGGTTCCATGTCATCTTCGACTTTGATTGTGTTGACCGTCACCGTGTTCTTGACCTCTGGGTCATCTTGAAGGCTTTCCTTCCTTTGCACGGGTTGTTCCGGCCAGTCACTCTCTTTGTTCAGCAGGAAACTTGGTCCGTCGATCCACGTCCTTGATTGTGCCAAGTTCTTGGCCTTCAGGCCTCTGCTGGACTGATCCGCTGGGTTTTCTGTTGTTTTTACATACTTCCATTGGGAAGGCTTGGTGGCTTCTCGGATCAGGTTGATTCTGTTTGCCACGAAGGTTTTGAAGCGAGCAGTGTCATTGTCTATGTATCTGAGCACTGTAGTGCTATCAGTCCAGAAGGTAGATGGTTGTAGCAGAACTTGAAGTTCTTGACGCAGCATCTTGTCTACCTTCACGGCAATAACTGCCGCTGTCAGTTCTAGTCTGGGGATTGTGACTTGTTTGAGTGAGGCTACTCTTGACTTGCCCATCACAAGGGAACAATGTTTCTTGCCTTGCTTGTTCTCCAGTAGCAGGTAAGTTGCAGTACCGTAGGCATACTCTGAGGCATCCGAAAAATGGTGCAACTGCGCTGTAGCACTGCGTCCAAAGTCAGCAGGTTTCAAGCACCTGTTCACTTGGAAGTTGGAGAGGTGAGTAACGTCTTCTATCCATCCTTTCCAATCCTCTGCGTGTTTTACCGATGTCTTCATCCCATCCATGTAGCTCCTTACACAGATCTTTCAGCAGGAGTTTAGCAGGCAGGATGACCGGCGCCAGTAAGCCGAGGGGGTCGTAGATGGAGTTGACGACGGACAAGATTCCCCTTCTTGTCATCGGCTTGTCTGGCAGCTTGATGCTGTAGGTGAAAGTATCGGTTTCTGTATCCCACTGTATGCCGAGCGCTCTCTCGACAGGTAGAGCTTCAGAACTGAGATCCAGGTTCTTCATTTCTTTAGCTCTGTGTTTTTCTGGGATGGACATGAGCACTTTCCGGTTATGGCTCATCCATTTCGTCAAGGTGAATCCTCCGCTGGCACACAAGGTGCGAAGATCCTTAGCCAAGGTCACTGCGTCCTTTTCCGATGCCACGCTCTTCAAGCAGTCGTCTACGTAGAAATTGTTTAGCACTGTTTGAGCGGCTTCTGGGGGCGCAGTGGCTTTGTGATCTTCTGCGGTTCTCTTCAACGCATATGATGCAATGCTTGGTGATGAGGTGGCACCAAAGAGGTGCACGGTCATTCTGAATTCTTCCATGGGCTCATTAAAGTTGCCGTTGGGCCACCAAAAGAAGCGTTGGAGGTCTGCGTCATGTTCAGGTACCTTCACCTGATAAAACATTGACTCGATGTCGGCCATCATCGCTACTGGCTCCTCACGGAATCTTAAGAGGACGCCAACTAGCGTGTTGGTCATGTCGGGTCCTTGTAGTAGCCTACTGTTCAGAGACTGTTCTTGAAAAGAGGCGGCGCAGTCGAAGACAGCTCTCATCTTTTTCTTCTTGGGGTGGTACACCCCGTGGTGAGGTATGTAGGACACCCTGGCATCTGCACGGTTCAGCTGGTCCGCCGGAATTCCGACGGCATAGCCTTTTTCGATGACGTTGTCCATGAAGTTGTTGTAGTCTTCGTAGAACCTGGGGTCCTTCTTGAATTTCCGCTGCAAACTAGCCATGCGCTGTTTCGCCATACAACGGTTGTTGGGCATTGGCAGCTTGTCATTCTTGAGCGGCAATCCGATGCTGTAATGGCCGTTCTCGAAAGTTGTAGTTTTCTTCACCGACTGCATGAACTGCTTGTCTTCTTGAGACATCTCTTCCTTGTCGTCGTAGTTACGCTCTGGAAAGTCGGTGTTGTACTGCTGGACCAGCAGCTTTTCGATTTCTGTCACTGTGATCCTGTTCACTGAGCAGTGAGGCTGGTTGATCTCATCACTCTGTTCCTTCCTTATGGGCCCGTTCACGACCCAGCCAATGACAGTCTTCACTGCATAAGGTCCTCCGTTTCTACTGTTTATAACGTGCCATGGCTCCATTGCTCTTGCACAGTTTGCTCCGATAAGTAGTCCGACGTCCGCTTCTATCTCTGGCAGGCGTACTTCGTTGAGGTAAGGCCACTTCCGGATTTCTGATTGCTTGGGTATGTTCTCGGTGTGCACCGGTATGTTACTGTGGGTGTACGCCTTGGGTAGCTTGATGAACTTGCTGTCTTCCAGCCCACATACCTCCAAGTCTGATATCACATAGCTGTTCATGAGTTTCTGTCCTCCAGGTTTGTCTTGTCCCATGGTGCTGAGGAGTACTTGCGTTGGTTTCCCTTTAACGTTCAGTTTCTTCCGCAGGCCTTCTGTGATGAATGTTGCTGTGCTCCCCGGATCCAAAAAAGCATATGTCACTATGTGTTTGTCACTCTTTCTTGACTTGATTTTCACCGGTATTATTGACAGCACACATTCATTGTCTCCGGCCCCAGTGAGGCAGGTGGCTTCTTGCGTGTAGGGAACTTGAAGGCTTGATACTTCTCGAGCGCCATTGATCTTTTCCTGGGAGGTAGAATTTTCTTCTTTGCCTTTGTGTAGGATGTCTGGATGTTTTAGTGCACACTCCTTACACTCGGTTCTTTTCTTGCAGAACTTGCTGAGATGGCCCAAAGCCAAGCACCCAAAGCACAAACCTTTCGACTTTAAGAACTCCACCCGTTCCTTGTGTGGTTGACTCTTGATTTTATTACAAGTGTCCAGGGCGTGAGCTTGCTGGCAGTACATGCATGGCTTCTCAAAGGCACTTCCTTTTTTATTTGGTTTTTCCGTGGTGATAGTTGTTGCGAAGCTCCCACGTTTCTCTTTCCTAGCTGGGGGCCTTTCCCTCTCGTTCTTTCCAACTGTGGTTGGACGGCTGTCTGGTATGTCACCAAAGAGGGGATCCGTTGCTATTTTGGCTTGACGCTCTATGTAGGTCACCAGGTCATTAAATTTTGCTCTTCGGTCTCTTCTCTCTTTGATGTTGTAGGCTTCAGTGCGCCAACGCTCTTTCAATTTGTAGGGTAACTTGGATACTACCGTCCGTAGGTTGGTAGGGTTATCCATTTCCTCCATTGCATCGATGTCCTCCATTGTGTTGCGGCATCCAACCAGAAACATTGCGTAGGCATTTAGCGCCTTTCCATCTTCTGAATTGATCTGCGGCCATTGGAGTGCCTTGTCGATGTAAGCGCTGGCGATCCGTAGTTCGTCTCCATAGTGCCTGTGAAGCAGTCGCTTTGCTTCCTTGTAGCCTCTGCTAGGTTGCATGTGGACACAGCTGCGAACTAGCTCCTGGGGTTCGCCATTTGTAAATTGTTCCAAGAAGTACAATTTATCCTAATCGTTGTCTGTCTTCTGTTCTATTGAGTGTTCGAATGCTCGAATGAAGGACTTGTATTGCAGTGCGTCACCCCTGAACACTGGGATATCCCTTGTTGGTAGCTGCGATTGCCTCTGCTGCTTTACAAGGAGCTCTGTGATTATGTTCTGTTTTTGCATGACCTTCAGCATGTCATCATCTCTAGTGATGTTGGAATGAGAGATGAGAGAGTCTCGTAGAGCCATTTGTGGTGGTTGGATGCGTGGCATCCGTGGCTGCGCATGATGGTTTGCGTCTGGTTGAGGAGGCGAGGTGCGGGTTGATTCTCGTTTCACGCTCCCTCTGCGGCTCCTACTCCCACCATCCTCTGATCTTTGGTATTCGTTGAGCACGTTTAGCTTCGCGCTACTTTCGGCCAAAGCAGTCTCCATCTCAAGCTCTTCTTTTTTAGCCTTGAGCTTAGCTTCTTCCAGCGCTAGCTGCTGCCACTTCTTCAGTGCCGCGGCGCGTTCCAGCAACGCTGCATGCTCTGCCTCTTGTATAGCACGTGTTGCTGAAACTCGTGATCCTATTGATGAGCGGCTTACTTGAGACCCATGTGGGCGGGCGTATCCAGCGTTGCCGACGCTGGTCTGTGAAGCGCTATCTTCAGGTTGGACACCATCTTGCAAATATTTTTCTGCTTCAGGCTCTTTTTGTAGCTGAGCATCATCTAGCTGATCATCCACTTGATGTGATATGTGCACAGCTGCAATCCATTGTTTTGTACATTTCATAAAGTGTCTGATGGGCGCCATTTTGGGTTCGAACCAACTATCTTGGTCAAGTGTTTGTTCTTCTTCAGATAATAGGCATGTCACTTCTTTATTAAGACAGTTGAATTCCTCTAATACGGTGGCAAAGTCATTTTCCATCCCATCTTGGACACGTTGTACATTTTGTACATCTTTCATAAGTGTATCCATGATGTTCATTTTATTAGACAGATCTCGTAGTCTTTGTCTTCTTAATGCAATGCATTTTTGCAATTTATGCTCCAATCCCTTCTCAGTTTGCTTACGTGACCTTCCCTGTTCTTTAGGATTTCCCACGTCTTTTTGCTCATTTTCCCCATCCATCTTAACGATTGCAGAGTGGCTCATTCTAGTTTGCATGCAGTGTTCAAAAGCACCTTTACCTTAAAAGTCACTTTCCTTATTCAGAACAAATGCAAAACAACTTATATTATTATGATGGCTCTGCTTGGTTGAGTTACAGTTGCGACGTGAGTTCGCGGCAGGGAAACTTTCACTTTCGGCATTCAGTCACGTTAGCTCCGAGTAGTTAACGTTAGTCTATTTAGACGTTCATATTCGTTGGCCGTAGCCTTCTATCTTCGCCACGTGTCTGGCAGGCAATACACAACATGAAGGCTTCTCATTACCTTGTCGTAGAGTCAAAGGATTGGCTGTTTTCCTACTTCATGCTGTTTTCTCTCGTTCGGTTCCATCCAGTTCCAAGTCCGGTGCAGGTTAACAAGCTCCGTAGCGAGTTTTTTGACTAAATGTAGGTGTAATATCCAAACGTCTGTGAGTTTTCTGATCACCCTTGAAGCCAGAGTAGGTGAATAACGGGAGTCTTGAACGCGAACGACAGGACCACGTGTATAGTTTACCATTTATTAACAAAAGAAAAACATAACATGTCGAATCGCTCGTCGCACGGTCAAAAACTATGACGCTACCATCTACGCTGGTTCCATTCAAAAAAGCTCCCGCTGCCTTCTACCCAGCTGATTATAAGTGGTCACATGACAGTTCCGGTGTACCAAAATAAAGAAATGTTTTTATCACATAGTCTCAGTTTAAACAAACAAAGTCTTATGAATATATATGAATATAGGACGTATTAATGAACCAATTCCTAGATTGGCTCCTACAATAATAATATATAGATATAGATATAGATATTCTTCTAAACTAACGTATAGTAGCAACACGGTAATGGGTTGCTGTGTGTCAGTCAGCTGTCCCCTGTCTCTCAGCCAATCCCAGAGCTGCGCAGTCATGTGCGGGGCTGGTGATTGGCTGAGCAGAGGGGGGTGAATGCTGGTGTGTGACGTTGAACCGGCGGCGAGCCGGTTTTTGTGAGCCTTTTTGTGGAACATTACAGTATGGCAGTGTGCGAACTATACCACGGTCTCCGGGGGAGCCGGGATTTTTTTTTTGGGGGGGGGATCTGCCTTTTTGTTTAGTATATTTTACAATATACTGCCTTTATCTTTCCCACTCTGCTTTTTTTATTTCGTTCTCTCTCACATTCTGACGTCACGTGTTAATCTTTAATGGCGCTGACGTGACGTTCATTTCAGCAAAAGCCAAAGTACCGTACCGCGTGGTGGTTAGGGTTAGGGGGGGGGGGGTTACCGTAACCGTTTGGTCCGGTTTTTCACTAAATAACATATAAGAACATGTTTGTTGTGACACAACACGACATGTACTTGTTCATTAATTTGTTACATTTTAACCAATAGTATAATGGCGTTTATCAAGTGAGTTTAACCCACCTGAATGAACAACAATGATAGACAAGGTTTTAACACTAACGTTACTCTGTGGCTCATTTCCTCATTTAATGAGGAACTCCTAACCAGAGCAGAAACCTTCTGTCCTGCTCAACAACAGGGCCTAGGTGGGTGTGGTGGTTCATTGCTGCGGAAACAGCAAATCCATTAAAGCGTAGAGTAAATATATGCAGAACTGAGGTTTTATTTTAATTAAAGATCGCTCAAGGTTTTAATGTTGGATTTCATTGTATTATTTCTTAGTGTGTGTTTCGCTGCTAGTTCAAGTGTCCTGCATTACAAACAAACAAAATAATCATTATTATTAGGTCTGAGGTCCAGAAACACGGTTTATATTATATAAGTTTATATTATATAAGCTTACCTCCAGAAACCAGACCATCCACTGAGGTTTTATTTTAATTAAAGATCGCTCAAGGTTTTAATGTTGGATTTCATTGTATTATTTCATAGTGTGTGTTTCGCTGCTAGTTCAAGTGTCCTGCATTACAAACAAACAAAATAATCATTATTATTAGGTCTGAGGTCCAGAAACACGGTTTATATTATATACGTTTATATTATATAAGCTTACCTCCAGAAACCAGACCATCCAGGACCATCGCCATAAGAAACACAATCAGACGCATGTTCAGTTCTGCCCTGTTCTGAACTGTCTGGGTTGGCAGTGGGCTAGATGCACCTCTCATATATCTATCGAGACTGTATCCCAGGCAACGCTCCACGGAGAGTCACGAGGAAGTGTCGCAAGTGTGCGCAAGTAAGATGAGTGACAGTAGGAAAAGAAGCAGCATTTGTGTTGAGCATAGTAGACTTATACCTTGTGTCTACTTGCGTAGCGGTAAGGTGAATATTCTGAAGAGTTCAAAAGGATTGTACTGTCCAGCAGTGTGCGAACTATACCACGGTCTCCGGGGGAGCCGGGATCTTTTTTGGGGGGGGGGCATTTAACAATGCCTGGTAAACATGCAGTGCTAACTAAACGAGCTTGTGAGTGAGTGGCTAGTGGGTGGAGCTGCGGGCAGCGTGCAAGCAGGCGACACTTTTTTCATGAATCAGAAACTCTAAATATAATTGTATTTCACTTATTTTACACCTTTGAAAAAAAAAACCATGCCCAAAATGGAATTTATTTGGTCATCATATCAGTATTTTAGAGAGCTCCCCCCAAATTTCACAAACCATGTTCCCAGGGGAGCTCATGTCACCACTAGGGGAGCTATAGCTCCCCCTGCTCCCCTCCAGTTCGCACCCTGCAGTATGGTAAAGGTTCGGCTTCACTCCGTTCGCATTAAAGAATGGCAAAATAACCCCACTCTTTGGCCAGATTTGAGCTTCGGTGTTATTTACACCTGATCGACACGTTAGGGAGAGACACGAAGGAGTCTCTCAAGGCTTTACAATCACTGGAAGATGATCTGTTTTTACTTAGTGGTCACTTATTTAACTGTTATTTCATGCAAAATGCATTTTATTATGAGTTTTCGAACAGTTTAAATTCCAATAACTGAGATAATTCGTACCAAAACATTGAATATAGCAAACTGTCATCAAAAGTTTATAAACCGAACATAATCGCTACCCAATAAATACTGACCTGACAGGAAGATGATCATCCATCAGTCACTTTATTGGTATTGTTTTGTAATAATTGTGTACAGCATCTTTATAGCAGGCCTATAGTGTATTAGAAAAGCACTATTACTTATAATACTGCGGAAGGGAATGGGAGTAAGCGTTCCATTGTACTTGGAAATGGACAATAAACATCTTGAATATTGAGTATATTGGCTGTGACGTCACGAGAAACATCGCTATAGAGTCATAATCTGAAAGCCACGCCCACCAGGGGGGGAACATTTCATCACTCTCCATTGACTGAAACATGTCTAAATGTAGTTCTGGGTTCTTTATCTTGTTGGTTGAGCATCCTGTCACAAAGCAGCTTTTAGGCATGTTTCAGTTTTTAGTTAGAAGTCACAAATGTCAAGGAGGCATCTTCCCGCAATGCAACGTCAATGGAGAGCAATCTATTGTTGTCCAGAGACAACTGAGGGACAGGGTGACTTGATTATTTCTCATTAGCCTGCGATTAAAGCACCGATGCCTCTGACACTGCACAGCTCTTTATTTTTTTAAGAGGAGTCGACGACAACATGAACGTAACAGAGGAGCTGCTTGACCTCCAAAGCCTCAAAGACCAAACCAGAGGAACGGATCTATTCGCTTCTCTTTGTTCAGCTGTTGATGATATGAAACTACCGTGGAGTAAAGTTTCTGGGATCATTACCGATGGTGCGCCTGCCATGGCTGGTGAGCGAAGTGGATTGTCCAATTTGATCTGCAATAAAGTCAGCCAGGAAGGAGGTAACGCTATATATATATAAAAACGATATATACGTATATAAAACTCCACTGTATAATTCACCAGCAGGCTCTCTGTGCAAAAAATCTCAAATGTGATCAGGTTATGAAACCAGTTGTAAAGGCAATCAATTCTATTCCGCTAAAGCTCTACACCACCGACAGTTTCAGCAGTTGTTGCTTGACATCCAAGCTGAATACGGAGATGTAATATATCACAACGATGTGAGGTGGATAAGTCGGGGGTCCGCAATGCAGAGATTTTTCTCTCTCAGAGAGGAAATAATTTATTTTTTGGGTGAAATGGAAGAATTGTCCGATCCGGTTTGGCTGATTTGGCTTTTTTGGTTGCCATAAGGAAGCATGTGAATGGGCAGAATGTTAATGTTCCAGGAGGAGATGCAGTGGGGAGCCAGCTAGACGCTCACGCCAAGGCCTTTACAACTACACAGGAACTGGTCCAAAGACACTTGTCCCAAACAGAGTCCTGCACCGCGCACTTCCCAGCTTTGAAAGAGGTAATTGACCGTTTCCCACAGGACAACATTGGTGTGCAAATGAAGAGTTATGCAACAGCTATCGCATCTCTTTCTGTGGAATTCAAAAAACACTTTCAGGATTTTGCAGTTATTGAAAAGGACATGTTGCTTTTCTCTTCTCCCTTCTCCGTGGACCCTGATGATGCTGCAGCTGGAGCTCATTGAACTGCAGTGTGACGATGAGTGGCACGCCAAACACCTGCAGCTTTCTCTTGTTGACCTTTACGGGCAGCTGGATGAAGGCGGATTTCTAGAAATGCGAACACTTGCTAAGAAAATGCTGAGCTTATTCGGCTCCACATGTTTGTGTGAGCAGACATTCTCATGAACTTAAACAAGAAGCCATTGAGGTCAAGACTAAGTGACTCCCACTTACGTGACATTTTACGCATCTCAACCACTGCCCTCAAACCAGACCTGGCCTCTTTAGTGAAATCCAGATCTCAATATCACCCTTCACATTAGTGTCAGCAAGTTATCGGTTTCTTGATCATTCTGAAATTGAAGTTTTGAACTCTTTAAAATGACCATGAGGCAGATTTTGAAGATTGAAGATTTTTATTTAACTCATGGAAATGTAATGTATTCCATACAGTTCAATGTTATCTGACTCTCCAGATATAATTGTTTTGGGCAATAAAGCGAGCTGCAGCCATTGTCTGCAGTACCTGTCATATCGTGTCCTTCCCGTCATTGCAGTACACAAGGTACAGCACAGTGAGTCTGTATAGCATACAGAATAACATTACCATTTGAAAAATAAAGATAATTATGACAATGCATATTTAGTTATTTATTTATTGTTCTATAGCAGTGTATATTTGCATGCAACTTTTGTCAAATCTCTTTAGTCACTTTATCAAATCTGGCCTTCTTTGCAAAAGGTTTGGACACCCCTGGATGAGACAGATCCTTACATGATAACGCTCCCCCCAAAACAGTGAGTGAAAATCGTATTGCACATAAGATTTTCACTCACTGCTTTATACTTATACACTACTATACTCACTGGGAAGTGACAATAAACTTGACTTGACAAAACTCTGATTGGGATTTCCCCAGCGCCGTAGGCTCTGCTGATTGGTTTCAACGCACTCCCACAACACTTTCCTTCACCCTGATGTCCTTGAGAAGTCGATGCCAAGGGGATAACAATGTTCAGACTGTTTCTTTAAAATGTGAGTTTATGTAATTTTAATCTGCCCATGCCCACTATATCCATGTTAAAGGGGGACATGTGACTCACTAGGGCAGGGGTGGCCAACCCGCGGCTCTCGAGCCACATGCGGCTCTTTGCCCAGTTTCATGCTGCTCTTCAGTTCATATCGAATTATATTTGTGTGTGTGTGTGTGTACGTGTGTGTGCAGTGGCGTAGCGCAAAATCCCGTGGCCCCCCCGCGAGCAAAATCCGTGGGGAAATATCGCGATGTGCGACGATCGTTGACGGGGGTGGGGTGCTACTACCCGATCAGAAATTAAGATATATACATGTTAATTTTCTTCCCCCCCGCAGTGGGTGCCTTGCGGGCCCCTCCCCTACGCCACTGTGTGTGTGTAGTGTCAGTATGAGAGCATGACAGCGCGTCTAATTGTGATGCGGCCAAGAGCCTATCACAAAAATGCCTGTGATGCAGTGAACCAATCACCTTCGAGGGGTGAAAACCCTTAACGATTAAGTGCTTAATCGTTGAGTAAGCACTATCTGAGTTGACCATCTGAGTTCAAACCCTTCATATTTTTTTATAGAACGCGATTGCAAGCCATTTTGCCTTCTATGCCAGACATCATTAGCCAATTTCAAGGCTTCAAATCTTCAGCACCATTTCACCTCACTCCATGCTCACTCCATCCACCAGGAATTCCCTAAAGGTGTTGAACTTCGCAAGCAGAAGTTAAACACCTTGAAAAGTCAGGCGGAAAAGCAAAAATAACGAAGCACTCGGAGACCGTAACGCTTGCATCATATCAAGTTGCTTGGAACATAGCACGAGCTAAAAAGCCCTACAATGAAGGGGAGTTTGTTAAAAAATGCCTAAACCAATGCGTGGTTGAAATCTTGTTTCCAGAAAACCAAAAACTGAAACAAGGTGGAGAATTGTTCAAGGCAAGGAATGTCAGAAGTCCCACTAATTTAATTTAAAGAAGCAACATGCATAGGAAGATAAAAAACTTGTTCACATTTTGTTTACTGAGAGTTTGTGTGAGAGTGCACACAATGTTCATTGTTGATAATAACTGGCCGTAGTTAGGAGAGGTTTAATTCAATTTCTGTCAATATTATGGTGTGTGACATTTACAATAAATCTATCAGAGCAGAGCTATGTGTGTCTGTCTGTGTGAGGGTGTGTGTGTCTTTGGGAGGGAGGATCCTGAGTTCTAGATTTTCCTTTAGTCTGTGTAATAGAGAGAGGGGAGAAAGAGAGTGAGGGAGCACAGAGAAAGGCTGAGAACAAAAGAGAGAAGGAGAGGGGGGGGGGGGGGGTGCGCATCTGTGACTGTGTGTTTGCAGTAACATAGTAACATTTTTGGCTCTTAACCTCTGACTGGTTGGCCACCCCTGCACTAGGGGCTGGGAGTCATCAATAAGTAATTCATCAATAACTAATATTGTAAAACAGACAAAAAATGACTTACTTTTTGCTGAAGAAAGTATAAACTTATAAGAAAATCGAACTTGCATGCAGAAAGTATGAATATATGATATCAATGGAATGCTTAAGGCCCCGTCACACCGTAACGTTCTGTTCAGAGTTCTATGAACGTTCTAATCGTTCAATTTCCGAGCGTTCTAGGGTGAGCGTGTACATCTGGCGTGTGACTAATGTGTGACTAACGCATGAATTAGCGTGTGACTAACGCATGAATTAGCGTGTGACTAACGCATGAGGAGCGTGTACCAGCGACCAAGTAAAACTATTAGCGTGTGCTGACGTGTCACTGTGTTCAAACGAGTATAAAACGCGGGGAAATCACAGTGGATTCAGTTGTTCTTGTCACGAGTGGATTGTTCGGTGGGACCCAGAATGCAGACCAAGACCCAGTGGAGCTATAGAGCTTTATTTCAAGCAAACACAACACAAGAGAGAGATCGGGGACAGTCCAGGGGTCTGGGTACCGGGAGGTCGATCCACGGAGTACCGGCAGGTAGTAGACCGGCGAGTAGACCGGGACGGGAGAGGAGTCTGGGTACCGGGATGTCGGAGTAGCGACAGGTACTGGACATGTAATTATAATGACCGGGGAGCTCGTATAGACCGGAGTAACGCGAGACAGGCTGGTGACGTGGGATAGGTACAGGATCTGGATCTCCGTACGACCTAACAACGTACAACCTAACGCCGGGGTAACAGGAAGCCAGGGTCTATATACCCCAGGTGAGGGGATTAACAATTAGACACGGCAATTGTTGACAGGTGTGTGTGTGCGCCGCCAGCGCACGGGGCTTGGCCACGCCCCCTGTCAACCACCGTAACCGTGACAGTTCTTCTGGATATTGAACAGTGCGCATCATGCCGCCAAGAGGAAAAAAGCGTGTGAGGGGGGCTACTGCTAAACTCCAGCTCCATGTCGTCTGCACTCCATCTCCAATCCGAAAATAGGCACACAATGTTGGATGTGTGTATGACTATGAGCACTGGTCCTGACCCACACACACACACACTCCATCTCCAATCCGAAAATAGACACACAATGTCGGATGTGTACCAGTGAGTTGTTCACTGCAAAACAAAGATTGTGAACGATTAATAACAACCAAGTAACGCTAGGGTAACGACTGACTGAACGTTAGTACAACGTCCACAAACATTCTCCAGCGTTCTCCAGCGTTTAACGTTAAACGTTGAAGAACGCTGGTCTGCATGAGAACTTTTGTGCATGTTCAAAACTTTATTTTCGGATTTAGCGATCACCGACGATTACCGACGATTACCAGCGTTCACCAGCGTTCACCCAACGCTCTTCTGGCGCTATGCCAGCGACCACGGACGATTACCAACGTTTCCTCAAACGCTGACCAGAACGTTATGGTGTGACGGGGCCTTTAGTCCCATTCATATCAATCCACGATGGCAGGTGACTGTGTCTCTGTGTGTCTGTATGACTGGTATGATTGAGTGAATATATTTTAGTTTTCTGGCAGACTATCAAATACAACTTCTACCTTTCAATCCTATTCCAAAGTGTAGTAGTAGTATTGTGTCTTACTTTCTCGTCTCCTCGGAAATACCGGATCGTCTCTGATTGCACTATTGGAGCCAGTTTCAACTCGGGGACCGGACAACACATCGCTGATCTTGATGGATCCATTGTTCCTCATCTTTAAAGGTTAGTGTTCAGGGAAGACTGTTTTTAACTGTCAAAGGATCCCTGCTGGTATTTTAACTTTTAACCAACGATACACCGCATGGATACCGGGTCTGGCTTCCTGTTTACATGTGACATCTGGCTATAATAACATTGGGATTGTTTTGGGCTTGTCTTTGAAGCTGTAGTTGCTTATTAGTCTCGCGAGAGTTGGCAACACTGGTTACCAGTGTTAAAACACATATTCAACTGACATCACAAAACGTTTGAACAGCAAAAACAGAATTTATTTTGGGGTGAACATTGGTAAAGTGGGAGTTTTGGAAATTGCATGTTCTCGTCACTTTTTACTATAATCATAATTGCATATAGCCTATTATGACAACATAACACATTTATTTTTACAAGCTTAGGTTGTCTTTTACACAATGTAAAAATTCAAATGAAAAAATAGCAAACAGACTAAATTAAACCTTCAAACCTCAACTGACCAAACACAAATAGTTTTAGAGAATTTTGGTAAAGTGTGTAACGTGAGACCCATACTGTCAAAATGGGACACTAGATTTTTGCTTTAAACCAGGGGTTCTCAAAGTTCTGATGACTGAGGGCCAATTTAGGTACCCAATATTGGATTGAGGGCCGCCCAAGAAAAACTGGAACACAAAATAATTCCAAAAAAATAATTTCTTTATTAGCCTAACCAATCATACATACAGTATCAGTGATGAGTACCAATACCACACCAATACCATACATGAGTTCATTTTAAGATTAATCAAACATTAATTTGTCTCAAAAATGCCTTGCAAACACCACACACACACACACACACACACAACGTTGGAACGACTATAGACCTGTAGCCCTCACCTCGATTGTCAGCAAATGCTTCAAGAGGTTGGTCAAGGACTTTATTTGCTCCGTGTTACCTGCCACGCTGGACCCATGGCAATTTGCATATCATCAAAACAGATCCACGGACGACACAATTGCCATGGCCTTTCCCACCTGGAGGGAAAGAACTGTTATGTGCAAATGCTGTTTGTGGACTACAGCTCAGCGTTCAACACGATAGTTCCTGCCAAGCTCGACACCAAGCTTAGAGGTCTAGGCGTGCCCCCATCCATGTGCAGCTGGATAATGGACCTCCTGTCGGACCGTCGCCGGATATTTAGCATTTTATGAATTGCATTTATATTTTTATTTTTTTATTTTTAACTTTATTCTATTTTTATTCTATTTTTATTCTTATTTTATAACTGCTGTCTGTCGTCGGGTATTGCACATAAGATTTTCACATCACTGCTTTATACTTGTGTAAACTGTGAAGTGACAATAAACTTGACTTGACTTGACTTGACTTGACTAAGCATTGTGTGCCTCCTCTCCATATTACGCTCCACGTCTTCCTGCGGATCTGCACGTCAGCTGACGTGTCTAATGCCTTCATCAAGACACTGATTTTAGGCCGATGGTTTCGGATCACTGGTACGGATTTATCTTGCCCTGATTCATGTATTCACAGACCCTGATCTCTTGCATATTTTGATGTTTTGGACATTTGACACACTTATTCCGGGGAATGTTTTTGAACTTCCTAGACTCTTTTGAAAGAGCAGATTTTCTGTTGGAACCTTTACCTGTATACTCTTTTCAAATCCACAAAGAGAAAACAAAAATCCCAGAAAGCAATTGGTTTCATGATTTTTTCAGGAATTGTCTTTGAATTAATTGATGAACGTCAATCAATAATCTTGGTGTCTATTTTACCGATTATTCAAAGACATCATATTCAGCCACATTTAATTGGCTTCTTCGTCTTCGAATATTTTAATGGAATTGTCACCATTCAGTCAGTGTGTGTGTGTGTGTGTGTGTGTGTGTGTGTGTGTGTGTGTGTGTGTGTGTGTGTGTGTGTGTGTGTGTGGGTGTGTGTGTGTGGGTGGGTGTGTGAACAATAAAGTGATGAATGACAGTCATGAAGTGTATGCCAAAAGAAAATGTATATCCACATATATCCATGGAGTATGGCGCCGTACGAGATGGCTGCCGTGTCGCGAGCTCCCGCACGACGACGCAGTTTTTTGTTATTTATTCTTTTTATTGCAACTTTTTTAGTTCAGGATGTTAGCAGCAAGTTCACTTATAACTTTTGCACACTTTGGGAGATCAGATCGACAGTCGCTCGCCGCCTACCGGAGTTTTTTCACTCTTTCGACTCGGACGTCCCGCCCGAAGTCACAGCTGGATTATCTCCGTCCATTTTGGGCACGATTACGCGCAAGCGTCGCCGGAGGAAGCGAGGGAAGCGAGCCGGCGTGCTAGTCAGGCTGAGATGTCGATCCGATCGCCCCCCACTACCCACCATTCTACTGGCTAATGTACAGTCTCTGGACAATAAGTTAAGCGAACTACAGGCTCGTATTCAATTCCACCGGGAAACTAGGGACAATTGCATTATCTGCCTTACGGAGACATGGATGTCGGAGGGGGTTACCGACGCAGCTATCGAGCCGACGGGATTTTCCGTACACCGGGCGGACAGAACAAAGGCTCTCTCCGGTAAAGATCGCGGAGGGGGGGTATGTCTCATGATAAACAGATCTTGGTGCAACCAAAGTCATGTACATCCCCTCAAGTCTTTCTGTTCCCCGGACCTGGAGTACCTGATGCTTATGTGCCGTCCATACTGGCTACCTCGGGAGTTTACAGCGGTAACCGTGACCGCTGTTTACATTCCCCCACAAGCCAACACGGACACAGCGCTGAAGGAACTGTACGGGGCTATCAGCGAACAGGAGTCGGCCCACCCCGAGGCTGCTCTCATCGTGGCGGGGGACTTCAACAAGGCGAACCTGAAGAAGGTTCTCCCGAAGTTCTACCAACACATAAAGAGCAACACACGGGGCGAGCGGATCCTCGACCACTGCTACACTCCCTTCCGTGATGGCTACAAGGCCCTCCTCCGCCCACCGTTCGGCAAATCAGATCACCGCTCTATCCAGCTGCTCCCCGCCTATAGGCAGAGACTGAAGCAGCAACCGATCGCTGTGAGGGAGGTCCAATGCTGGTCGGACCAATCAGATTCTACGCTGCAGGATTGTTTTGATCACGCTGACTGGCACATGTTCCGCGTTGCCTCGGACAATAACATCAACGAGTACGCGTCGTCGGTCACCGGGTTCATCAAGAAGTGCATAGATGACGTTGTTCCGACCAAGTCGGTTCGGATATATCCCAACCAGAAACCGTGGATTAACGGCGATGTTCGCGCTGCCCTACATGCGCGTAACGCCGCCTTTGGTTCCGGGAATACGGAGGAATATACGAGAGCCCGTTACGACCTCCGTAAGACCATCGTCACTGCCAAGCGGGAGTATAAGGACAGAGTGGAAGATAAATTCAAGAAACACGATGCGAGGGGTATGTGGCAGGGGCTGCAGAATATAACGAACTTCAGAGGGAGAACCAGTTGTGTAGAGAACTCCTCTACCTCCCTCCCAGGAGAGCTAAATACATTTTTTGCTCGGTTCGACGTAAACGGCAGCCCGCCGAAGCCAGCACCGACTGGGGAGACCAGCCAGCTGCGCATCTCGGAGGCGGATGTGCGCCGCACCTTAAAGCGGCTGAACATCCGTAAGGCGGCAGGCCCCGACGACATCCCGGGCCGCGTCCTCAGAGCATGCGCAGACCAGTTGGCAGGAGTCTTTGCAGACATCTTCAACCTCTCCCTGTCCCAGGCTGTTGTCCCCGCGGTCTTCAAGATATCCACGATCGTGCCTGTCCCTAAACAAACCAAGGTAACATGCCTGAATGACTACAGACCTGTGGCCCTCACCTCGATCGTTAGCAAATGCTTCGAGAGGTTGGTCAAGGACTTTATTTGCTCCGTGTTACCTACCACGCTGGACCCATGGCAATTTGCATATCGTCAAAATAGATCCACGGACGACGCAATTGCCATGGCCCTCCACACTGCCCTTTCCCACTTGGAGGGGAAGAACTGTTATGTGCGAATGCTGTTTGTGGACTACAGCTCAGCATTCAACACAATAGTTCCTGCCAAGCTCGACACCAAGCTGAGAGGTCTAGGCGTACCCCCATCCATGTGCAGCTGGATACTGAACCTCCTGTCGGACCGCCGCCAGGTGGTGAGGATGGGCAGCACCACATCAGAGCCACTGACCCTCAACACGGGAGCCCCCCAGGGATGCGTGCTGAGCCCTCTCCTCTACTCCCTCTACACCCACGACTGCATGGCTATGCACAGCTCCAACGTCATCGTCAAGTTTGCTGACGACACGACAGTGATGGGCCTGATCGCCGGCGACGACGAGACAGCCTACAGGGAGGAGGTCGGATCGCTGGAGCAGTGGTGCCAGGAGAACAGCCTCGCCCTCAACGTCAAGAAGACCAAGGAGCTGATCGTGGACTTCAGGAGGCAGAGGGGAGAGCACAGCCCTATCTCCATCGACGGCGTTGCAGTAGAGAGGGTCAGCAGCTTCAAGTTCCTCGGCGTGCACATCTCCGAGGACCTCACATGGTCCACGCACACCACACACGTGGTGAAAAAGGCCCAACAACGCCTGTATTTTCTCAGGCGTCTGAAGAAATTCAGCATGGGCCCCCGCATCCTGAGAACATTCTACAACGGCACCATCGAGAGTGTTCTGACAGGGTGTATCACCGCCTGGTACGGGAACTGCACGGCACTCGAGCGCAGAGCGCTTCAAAGGGTGGTGCGGACGGCCCAGTATATCGTTGGAGGTGAGCTCCCCTCCCTCCTGGACATTTACAACCAGCGGTGCGTGGCCAAGGCCAAAAGAATTATAAAAGACATTGCCCACCCCAGCCACGAACTTTACTCACTATTACCGTCAGGCAGGCGATACCGCAGTATCAAGTGTCGTACAAATAGGCTTAGAGATAGCTTCCACAGTCAGGCCATCAGGCTGCTGAACAAGGGCGTATAACATATAACAATGTATATTTTATTACATTGATTTATATATATATATTGCTCTTTTCTGTGCTGATTTTTGCATTTTATAAATTGCATTTTTTATTTTTTATTTTATATTCCTTCTATTTTTTATTTTTTATTTTATATTCCTTCTATTTTTTATCCTATTTTTTATTCAATTTTTATCTATTTTTATCTATTTTTATTTTATCTTATTCTATAACTGCTGTCTGTCGTCGGGTATTGCACACAAGAATTTCACATCACTGCTTTATACTAAACTGTAAACTGTGAAGTGACAATAAACTTGACTTGACTTGACTTGACATGAATGTATCTAAAATCATCCTAATAATATAAACAATAATAATCTATGGTAATCCTCAGAAGAGCCATGAGTCTGGTGAATATTCTTCAGTGAATCTCCGACACCCAGAGAGGACAGGAGAGTCTCTTGAGGTGTATATAAAAAATGCACAAACACCAGAATGATCAATGATGGTTTTCATTGAAATAGCACCGTCATTAACAATATGATTTGTTGTTGGTAATGCGCTCTATAATTGACAGGCAATCGAGTTATCTGTCATTGTTTTCTCAGAATCGTTTACCCCCACCAACGTCTGGAACCAGACAATAATAGTCCCTATTGTGTTTCTCTAAATGACATATGTGTGGGGGTCTTGTTGGTGGTGTTGGTGGTGTTGTTGGTGGTGGTGGTGGTGTTGGGGGTGTTGGTGGTGTCTAGAGAAGTGAGCAAACATAAAAAGGAGAAACCATTATCACAGTTCAAGTTCCAAAGGGCTCCACAGGCCCACATAGAACGAGACCAAAGGGTTTGACAGAGAGCGATGGGCCATGCCTACCAGTCATGTTGAGGAAGATTCTAGTAGTGTCTGTAGTTCGTATGAGATGATGCATTCATATTCCCCTTGGTCTGAGACAATTAGATTCCACATTCTTACTGTTCGCTTTGTTAGATCAATTGTGGTACGATTCACCGCCGTTGGTTCGATGTTTGGATTTTTTGTAATGTGAAAATATGCAACTAGAATAGTATGTGTTTGGTTTGGACGTTTTTGTAAGACAAGTGATTTTAAGGTGCCATCGAGCGTTGAGTTGCAGGGAAAGACAACCTCTCCTCCGACCAGACCCCTCACATGTTTTACTTCAGAAAGACCTGAGAGAGAAAGGTTACAACTTCATTGTAGACAACATCAAGCTTGTAATGTGTTGTATTTGCAAACATAGTTTATACTTACTACTAAAAATACACTACACAGCTAGACACATCTCTTGCAATCATTGGGGAAACACTTATATTCTAAATGAAAAACACTCCCTGAAATTGGCGACACCCACAGACATACTGTACATGAAAATACTTCATACAATAATTGAACTATTTTTTATTACTTCTTGCCCAAAATGGTGTGTGTGTGTGTGTGTGTGTGTGTCAGTCCTATTTGTCTGTGATTTTTGTTGTCAAACTGTAAAGTCAAACATAAAGCTGTATGTTTGTATGAATCCATTCCATGTGTGTTCTTTGAGTAGATACAGCATCCTGCAGTGGAACCATCTTCCACAGAAGCATGTAGGAGAGAGAAGACAGCAGCGTTTTGTAGAAAGTACATCAGTGGGTTGTTTCGTTGCTTTGACCGACTGATTGAAATGGTGCATGTGTTGCATCGCATGTGGCTTGTGTTTACAGTTGTGACACAAAGGAGCGTCTGCCACACGTGTGTAAGCAACTGGATGATGCATGATATGTTCATACATGATTATTCATTTTATTAGCAATATTATAGTAGGTATGTTGTTGTTGTTGTTGTTGTTATACATCATTTAAAATGAATTAAAAACGAGTGCTGGCACTATCATAACATTGTCATCATTACACTGTCATACTTTGCTGGACTTTACAGAAACTGCACTGTATTCATTCATTCATACTGGCACCTTAGAATGCTTTTAAATGTGTTCCACATGTATGTCTGTATGTTCCACAACTCTGCACATACATATTATATCATCCTTTAGTCACTTTTATATTTATTTTTATTGTGTACTGTATTTTTTATTAATATTGTGTTTTAGAAATTCATACTGTGGGAGGGAATGGGGAGTAAGCATTCCATTGTACTTGTTGCAAACGGCAAATTAAAAATCTTGAATCTTTAATCTTGAATCTTGAATTAATAAATGATGCCGGTGGTAAAGGAAACAACAGTTTGAGTGTGATGATAGTCTATAGCCTCCAGTTCTCTTTCTTGATGCTGGGGAGAAATGACATGCGGCTCAACAGGTCAGGCTAGTGCAGCGTGAAGCTGCTTGGAGCTTCTTCCTCTTGCTATAAATAACCCCCTCGACCTGACGTAAGAGGCGAGTTACGTCACGTATACGTCAAATATACTGCTGTCTTTACTTTTAATTTAGCCACCATCTATATACTTGCCAATCGTGCGTGTGTGTGTGTGTTACAGTTAGGGTTAACATATATACATATACATATATATATATATATATACATATATAAATATATATATATATATAACATAACATATCTGTCGTCCCAGCGTGCTTCAAAACGACAACCATTGTGCCATTACCCAAAAAGACCAAGGTAACATGCCTCAATGATTATCGTCCAGTGGCTTTAACACCAATAGCCATGCTGTCCCCCCTCCCCCACCGTCCCTCTCCAGCGACAACATACCACTACCTCACCCCTCCCCCATCAACACAACAGAGACTCTTCCTGCCCCCACACACGGCACACAGACCTTCACAGCTGAGCAGGTGAGGAAAGTGCTGTGCAGGTTCCATCCAGGCAAGGCTGCTGGTCCTGATGGCGTCAGCCGTACTGCAGTACATCTTCAACCTGAGCATGAGACTGGAGAGGGTCCCTGTGCTGTGGAAGACATCCTGCCTGGTGCCGGTTCCGAAGAAGGCACGTCCCAGCACCTCTAACGACTACGGATCGGTGGCGCTGACGTCCCACGTGTCAAAGTCCTTTGAGAGGCTGGTCCTGTCGCTTCTTCGGCCCCTGGTCAGATCATCGCTGGACCCTCTTCAGTTTGCCTAAAAGCCGAAACTGGGAGTGGAGGACGCCATCATCTTCCTGCTTCATCGTGCCTACGCCCACTTGGACAGACCCGGGAGCACTGTGAGAATCATGTTTTTCGACTTCTCCAGTGCGTTCAACACCATAGTACAGGAGTACAGGGGCGTCGTGGACTCCTTCGTTGAGTGGTGTGAGCTGAACCACATGCAGCTCAACACAGACAAGACGAAGGAGATGGTGGTGGACTTCCGCAGGAGGAAATCTACCCCCACACCCATTTCCATCAAGGGTGTGTCCGCAGAAGTTGTTCAGGAATATAAATACCTGGGAGTTCACCTGGACAACAAACTGGTCTGGGCCAAGAACTCTGAGGCTGTGTACAAGAAGGGCCAGAGCCGTCTCTACTTCCTGCGGAGGCTCCGGTCCTTCAGCGTTTGTAACATGATGCTGAAGATGTTCTACCAGTCGGTGGTAGCTAGTGCCATCTTCTCCGGTGTTGTGTGCTGGGGAAGCAGGTTGAGGTCAGCAGACGCCAGCAAGATCAGCAGGATCGTCAGGAAGGCTGGCGCTGTCCTGGGGGTCCAGCTGGACTCCTTGTTGGTGGTGTCTGAGAGAAGGATGCTGCGCAAGCTGCGTAGTATCCTTGACAACAACTCTCACCCTCTCCATCAGGTGCTGACCTCATACAGACGCACCTTCAGCAACAGACTCATTCCACCCAGGTGCACCACAGAACACCACAGGAAGTCCTTTCTTCCTGTGGCCATCAGTTTCTATAATTAATCTACCTCGGGTCGTGAGAGGGACAGTGGAGACTCAGTGACCTGAGGCCAACGCACTGTTATTATTATATTATTTATTAATTTTTGTTTGGTCAACGCACTGATAAATCCTTTTTTATACACACATGACTGTACTGCCACACACAGCAATAATCAGATTATCAAATTTGCAGACGACACCACAGTCATCGGCTTGATAAGCGAGGGCGATGAGACGGAGTACAGGTGGTCCGGCTGACGCGATGGTGTGAGGACAACAGCCTAGCACTGAATGTCAGCAAGACCAAGGAGCTCATCGTGGACTTCAGGAGCCACCGGGGCACCCACTCCACCATCAGCCTGTACGGGACACCGGTGGAAGTCGTCAGCTGCTTCTGTTTCGTGGGACTACAGATTTCCGATGACCTGGCATGGACACGCAACACGGAGGTCATGCTGAAGAAGGCCCACCAGCGCCTCTATGGTCTGCGGTGCCTTAGAAAAAGCAGTATAGGCCAGAGGTGGCTAGTGAACTTCTACCGTGGCACCGTAGAGAGCGTCCTGACGGGTGGTGTCTCTGTGTGGTACGGCAACACCACTGACCAGGACAAGAAAGCCATCCAGAGGGTCGTGAGGACGGCAGAGAAGATCATCGGGTGCGCACTTCCATACATTGAGGAGCTCTTTAGGACCAGATGTCGGAAGAAGGCCATGTCCATCATAAAGGACTGCAACCACCCTGGGCTCCATCTCTTCTCCCCCCTACCTTAAACCTGGTAGTCCGTACAAGGACTACCAGGTTTAAGGATCGTTTTTATCCACATGCAGTGGGCCTACTGAACTGCTAGGAGTGGTGCCACTTTCACTTTCATAACACAGTCATTACCATTACACTTACATACTTTGCTGCTCTCTGGTCTCATCACAGTTACTGCACTGTACTGCACTGTATTGATGATGCTGCTGCACTACTGGCACTTTAAATGTTTTTGAAACATTTTTGTAAAAAATTTTAAAAACTAAAAAAAACATGTACCATTTAAGTCACTTTGCTGCTCTTTTTGTTTATTTTATTGTATATAAATTTTTTATTTGATGGTGTTGTTTTTAAGATTTATACTGCGGGAGGAAATGGGGAGTAAGCGTTCCTATGTACATTTTTACAATGGCAAATAAAAATCTTGTATCTTGTATCTTGTAACATATGGCAATTCTGTTGCAAAAGAAGTCATATTGAGTGGTGATTGTAGTGTGACCGAGACAGAGCCCTTCCCTCATTCACTTTCACGGGGGTTCAAAGGTAAAGGAATACGTCCTTACGACGCACCTTTGTCCCTCCTATACGCTGTAGACAGCGCTTGTTAGATAAGTGATCCCATGTTTTAATGTATCAAAGTCTGCGGTATTTTCTTATAATAGTCATAAATTATTGATTTATGATTAATAAATCAGAATAATTTATAAATAATTGATTGACGATTATTATATCATTATGTACAGTTTGTGTTAATAAAATAATGATTTATAAGTTAACATTTCTCAGAGAGCCTTTACATTGGCTCCATCTAGCGGTGACTGATAGTACCACACCCGTATTTCTTAGTAAATTGCTAATTTGAACACCTCACCTGCTATCTCCAAAAATAGGTCTATACTGAACAAATATGTATAATGAATGTGGAATATAACTCCTCACACCACAACAAATACACTTTGATGACACTATTACCGTTATCCTTATGTGTCTAAGTAATCACCAGGTACAAGCTTGTTATATGTACATGTACCAGTGCCATCTGGTGGCTATGATAGAAAATAGAGCGTACAAGAGTGTACGAGAGAGAGAGAGAGACAGACAGACAGACAGACAGAGAGGGGGGGGGGCAGAGGTATAGAGAGAGACAATGCAGAGAGAGAAAGAGAGACAGCATCACGCCTTCTATCACTCCTTTACAGAAGAAGGAGAGGACAGACGGCCATGTCGGCGGTGGGTCCCAGTCCTCCTGTTCCCATGACCGCTTCCCCCACCTCTCTGGACGAGGCATGGCAGCAGGACAGCCGGACGACTGGATATGAACACCCAGCTGACAGCGACCTGATGGTCCTCTTATTCTAGGTCCTATGCTACAGTGAGTTGCCATCACCAAACCATCTTTCCGAGTGACCTTATATACATCTCTTGAGCTAGACCTCCGTGGAAAATGAGCGGGAAAAAGTAACAACCAAAAGGTGGGTCAACCTAGGAGTAAGGTAGGGAGTTTTGAATTGTACCTGAAGTGTTAGCCCAATAGCTACAATTAAATAATGACCAACTAGTAGCAATACACTCTCTCTCTCACACACTCACACATAAACACACGCACAAGAGCAGCATAGATCAAAGAAATGTAAGGAGAAAATTAGCAAATCTTCCAAAGAAAATCCTTGTCACATGAGGAAATATAAAAGCCAGAATTGAATTCCCACCTGACTGGAGATGCTGAACGGCTTGTGGAGTCCCTTGCTGTTAGCCGATTGGCCAGTGCTGGTGGGCGTCATGACAACATGGAACATGGAACATGACAACATGTCGGGCACTCGGGACCACCGTGCAGAGCCCGCGAGCGATGCAGGTGTTGTTCCAGCATGACAGTTGGAGGGAAGCAGCTCATCAGCTACCCTCGTCGGCCAGCCCTGTCTGATGTAGGCCCAGAGTGTAGTGAGGGTGGGGTCGTCAGCTGAGACGTCCTGGAGCTCCTTCAGCGACACTGTCTCCTGACGGGAGTTAACGTTGGAGTTGAGCCTACTCCATTTAATGAACACACTGAATAAAACAAGATCCGGTCACCACATATATAACATCGCGCATTGATACCGTGCACTGAGTGTAGTGCCAGATGTAACAAATACCTCATGAAATACCTCACCAAATGTTGCACTGACGCCAATTCATAATATTGCTGTCTAGTGTGGTCAAGTGTCAGGCTTTGAGCACCCCTGCTTTAAGAACCAGAACAACATGAACATACAAGATACATGATTTTTATTTGCAACAAGTACAATGCAATGCTTACTCCCCATTCCCTCCAGCAATATGAATTTCTAAAACAATACTATAAAAATACTGTACAAGATGAACTGAACATAACAAAATGAACATAAAAGAACAATAAAGTGACTAATGAATGACAGTCATGAAGTGTATGCCAAAAGAAAATGTATATCCACATGAATGTATCTGAAATCATCTTAATAAAAATAATAATAATAATAATAATAATCTATGGTAATCCACAGAAGAGCCATGAGTCTGGTGAATATTCTTCAGTGAATCTCCGACACCCAGAGAGGACAGGAGAGTCTCTTGCGGTGGAGAGTCAAGTCACGGGTGGTTCTGACGCCGCTGCACTACGGACAACCATGAAAGAAAAGAGCACAACAATTCAGGATCCATCCAATACTGCATCCATCCGCGTTAGGGCTTCTTTTATAGAGAAAACTGTACAATACACATGCAAACGCTGTGGGGTTTTCATTGGCTGTATGTGAGTGAGTATGTGATGGTGAGCTTCTAACTCACTTATACGAGACCCTCCCTTCACGGCGCTGAGACTGATCCACCGGGCCTGAAGATAAGGAAAAATATGGAAAACATTTTACTTTACTGACACTGATAAATTTTTTTTCTCAATGATTTTACTCACACTTACAGTGATGGCGTTTACACCACCATCCGACCAGTACCAGTACCCCTCCCAGTACCAGTACCAGCGGTATCGACACACCTGCAATCATACCAGTATTATCTAGAAAAATGCACAAAAAACACCAGAATGATCAAACAAGGTTTTCATTGAAATAGCACCGTCATTAACAATATGATTTGTTGTTGGGAATGCTCAGTATAATTGACAGGCAATCGAGTTATCTGTCATTGTTTTCTTATAATCGACTACCCCCACCAACCTCTGGAACCAGAGTCTATTCCACTATAGTCCCTATTGTGTTTCTCTAAATGACATACGTACATGTGGGGGTCTCGGTGGTGGTGGGTTGCAGTGGCGGCGGGTGGTCCTCTGGTTTCGGTCCACTGTGCTCTGCTAGAGAAGTGAGCAAACGTAAAAAGGAGAAACCATTATCACAGTTCAAGTTCCAAAGGGCTCCACAGGCCCACATAGAACGAGACCAAAGGGTTTGACAGAGAGCGATGGGCCATGCCTACCAGTTATGTTGAGGAATATTGTAGTTTCTGTAGTGTCTGAAAGGGAGCTGTTGATGTATGAGATGATGCATTCATATTCCCCTTGGTCTGAGACAATTAGATTCCACATTCTTACTGTTCGCTCTGAATTATTAATTTTGGTACGATTCACCATCGTTTGATCGATGTTTGATGGTTTTGTAATGTGATAATGTGCCACTACAATATCATTTTTCAATGTTTGCAAGACAAGTGATCTTAAGGGGCCATTGTGCGTTGAGTGGCAGGGAAAGACAACCTCTCCTCCGACCAGACCCCTCACATGTTTTACTTCAGAACGACCTGAGAGAGAAAGGTTACAACTTCATTGTAGACAACATCAAGCTTGGAATGTGTTGAATTTGCAAATAAATTGTGTTTATATTTAAAGTGAAGGTTTTTTGCTTTCTGTAACAGTTGAAATTGGTTACATGGATAAGTTTTATTTTCCTCTTCATTAATGATCAATCAATTATTGATTGAACTATGATATTAGGCTATTAAAGTAACAGCTCACAGTAGTACAGTTATTACTGTTATTAGTAGGTCTATACTGTTACAAGTGGCAGTATTTTCTTACCTTTGACAAAAAGGAAAAACAGCGGCAATATCAATAGCCTCTTCATCTTCAACCTGGAAAAGAAAAGTACATGACAAGTTAATCTGAATTATTAAACATTTGGTGTAGTAGTAGTTCAATCAATTTGAGAACATTGGAAACGCATCTTTCCACAATGAGCTTTTAAATCACCATACTGGACACCATGTTCTCCAGAGTTTAGAGTCTAGTCTCTTGATAGTTATTAACACACACACACACACACACACACACACACACACACACACACACACACACACACACACACACACACACACACACACACACACACACACACACACACACACACACACACACACACACACACACACACACACACACACACACACACACACACACATACACACAGGTCAGTATTAAGGGATCAGCTACATCGATAGTTCTTCATGTGATCCATCGTTCTACCTCATCTCTCACAATCACTCATCATTATGTAGGACCTGCAAGACCATGGATGTTTTATTTCATATTCGATTGTCAGTTCATCCTACTTACCGGCAGCTCTACCGCATTGTTTATGTATTATGTCTATATTTAAAGTCACTAACACTGTTTGACCAATAGGGGGCAGTCAAGCTTTTGGTTCCGACGACGTGGTTGAGCTGTGTGGAGTACAGCTAAATAAACTAACAAACTGCGGTGACACAATTGGGTCATATAGACATTCACTGGACACTATGAGAGGAGGTACGGCTCCTTAAGAGAGAGAGTTAGGAGTTCAACCCAGGAGCTTCCTGGGTAGCGTTTAGCGGGGTTCTAGTTGTACCGGGTCGATTCACGTTCACCGTGGTTGGAATATAAATATGTTGTTACTGTTGCTGCTTGACTGTTACCACTGTGTTATTGTTCATGTTGGGAAGTAAACGTTTGGACCACCTGTCTACCGTCTCCTCGTTTCTACTTACTCCCACATTGGTGACCCTGAACACTGATAAATATCATGCTCCAAGCTAACGCTAATGCAGCGCTGGCCGTAGCTCCGGCTAACGCGCTAGCCAGCTCCCCCCTCTCCTCCACCAAGGACTATCGCGCACTGACTGCTGAGGCGGACCGGATTTATCTGGCCAGCCAGCAGCCTTTTGTGCATGCGCTGCTCCCCGCCCAGACCTTAGACCCTCACTGGAGGACACGGCGGGCGCCTGCGGTGTCGCCCGCCGTGCAATTTGAACAACCAGGGAAACTCCAGGGCCGGCGCTCGTTAGCGGCCATGAGCGCCGGTACAGCCGGCTGAACCGCCTTGTCGGGCTGGCGGCTGCTGGTCGACTCAAGTTCTCAGTGCAGCATCTTCCCCCGATGGACGCCCCTAACGGCACACCCATACGCACCTACGCTCCCAGGTACGTGGAGGTGTGTTTCGGTGGGCGGGTTCCTCATTTCTATGCACTCCCACAACACACAACACTGTGAAGTCGATGCCAAGGGTGTAACAATTTTCAGATGTGTTTCTTTAAGATGTGAGTTAATGTTTGTGGTGAGTTACATAATTCACCTGGGAACTATGGTTGGGGGGGCGTGCTCCCGCACGGACTGTTTTGAGCACCGGACTTGTTCTTGTTCCGGTTAGCGTTCTAGTTGCTACTGTGTGTTTTTATATGGCTAATAAAACCACAAGTTCCTCTTTTGATACACCGCCTCCGACTCCCATCTTTCGGCACTACATTGGTGACCCCGACATAAGTCTCGTCGAAGTATCCGAGACAGAACAGAACATGGCAATTAGCCCCTTTTTCGTGAAATTGCCGGAATTTTGGGAAAATGCAGCCGCGGCATGGTTCGCACAGACGGACGCTCAACTCGCCCTCCGCGGGATAGACGATGACGAGACACGCTATCTACACGTTGTCACGGCACTGGGTAGCTCCACGGCGTCTCGGTCGGTAAGCTTCATTACCAATCCCCCCTTCCTGGGTAAATATGAGGCTTTCAAGAGCTATCTGCTTAAGACTTTCGAGTTGTCCCGACGGGAACGAGCCCGACGTCTTTTGGCGATGCGTGGCCTAGGAGACAACAAGCCCTCCGTACACATGGACATCATGCTAAAGCTGCTAGGTGCGGAGGAGCCTAATTTTTTATTCATGGAGATGTTTCTGCAACATATGCCGCCACACGTCCAGACAGCGCACATAACGGAGCCCCGCGAGTTGGCTGAAGAGGCTGACCGTTACTTCCTGGCTACCCAGTGTTTCGCCCCAGAAGTACTGGCCCCGACACGTAGCTACACCCCGCCTGGCAGGGATGTGCTAGCCGGCGGGAGCACCGGGACCGCCAACGGCCGTGCTAACACGGGCATGTGTTATTTCCACGCTCGTTTCGGACCAAAAGCCAACAAGTGCGTTCCCCCCTGTAACTACAAGCCGACGGGAAACGACAGGGCCTGCGCTCAGTAGTGGCCGCGAGCGTGGGCATAACAAACCGGCTCCTGTTCATCAGAGACTCTTGCTCCGGGCGCAAATTCCTTTGCGACACCGGGGCTCAGAGGAGCGTCCTGCCAGCTTCTGTGGGCGACACCGCAAGAGGAGACCACGGCCCGCGTTTGATGTCCGCTAATGACACCCCTATCCGCACCTATGGCACGAGGACAGTAGACCTGTGTTTCGGGGGACAGCGGTTCACATGGGACTTTGTCACGGCCGACATCTCTTTCCCCCTCCTCGGCGCGGATTTCCTGTGCGCCCACGGGCTTCTGGTGGACGTTAAGAACAGCCGCCTGGTGGACGCTATGACGTTTTCCTCGCTCGCATGCGTCCGCGGCGAGGCAGCATACGGCGGGCTCTCCAGCTCACTCTCGGAAGGTGACAGCTACCAGCGACTTCTCGGTGAGTTTCCCAGCTTGACGCAGCCCACTTTCTCCGCCGCCACTACTAAACACGGGGTCGAGCACCACATCGACACTAACGGCCCTCCGGTCTACGCTAGGGCCCGACGGCTCAACCCTGACAGGCTGGCGGTCGCTAAGGCTGAGTTTGCCAATATGGAACGTCTGGGCATCATCCGCCGCTCAGACAGCCCGTGGGCATCACCGCTCCACATCGTCCCCAAGCCAGACGGCGGGTGGCGGCCGTGTGGAGACTACCGCCGCCTTAACGACGCTACTACTCCGGACCGCTACCCGGTCCCTCACATCCAGGACTTCTCTGCACACCTGGCGGGCAAGCTGGTGTTCTCCAAGGTGGACCTGGTGCGTGGCTACCACCAGGTTCCGGTACACCCCTCAGACGTCCCCAAAACGGCGGTAGTCACGCCGTTCGGACTTTTTGAGTTCTTGCGCATGCCGTTTGGTCTTAAAAACGCAGCGCAGTCCTTTCAGCGGTTAATGGATGCGACACTAAGGGACATGCCATTCCTTTTTGTCTACTTAGATGACATACTCGTCGCCAGCTCCTCTGAGGAGGAGCACCAGGCACATCTGCGGATCCTTTTCGAAAGGCTTAACCAACACGGCCTTATTGTCAACCCGGCAAAGTGTCTGTTCGGGTTGTCCTCCATCCACTTCCTCGGTCATCTCATCACCAAAGAGGGGGCCGCCCCCCTCGGCGAAAGTGGAAGCTGTATCCGCTTTTCCCCGACCAAACACAGCTCGGGCGCTCCGGGAGTTCCTCGGGATGGTAACCTTTTACCACCGGTTCATCCGCCGGGCCGCCCACACCATGCGCCCGCTGTACGAGGCTCTCAAGGACAAGTCCCCCGGCCAGGCCATCGACTGGACGGCTGAAAGGGAGACCGCCTTCGATGCCACCAAGGCCGCCCTGAGCCAAGCCGCCATGTTGGCTCACCCGTCGCACAAGGCCCCTATCGCTATTACCACCGATGCGTCCGACTATGCCGTCGGAGCGGTACACGAGCAATGGGTCGACGGCGCCTGGCAACCGCTCGCCTTTTTCAGCCGGCAGTTGACCCCCAGGGAGCGCAAGTACAGCACGTTCGACAGAGAACTACTTGGCCTCTGGTTGGCGATTCGCCACTTCCGGTTCCTGCTGGAAGGTCGGGACTTTGCAGCGTTTGTGGACCACAAACCGCTCACATTCTGCATGTCCAAGGTGGCAGAGCCGTGGTCCGCCCGCCAACAGCGACAGCTGTCGTATATATCGGAGTATACGACAGACATCCGACACATCGCTGGGAAAGACAACGTGGTCGCGGACTGCCTCTCCAGAGCGGTCATCGGAGCCGTGCAGCTGGGCCTCGACTACGCCAGCATGAGCACGGACCAAGCCTTGGACCACGGGATCCAGACCCTCAGAGCTTCAGACACAGGGTTGCGCCTGGAGGAGGTCGCGGTCGGCGACTCAGGCGCAATGTTGTGGTGTGATGTCTCCACGGGCCAACCCCGGCCGCTAGTCCCTGTGAACTGGCGCCGACCCGTTTTTGAGGCGATACACAACCTTTCCCACCCCGGCAGGAAGCCTTCCGTGAGGCTAGTGTCGCAAAAATTTGTGTGGCAGGGACTGAAGAAGGACGTGAAGACCTGGGTTGACACATGCGTGGCCTGTCAACGGGCTAAGGTGCACCGACACACTAGAGCCCCTTTCGAGCCTTTTACGGTTCCCGAGAGGAGGTTCGACCACGTTAATGTGGACCTCGTGGGTCCACTTCCCACATCTCATGGGTTCACCTACCTCTTCACTATGGTGGACAGGACGACCCGCTGGCCCGAGGCCGTTCCCCTCACCTCAACGGCAGCTTCCGACGTGGCCCGCGCATTCATCGGCACGTGGGTCGCGCGTTTCGGGACACCGTCCGACCTCTCCTCTGACCGCGGTTCCCAGTTTACGTCGGAGCTATGGAGTGCGGTTGCTGAAGTTCTGGGGGTCAAGCTACATCGCACCACCGCCTATCACCCCCAGGCTAACGGTTTGTGTGAGCGGTTCCACCGATCCATGAAGGCAAGCCTACGCGCTAGCTTGACGGATGGCAACTGGGTGGATAAGCTTCCGTGGGTGATGCTTGGCCTCAGGTGCGCCCCTAAAGAGGACCTGCAGTCCTCGTCGGCGGAGCTGGTGTACGGCCAGACTCTACGGGTCCCCGGGGATTTTATTCCGGAGGCCAACATGCCCTGGTCTGCGGCCAGGCAGCACTCCTCCCTACTGGAGACCGCCGGGGCATTCGTTCCCGTCCCCACGTCGCTGCACAGCACTCCTGCGTTCCAGGTGTCCCCCGGTCTGCGCTCGGCAGGTTTTGTTTTCATCCGTCACGACGCCCACCGCGGTCCCCTACGTCCCCCCTACGACGGCCCGTTCAGGGTCATAAGACACGGGGATAAGACCTTGGTGGTGGACGTTGGCGGCAAAGCGGAGACTGTCTCCGTGGACAGGATTAAGCCGGCTCATGTGGACGTTTCCAGGCCATTGGAGTTGGCCCAACCCCCACGTCGGGGCCGTCCTCCCCGTCCCCGCCCCCTTAACCCTGTTGGAGTTCCCGCCTCGTTGGCACCCTTACCCTCCAATTTTGTCGAGGGCGCGGACGCACTGGCTGCCCCGCCCTCCTCGACACCCGTCGTCCTTACTCGCCGGGGTCGGGTAGTGGTCCCTCCCCGGCGCGGGGATTTTGACTATGGGTGAATTCTGGGGGGGCTTGTGTGGTGAGTTACATAATTCACCTGGGAACTATGGTTGGGGGGGCGTGCTCCCGCACGGACTGTTTTGAGCACCGGACTTGTTCTTGTTCCGGTTAGCGTTCTAGTTGCTACTGTGTGTTTTTATATGGCTAATAAAACCACAAGTTCCTCTTTTGATACACCGCCTCCGACTCCCATCTTTCGGCACTACATGTTGTAATTTGTTTGCCCACTACATCCATGTTAAACAATAAATAATATTGTAAAACAGACAAAAAATAACAATGGGATGCTTACTCCCATTCGCTCCCGCAGTATGAATTCTTCACAATGCGGTGATGAACAAGTCTAGACAAGTATAGACTATCACCATTCTATCAATATCTGTTCTATCTATATCTTACACTTACAAAAAATGCATATTTCGAAACGGGACCATTTACGGCAATTAAACAAGAATATTGTGTTCATTACTCCCACCCATGTTAGCTTTGGGCCAATAGAAACTGACATGATTTTGACAATCATGAATCATTCACTTCACCCGAGTGAACGTTTCTGCTGCTGCGTAGCCCAAACAAGCTAAATTGAGAAAATATGACGACAATTATGTCGAGTTTGGTTTCTTTGAGAACAGCGCCGGTTGAAGTGCAGCCACATCTTTACAATATGAGCTTTTACATACTGGACACCATGTTCTCCAGAGTCTAGTGCATTTATTTATTTGATTTATTGATAGTAATGGACACACACACACACACACACTTTTGTAAGTTTTGGTATTTCTTTAACTGAGTTAATGAAGTTATTTTTTATCGGCGTTGTTAATGTTGACACGTGCGCTACATGTTAAACTCAAACCAACATGTAGAAATAGGGGCAGTGAGTCATCAATAAGTGATATTGGAAGAGACAAAACATGACCAGATACTTTTTGCTGAAGAAATCAGCAAACTTAAAATCAGCTCAACTTATAAGAAAATCGAACTTGCATGCAGAAGGTATGAATATATGATAACAATGGAATGCTTACTTCCCATTCTCTCCCGCAGTATAAATTCTTCACACTGCTTAATGAACAAGGATAGACAAGTGTAGACTATCTATATCCGTTCTATCGATATCTAAATCTTACGCTTTACACCTAAATAAAAAGACAATAAATGGTTGAATGAACCCACTTAGGAGCAAAGGAATAAAGACAATCTTAAAGAGTATCTTGGACTTACAGGCTCGATCTTGGGTCTGGTCTTCAGTCTCAAACGGATTTGAAAGGCAAAACACTTGTTCTCCACGACACAAATACACGTGTGCGCGCACACACACAAATACACGTGTGCGCGCACACACACAAATACACGTGTGCGCGCACACACACAAATACACGTGTGCGCGCACACACACACACAAATACACGTCTGCGCGCACACACGCACACAAATACACGTCTGCGTGCACACACGCACGCGCGGGCGCACAGGATATACCACCTCAGTGAAGCCATTGAGGATGGCTGGAAACCAGCCTGGGTTGTTCTTTAGAAACCCGTCCTAGATAGAAAACCCAGAGAGGAGAAGATTGTAATTTCTGCTGTTAAACGCGCCTCCGTCCTCGGGGAGGGCAAAGAAGGACAACCCAGAGAGTACACACGTCTTTGCAGTGAACATTTAATCAAAGTTGAGCTAAACACAGAGTATTTAAATGGTTGTGATGAGTGATTAACTCAGCGGTTTCTAGCGTAAGACACGAAAAGACACGTAATAGTTTATTAATTTTTTTTTTATTGATTAATTGAGTTGGCTCACATGAACTTTGCCCATGAACAGACACACACACACACACACACACACACACACACACACACACACACACACACACACACACACACACACTCACTGAGGCGCGCAAACCTCACATGCTCTTGGTGAAACAGGAGACGCGTAGTGACGTCACCTTCTCATATTAACACGTAACCGTAGTATACACAGTATAAGCAGTGGCGGCGCCAGAGATTTTCTCTCGGGGGTGCTGTGGGGTAGCTTGACGTTTCATAGAGGGTGCTGAAACATTTAGGGTTTCCCATTAATGCACCGGCACTACAGTGGAATTTTCTACTGCAACACCCCCACACGCACACATGCAGTACACCCGCGACTGTTACAATGAAGGCTCGATAATCAGCTCACAGCATATAGGTGTAAGCAGGGGTAAAGTGCTATTTTGGGGAGTGGACGTAACCGGTCCTCCCCTCCTCTAGGAGGGTCCGGGGCCATGCTCCCCCGTGAAGATTTTTTGAAGAGTTAAAAGCATCAATTGGTGCACTTTGAGAGCAACATTAAGCGGTCTCTGCGTTGTGTTTTGCGTTGTTCATGGATGGATGAGACCCCAGCCAGCATACAGTTTAGACGATTTCCTTTTAATCACTGACAAGCTGACAACAGATATAACAAATCAGTATAACATTTTGTATCCCTCACAGTGACTCCGCTCACGTGGAAACATTTACAAAAACAAAAAGGGAAGAGGAAACGTGAGGGACACACTATAAAGGGGGGGTGTACCCACAAAAATAATCTTAAGAAGAGTACAGTGACTACATTTCAGAAGTTCCGCCCACTGATCTCCGACCTTGTCAGGTATTGAACATAAATAAACGAAGAACACAGAATTTGTGTGATTATACTCATTTAAATGATGTACAAAGAAACACCACTGCATATTTACAACTGTTACAGCGGGTAAGGTCCACAAGCCTAACACACCTCTAAGTAGGCCACATAGAAATAACTATAAACAGTCAGAATGTTTGCCTCAACCATCAATGCATTACATTTATAATAGGCAACAGAGGGGGTGCATCATCATGCACTTACCATTAGACGTCTTCATAATAAAACAATTTGTCTGTTGTTGTGGTTGAGGGCAAACGCATCAATGATTTTGTCGCTGTCCAGGGCCCTTGTTCTCACGGTGTTTATAGCCAACAGTGCCAGGTTACTGGTTCGAGAGTCCCCACTGGTGTTCCTCAGGTAGTTTTTCAAACTACGCAGACAAGAAAAACTGCGCTCACAGCTCACTGAGGTCACGGGAAGTGTCAGAGATATGCATATCAGATATGGCAATGGTAACAGACTGGGCCAGATCATCTGCCGCTTCAAGATCAAAAGTGGCGGACTGAAGCTGATCCGACATGAACTTGGTTGTTCTGAATACATCCTCGAAAATAATGAGATGTACAACAAATGTCTTGTCGATGATTGCACTGAGAGCTCTCGCCTCTGTCCTCCGGTGTAGATTTGACAAGCCGATGATGTCACGCAGGGTAGCCAGGATTGCTGGGATTTTTTTTTTTTAAACAATTTATTGGGGGTGCTTAAGGGGTGCTTTGGCAATCCTGGGGGGTGCTTCAGCACCCCCTAGCTCCCCCCTGGCGCCGCCCCTGAGTATAAGCAGTAGGTAAGGACGTAAATGTAATTCTATAATTATATTATATAAATGTAAACTCTCTACACCCCCACTCGATCTTAGTCTATATGTTCTCCACATCAAAAACAACAAAACAATCATACTTTTCCCTTATGCCTATACATTTTAAGTACCAAACATATCTCATCTATAACACATCTGCAATCATTTGCTCAGTAGGACAATACTCCAGCATCACTTTTCCTCCATTCACAATTTCCCTTATGAAATGATACCTTATGTCAATGTGCTTGCATCTCTGCCTGCTCACTGGGTTCTTGGCTAGAGCTATGCTACCCTGATCCTCATACACTTTTGTCTGTGCATATTGGAGGATATATTGTATTATATTGATATTTGTCAATACCTTCGAGTAATTGTTTTAAGTACATGCATTCTTGAATGGCTGAAGCAAGAGACGTGTATTCTGCTTCACATGTGGAAAGAGCCACTGTTGGCTGTTTTCTTGACTTCCACGAGATCAAAGAACTGCTCTTACTTAGACTGACACAGAACCCTGTTGTGCTGCGCCTGTCTGTCACGTCAGCTGCCCAATCGGCATCTGTGTAGACGCGTAGGCCTAGCTTTTCTTTGTCTCTTCTCCTGAAGCATAACTCTTTTTCTGTTGTCCCTTTTAGGTATCTGAGTACATGTTTTACTGTGAGCCAGTGCTCCTGTTGGCTCAGTGAAGTATTGAGACAGCTTACTCACTACAAAGCCCCAATCAGGTCTAGTGCAAGTGGATAAATAGATCAAGCTCCCTACTGCCTCCCTGTACATTTTGGGTTCTTTCATTGTTCCAGCATGTTCAGTGTACTCTATCTTTCGCTCACAGGGGGGTTATCTTGGTTTCAGTTTTGCATGTCAATCCTCTGTAGTATTTAGTTTACATACCTTCCCTGTGACATTTTGATACAACCTTCTGTCTGAACGAAGTCAATACCCAGGAAGTGTTTCAGTTTGCCTAAGTCTTTCATTTTAAACTTAAGCAGTAAGCATTATTTTGACTTCTTTCAGTACTTTCTCATTACTGGCTGCAATTATCAGATCGTCAACCCATATGATTATGAAGCCCTTTTCACCGTGTTTCTCTTCTGAATACACACTGTGGTCAGCAGGATTTTGCACAAAATCCTCTTCACTTAAGCATGTGTGTAACATTGCATTCCACATCCTGCCTGACTGCTTCAACCCATACAATGATTTCTGTAGCTTACAAACTAGATTTTCACCTGTATTTGTCTTCTTCTCATAACCTTCTGGTTGCTCTACATATATTTCACAGTCTATCGGTGCATGCAGATAAGCTGTCTTGACGTCCATTTGGTGTAGAATTAGATTCTCTTGTGCCGCTTTTTGCATGACCACTCTCACGCTTGTCATATCGGCTGTGGGTGAGAATGTCTCCTCATAGTCAGTCGCCTTTTTCTGACTGTAGCCTTTTGCCACAAATCTTGCTTTGAATCTATCTGTAGAAGCAGAAACCGACTTGTAGAATTTCTATATATGTTTGGTGTCATATTTATGTTTGAACTCTAGGGGGCACACCACCTCTATTATAAGTAACCTTGCTGATCAGTGTAATGCATGCACCTGTTAAGGAGATACGTTTTCCTACCTGTTTCACTGTTTGGAACTGATAAATTGAGCAACTGACAACCGTTCTGATTTAACCATTTATTCACTATTATTATTTTTTGGACAATAAAACCCTGCAAACTACACCAGTCGCAACTTGGACATTCTACTATATTTGCATCACAAACTTTGTTACTGAGTAGAGAACTAATTATGCGTGGTGCATCGTGACGCCTGTCAACACAATCGGGGAGTGACAAGCGGTCAATACACTATCTGATCCGTCAATGTCATTTTTTACAGCATAGACCCATCTACTACTACTATCTACTGGCCCTTTTCCGGGTGGCAAGTTGGTGAGGGGAAATGTCTTGTTTTCCTCTAATGACTGCATTTCTTCATCCATGGCCTTTTTCCACAGATTTGACTTGACTGACGCCATAGTGTCCTGGTAGGTTTGAGGGATATCACATACGGCTCTGTAACAAAAGTCTACGCATGTTTGCAGTTTATCCTCAGTGATGCTTATTATGAAATCCTCTAGGTAAGGTGGCTTTTTCTTGCTTCTAGGTGGGTTCCTTCTAGTCCCTGTTTCACTGTTGGACATACCCGGCTGTATTTGGTCAGTCTTTTCATGGATGATCTCAGTGTAAGTGCAGCTTTTACATGTTCATAATTTAACTGTAATATGTATTTTCTAAGTTTAATAATTGTTATTTGTTGTAATATTTCATCCGTGCAATATTTTGTATTTTATTTTGAAGTCGAAGCTCACGTCTCGTTATGCTGTTCTCGCGTGAGTTAGAGAGAGAGAGACAAGAAACTGAGAGTAAGATTTACGGATACTTTTACAGCTCCGTTAGTTTAAGTATTTTCTTATAAAGTTGTAAGGACTGAAGAATACTTTCCTCGGTTTTCAGAGCATGCAGCCAACGAGGTATGTTGTTGTTTGTATTTATTTTACGTTTATTACTTTACTAAAGTCATCTCACATGCTGTGAATGTTATTGTGTGTCTAACATGATACTATGTTTGTCTTTTATACTGTTTGTTTATGTGTAGTTTTCACGGCGGATTCGGAGAGGAATAAACCCGTTATGAGAAAGCCACTTGTGTCTGTCTGTGCTTCGAGGGAAACACTCAGAAACACCACTTTGAACACCTTGACCCTGTACGTTTTCTACGCTTTCATTGGCAGTAGTCATTTCGGTACTGCTAGCCCAAAGACGCACCTCAGTGCCATGCTCTGTGCATGACTCTTGTGTTTGTGTTTCTTGTGCTTGGTCATACATTTTACCAACCTGTGTTTCTTAACCCTCTCTTCGTTTGGGTAGTACACTTAGTAAGCTGGGCTGTTTTTGTCATAGCCTAGGAAAACACCTTGGTCACACTTAGAGTCAAGCTTTCCCTTCTCTTGTTTTAGCTTCACATTTAGCTTCCTGTCAGATAACATTTGGTATGGTGTCTGTTTTGTGCGTCTGCTATAGCACCTATTCCTTACATGGGCTGCTGTCTGAACTGCATAATTCCACAGCCTATTAGGTAACTGGCTTTCTAACAGCATGCACCTGCCCATTTCAAAAAGTGTTCCCCAGCCTCTTTCTGCCGTGCAATTTTGGTGAGGCCGATGGCGCCGATGTTTCATGTCTAATCCTGTTCTTGTTTAACAGTGCCTGAAAGACCCTGCTTGTAAACTCTGTTCCATTATCTGAACGGATACATTTTACTTCTCCATACGGAGCTATGTCTGCTAGGAACTTTTCAGTAGCCTCTATTGTGTCACTTTTGGATTTAAGGAAATATACAAATACAGCCCTAGAATAATCGTCGGTGAACGACGCATATCTGTGCATATCTATGTCCATCTATGGACTCGGTTTGCATAGGACCGGCTAGGTCAGTATGCACTAGCTGTAGGGGCTTCTCTGCTCTCCTATCAGGGTCTCTGTTTCTAGTCACGGTAAACTTGCCTTGTGTACATGTTTCACATAACTGGACTGGTCTGATGGCCCTGCCTTTTATTTCCATGCCTTCTACTACTTCTTGTAATTTTTGCACATCTTGCAATGACCCAAAATTTCATGCCAGGTTTGCATATCATGGCAACCATTACATTTATTCACATTTTCATCAACTGTATGAAGGTAGTACAATTTGCCATACTCATGGATGTCCAACCTTGTACCGTTGCTGCTTGTCATGACGCTCTCTCCTTTCCTGAAGATGACCGTGGCTCCGTTGTCTGTGGCTGTCCAGTTTCGTCCACCATACACCATCGCATCTCCCCTTCGCTGTGCGACTCCGCTGCATTTGGTCCCGTCTGCCAGCTCCACTGAATGCGCACCGGGCTGGAATGTGTCGTCGAAGCTCTTGAATTTCCTGATGTCATTGATGATATGGGATGTCGCTCCCGCATCCACCATGAGGCCTCTCGTCTTCCAGGTTCGGCTCTCCACGTTACCTGCTGGGAAGAGATAATCTTGCTGTCTTTCTTTTCAGAACTTTTCCGGACGTGGGTGTGTTGCTCTTGCAGTTGTTACACCATGTTTATCGTCTACATGCTTTTGCCATGTGACCTTTTGTGCCGCACTTGAAGCAAACCATGCTGGCGTCCTCTCTTCTTTGGTCATTAGCATTTGTCTTGCCGGGTCCCTGGCCTGGTCTCGCATACATTTTCATGACGTTGTCTGACGACTCTGCTGCATGCATCTTTTCAGCCTGTTCATAGTTGTGCAGTTTTCTCTTAAAGTCTATGAACGTTACTTGATCTTCATTCTGGGTTACATGTATGGCTAGAGGCTTAAAGGAGTCCGGTAGCCCGTTTAGAATCATCGCCACCGTCAGTCCATTGCTCATTATTTCACCCTCATCTCTTAGTGCTGTAATGATGGTCTTCGCTCTTATCATGTAGTCAGTAACGCTTTCATCACTTGCCATATGAAGCGTGGCCAGCGCGGCATATAGTCCTATTATGCAGGGCTTTCCTCTCCCTGCATAATGTTCTCTCAGAATTTTTTGGGCTCCTCTGCCGTCTTCTGATGCTTCGTGTATGACAAACTCTTGTCGTCTATGAGCTTAATTAGCTCTGCTACAGTCCACGTTGTTCCAACTCCTCTGCGCTGTTATCTGCTGGTCCGGTCAAAATTGTCTCTTTCAGCTTTAAGGTGTGTAGGTGCCCCAGAAACCTTGTCTCCCAGAGTCCATACTTCCTTTCCTCTCCGTCGAATACAAGCTGAGACCACATACCGCTCGTCGCTTGGTTTGCCATGTTGCTAATTTGATCTCGTGGTTGCTAGCTAAACTTGACTTGCTAAGCTAACGTTAGCCTTTTAGTTTCGGCGTGCTTTTGCCTCACGCAAACTTCTTCTTCGTATTTTTGTCTTGTGAAATTCTTCTCCATATTCTTGTCTGGGCCCATAACCTGATGAGTGATTAACTTAGCGGTTTCTTGCGTAGGACACGAAAAGACGTAATACTTATTTAGCCGTCCAGGGGATTTATTTAGTTCACATGAGGCTCACATGAACTTGCCCATGAACAAACACACACACACACTGACTGAGGCGCGCAAGCCTCACACACTCTTGGTGACTCAGGAGACGCAGAGTACATTCTCTGCGTAGTGACGTCACCTTCTCATATTAACATATTACCATAAGCACGGCAGAAGAAGGTAACCGTAGTAGACACAGTATAAGCAGTAGGTAAGAACGTAAATGGTAAAACGTACAATGTCAATTCTCTACAGGTTGTATTTATAGTCATATCTTTACCAACTTCAGTGGCCTTAACAAGTGAACAGAAGCTGTTGGAAGGGATAGAGGGGTTTACCATCCTGCATTATATCACAAGCATTACTTCTAACTTGTTGGCATATGTTAACCTAGCAATCAGTACTTGAAACATGTTATATAAGTTGTTTATATCGTGGGAATTACGAAGGATACTAGGAGATAATTTCACAACAAAAGACGTGTGTCACGCACCGTTTATTAGAACTGAAAAGAACATTACATGACATTACAGTCATTTAGCAGACGCTTTTATCAATAGTGTGTTCAACAAAGAAAGGTAAGAGAACATCTCGTCACCAGAAGTCAAAAGTGCATTTAATTTCTAACAGTCTCCAATAACTGAAACAGTGCTCAGGTACAATAATTCAGGCAAAAGTGTAAGGGAAAAAGTACAATAAGTTGGCAAACAATATGCAACAATATCTAGAACAATATATACCTATCTATAATATGTAATCTACTTTTGACTGACTTAATGTACTTAGCGCTACGAGGAAGGATCCGGGAAGTGCGTCCTGAAGAGATGGATTTTCAGCCTGCAGCGGAAGATGGGGAGTGACTCTGCAGTCGTGACCTCCGTGGGGAGTTTGTTCCACCAAATTGGGGCCAAGACGGAGAAGAGCCATGACCGCGTAGATCGGCCACATGGGCCCTAATGCAGCAGACAGGTCCAGGAGTATCAGGACCGAGGAGAGCGAATTTGCTCTAGCAACATGGAGCGACTCAGTTACTGCCAGAAGGGCAGTTTCTGTCGAGTGACCAGCCTTAAAACCAGATTGGTGGGGATCCAAGAGGCAGTTCTGGTGGAGATACAAGGACAATTGCTTAAAGACAGCACGTTCAACAGTTTTGGATAAGAAGGGCAAAAGGGATACCGGTCTGTAGTTCTTGAATTCAGAGGGGTCGAGTGTTGGTTTCTTCAGGAGGGGGGGTGACTCTAGCAGTCTTGAAAGCAGCGGGAAAGCATCCAGACATCAGAGATGCATTGATGATGTGTGTCAGGAAGGGTAGGAGTTCAGGCGCAGTGGACTGAAGCAGAGGGGAAGGAACTGGATCCAGTGAGCATGTGGTGGGGCGGCTGGATGTGATGAGGTGAAGAACATCATCTGTGGAAAAAGGAGAGAAAGGGGTAAGGGAGGGATGTAGGAGGGTGGGGGGAAGACATGGGTGGTTGATGCGAGCATCGGCCGGGGGGTCAGGGAAGGATGATCGGATATCGTTGACCTTCTTGTCAAAGAAGTTGGCGAAATCATCCGGGAGAAGGGAGGAGTTGGGGGGAGGTGGGGGAGGGAGGAACAAGTATCAAACAGTTTTTTAGGGTTAGATGCTGCACTTTGAATTTTGGAACAGTAAAATGCAGCTTTGGCGGATGAAAGCGACAAGGAGAAGTTTGACAGGAGCCCTTGAAGATGGAGAAGGTCCTATGGGTTTTTTTCCTTTCTTCCACCTGCGCTCCGCATCTCTGAGGCTCCGCCTCTGCATACGCACTGAGTCCGACAACCAGGGGGCACGTGGAGTTGGCCGTGCAGACCTGGAGGTGAGGGGACAGAGAGTGTCCAGAGAGGAGGACAGGGTAGAGAGAAGAAGGTCAGTGGCAATATCAGGGGGTAGAACAGAGAAGGAATCAGGAGGAGGGAGGGCAGAGAGAACAGAAGAGGAGAGATCGGCAGGGGTGAGTGTGCGGAGATTGCGACGGGACGTCACCATCTTGGTAGGGGGAGAGTGGGAGGGGGGGAAGGGAGGAAGAGGGAGGACATGAAGAAGTGATCGGATAGATGGAGAGGTGTAACTGAAAGGTTTACTGTATGGCAGTGTCAGGTGAAGATGAGGTCCAGCTGGTTGCCGGCCTTGTGGGTCGGAGGAGAGGGGCGGCGGGAAAGGTCGAAGGAGGCGAGGAAGGAGAGAAAAGGGTCCAACTTCTCAGTCAAGATGTTGAAGTCGCCAAGAAGGATGAGGCCGGACCCATCATCAGGGAAGTGGGAGATCAGCATGTCAAGCTCCTCCAAGAAGTCACCAGCTGGGCCGGGTGGACGATAAACAACTGCAATAATGAGCTTAAATTGAAAACAAATGGTTACAGCATGAAATTCAAATGAAGAGGGGGAGAACTGTGGAATGGAAATCGGGGAGTATTTCCAGTCACGCAAAATCAACAGACCAGTACCACCGCCTCGTCTTGCGACTGGGAGTGTGAGAAAAAGAGTACACATCTGCCCCCCAGTTACCACTAGCTCGACATGGGTAGACAGAGTAGGGTAAATGAGGTTTGTGGGATCACGGCGGCACCTGGATGTGACCCAGTGTCTGTGTGACCTCCGCAAAGAAGTGTGTACCGCAATGCCACACATGGTAGATTACAGTACAATAAGATGCTGACCTGAGAAGAAGTCTAACTTGAGAGTGCAGGCCCCTCCCACACGATTACCAAGGCAGTTGACCTAGATTGGGTGAAACCACCTTCAATGGGCCACAACACTTAAGCACTACCTCACCACTTGACTAACAATAGACCAATGAGTGAAGCACAACTTACTTGCAACACTCTAGTTACACTTAGTATCAACCTGACAAATCAATCTGTAACTCTGTAAAGAGTTACAGATTGATCACCTGATAAACCTGACAACTGGAGTTACAGTTAGTATTAACCTGGTAAGCAACTAAATATACTCAGACTACACTTCAACACTTGGCTAACAATGGACTAATGATTAAAGTACAACTTACTTGCAAAACTCTAGTTACAGTTAGTATCAACCTGATTAGCAACACAAATATACTCTACTAGAGTAGATTATTCCAGATGGGTCAAGAAGTTCAGTCCCTCCAGTAGTTAAAACTAAACGTAACTAGAATAACACAACACATGGCACGGAGAATACCTCACTCTTTTTAAGATTAGATTAGATTAGATTCAAATTTATTGTCATTGTACAGTACAAGTATAGTACAGCGAAAATATTTTGGCATCTAACCAGAGTATCGCGAGTATGGCGCCGTACAAGATGGCTGCCGTGTTGTGAACTCCCGAACGACAACACAGTTTTTTGTTATTTATTCTTTTTATCGTGACTATCTTTGTTCAGGAAGTTAGCAGCATGTTCATTTATGACTTTTGCACACTTCTGGAGATCAGATCGACAGTCGCTCGCTTGATCTTGGGCACGATTACACACAAGCGTCGCAGGAAGAAGCGAGGGAAGCGAGCCGGCGTGCTACTCTATGTCGATCCGATCGCCCCCACTACCCACCATTCTACTGGCTAATGTACAGTTTCTGGACAATAAGTTAAGCGAGCTACAGGCTCGCATTCACAATTGTATCATCTGCCTTACGGAGACATGGATGTCAGAGGGGGTTACCGACGCAACTATCGAGCCAATGGAATTTTCCGTCCACCGGGCGGACAGAAGAAAGGTCTCTTCGTGCAGTCGCTCTCTCCGGTAAAGATCGCGGGGTATCATGATAAACAGATCTTGGTGCAACCAAAGTCATGTACATCCCCTCAAGTCTTTCTGTTCCCCGGACCTGGAGTACCTGATGCTTATGTGCCGTCCATACTGGCTACCTCGGGCGTTTACAGCGGCAACCGTGACCGCTGTTTACATTCCCCCACAAGCCAACACGGACCCAGCGCTGAAGGAACTGTATGGGGCTATCAGCGAACAGGAGTCGGCACACCCCGAGGCTGCTCTCATCGTGGCAGGGGACTTCAACATGGCGAACCTGAAGAAGGTTCTCCCGAAGTTCTACCAACACATAACGAGCAACACACGGGGTGAGCAGATCC